>VDFB02000003.1:9491558-9939058 GCA_007258455.2 Sequoia sempervirens
ATGACACTCTTCTCTCTATAGACTAGTAATCCCTTGCTTGTGTTCATCCCTTGATGTGTAATTTCCTCTTGAAGCAGTGCATGTTCTTATGTGATGTTAATGTGGTTGAGGTGTCAGATTGGAGTCTTGTTTAACCTTGCTATGTCAGTTTGTGGTCGCCTTTTTTGTTATTGTTGTGGAACCTTATGCTATCTCCTAACATGGGGGGTGGACCTTTGTGTTCCACATGGTTGGGTGGATTGTGCCTTGTGTTGGGTAAAACTATTGTTCAGATTAGCTCTTGTTTTGACTTAAATTGGACTCATATGGATTTCCTCAGTTTATACCTAGATATGTTAATCCGAGGTCTTAAACTAATGAAAGGTATTGGGGCTATTTGCCTAAGGGGTGAAGATAATAAGTTAAGTGAGATGAAATGAAACTATTCAGATTTAAACTTAAATAATTATCCCACAACACACTTCCCTAATCGATTCATACCTTATTAAAAAGGCTAAACTAGAAATTATGTTTCCTATCATAATTGAGACAGGATTTGTACCAGTGTATGTGCAGACTAAAGAATGGGTAGCTCACTACTGTATTTGAATACAAATTTCAACGAATGTTTGGTGACATATCGACAAAATATTGTCGACTTATCAACGCAACACTGATTTAAATTTCGTCGCTGGAATTTCATCGCTTTAACGACCAATTTTTATACGTCGAAACCATGATCCAACATCGTCGATCAGCGTGACATAAAATGTTGGCGGTGTCCGTCACAAAATCAACGTTACTTCGTCCATCTATCGACGCAAAAAATCACAAAACGTTGCAGAGCGCCCATTTGAAATCATCGAAAAAACACCAAATGTTCATCCATTTTCTGACAAGGTGGAGCAAACCGTCATTGCCATTATGACGAAAACCACGTCGCGTGTACAACAACCTTGTCGCAAATTTTTGTGGTCCGTTGGGCTATGTTCGTCAAAATTGTGACAAAACCCTGCAGTTTTTTTTTTTTAAATATTCGTTCAAACATCTTCCCTCCCTAACATGGTTATATGTATGGGGTACACAAAAGCTTTAGAAAAAGTAAAAAATATTGTTTTATATTGCTGAATAGTTTTGTTTAGTTTTTCTTTTGTCTTTGGTTAGGATTTTTGGTCTATCCACATGGAATATATGTTAGACAACGAGTTTAGGCTCAGTTATTTTGTAACTTGTCTCAAGTTGTCTTTATTTAATAATTTTTTGGGATCAAGGAAGCATGAGTTTGTTTTATGGTATTTCCAAATGTATGCATAACCATGTTATTCAAGGGAAAGGCCCTAACAGAAAGTCTCACTTAATCAATTATGGAAGAACATATATTATATGCAATAGACCATCTATTCAAATTGTTTTTGCATTTAGAGAAATTTGTTTCAAAAGAAAGTTCATTTTTTTTGTAGGATATGAAAGTTTGTTTAGCCTAAAATAAAGTTAGAAGCACTAATTAAGAAAAAAAGACTAAGACCTAAAATAATTTAAAAAACCATAAGTACCTTAAATCAACCATAACCTGTACTTTTGTTCCATAAGCATGCTAATCATAGAAGTTCATCTTTGCTCCTGAGCTCCTCTTACTCATTATCCTCCCTAAAATAGAAACAAAACTATTAACAATACCCACAAAATTATCATTCAGATTGGTAGTGACAATGACAAAAGAAAGGACAACAAAGATGAGAATTGCAACTCCACCAACTAGCTAAAGACACTTCTACATCATCAAGATGTTTTCCTTTTCTTATATTATGATATTCTTTCATGAAATCAGGAATAGATAGAGTATCATTAAACTTATGTGGATAAGGATTCACTCCAGTGCTTTTCAATGTAGCCAAAACTTTCAATCCGTTTTCAAAGTATTGCTGCATAGAAAAAACATATTTTAGTTTGGTAAGTAATTCTCATTTCTGCAAAAATCAACAAAGATTCTCCCTTAAAATCCCTTAGAAACATTAATAGAGATAACCATGTTAGCCCCTCTCCATGGAACTACTAAGGCCACCTGCTTGATTTGATCAGATTCCATTTTACTTCATATAAGTCATTCTCCACCAAGATTCAAAGATTTTGATAAATATTGTGCAATTTTTTCAACAGTAAGCATTTCAAATATCAAGTAAAAGGAGTTGATTTAAAATTTGAACCTTCAACTACATTAAAAGGGTACAAACCTTGTGCATCATGTTTTCCCTCAATTTTTTGAATGGTTCACTCAAGTTATGAAAAAAGAGAACAAGATATTTTGGCTACTTGTCATAGTTAGCTTGTGGCATCAGTCTTATAAAAAACTATACACTGATTTAATTGATTTGGTTTAGTATGTGTATTGACAAAATTTCTATTGCTATTGTTTGTATACATCAATTTGTATTGGGACCTTGAGAAAACACAAGTTCTTCTGTCTTCAACACAAGGGAAAATATGAAAATCATACAACCCTAAAATCATGGTTTTGAAACTCATAGAAGAAGTAAGTCATCTAGGTTCAACCTCTTTGCTAATCCAAAGTCTCCTGCAGATTCATTATACTAATCTCAATTGTGAATATTCTTGACTTACACAACAAATCAAGCAACTTTCTCTCTAGTGAATTTGTGTCAAAAGAGTTAAATCTCTCAAGTCTATTACAAGGAGATCAAACTTACCAAGATGGACAACCTGCTCCTTTTTCAAGAAACTATTTGAGCACTACAAAGAAATTGGCACACTACAATCATGTTACTATTTCTCAAGAGAAATGTTGAAACAAGTACAATCCCTTATTAACCAATCTTCAAATCTTAATGAAGGATATGATTTGAGTGCAGATAGTCCACTGAAATAATAATCAATTAACTAACCTTAAATTCTCGATGAAGGATATGATTTGAGTGCAAATAGTCCACTGCAAGAAGTTGTACAAACCATTTACAAAGTTTCTACTAGAAAACATGAAGCAAATTTATAAATGTACTCAAAGATCAGAAAGACAAGTTACATTTGGATAAATTGTTTTTGAAGTAACTTAGATGAAAGGTTAGAAGAAGCAAAATTCTATAATTGAGGTTCTATTGGAACCACAAAACCTTTGCTATCATATTACATATCATCAATTTATAATCCTATAAAGTCTATCTAAATACCTATATCTGCTTCATTCCTGGACTCTGCATTTTTTAATATTTAATATATATATTTATAACTAGCATTGTTTTCACAGGAAATTTATTCTAATCTTTTATGAATTTGTAGGATGTTCTACTTCTTCTTTGAGTCTTGGGGAAGCAAAGTAGATGATCCTATTGTTCTCTGGATGACTGGAGGTCCTGGGTGTTGCAGCGAACTAGCTGTGTTTTATGAGAATGGGCCTTTCAAGATTACAGAAAATTTGACTCTAGTCTAGAATGACTATGGATGGGACAAGGTATTTTGCATTTTTTTCATCTATAATTTATTTATTAGAAACAATTGTGGCTTGTTCCAAGGATTTTGTCCAAAACTTTGGGATTGTTCACAAATTTATACTTGAAAGTAAGAGCAGGGATATAGTTGATAAATAAGTTTGTGCAGGTCTTTTTATTGCTGACTATTTGTGTTTAAGATGTTATCCACATGATACTTGTTTTGGAGAGGTTGGTACTTTTCACACATTCTTGTTTGCATTACTATGTGATTGATGATTATTTGTCTCTACAATGTTATGCTTGAGAAAGACTGTCCTTTACACTTTAATGTAGATATTCACTGCATTCAACTTCAATTCAAGATTGAGGATGCCTCATGAAATATTTTAGGTTGTTGAATTTTCAACTCTTTTTTTCCTCTTAGATGTGAGTAGCAACTTTATTTTAATGTGAGAAATATTATGCCCATTTTCTAAAATATGAGATTATAGAATCATAGCTACAACGAATACATGATTTGACTTTGCACTGTCTACAAATATGATATTATAGTATTATAAATGTTTTGAATAGGCTTGGACTCAAACATCAGTTTGAAGAATCTTCCCCATGAATTACAAATCTATTGTAAATGGTTATCCTATTATCACTAGAAAGCTTGGTGTCCAAGGATAAGGAGCCTGTTCCCTAACCAATACCTCTTACTACATGGTGGATCATAAAAAAATCCTTTTCCAGATTAGAGTAATTTTCCTTGTTGTGACTTCTTGAGAACATACATGGTCATCTACTTAATAGAGAAATTATTTAGTTTAGCCTGTGTTTAAATATGACCACCTATGCTAGGAAGGAAATATTTCATCTTTGAACATTTTCTTAGCTTTTGGAAATTATGCTTTTTCATGTGATATGAAATGGATCACTTTGCATTGCCAATGACTTTAATATAACTGCATGCAACTATAAAATTGCTACCCAGATTGAAAGGTGCCCCTCATATGGATCAAATGGCATGTAAGCAACTAGAGATGATTATTGGGAGCAACTAAAGAATCAATAACCTACCAAACAATGGAATGATATCATCACTAACTACTCATCACATAGTGAATTGTGGATGATTTTAGCATTAACTACATAATTAAAATATCTGTATGTTTAATGATTTAATACCAGTTGTGTTACAGGGCTCTCAAACAGGGTATGAAGGAACCAATGATAGTAAGAACTTTAAGGGCTTTTGATGATTAAGTGTGAGTTCTTGGTTGTTTTGTTTAAGAGATTACCAAGGTATAATTTGATCTCATTTGATATAAGGTTTGGTGTAAGCATGAAGTTAAAAAGTCCATTGCTTTGACTGATCTGTCTAATAATAGCCCTGTTTTGGAGACTAAAATGAAAGTACAGTATATGATTTTGTTAAATTGTCAAGAATAAAGGATGGGAGATGGTTTACATTTTTTTGAAGTGAAATGGAATGGAAATTGTGTGGTCTATATTAGCCTAAATACTGTTTTGGGTTAGATTACTTTATGTTGAGTTGAAATTGTGAAGTTTAGGATAGTCATAAAGAGAGTTAATGGTAAAATGAAAGGGAAGACTGGGTAATTGTTTGTTTTGATCAAGATGAAGTTGACTAAGGTGTTTGAAGGTCTGGTAATGGTTTGGAACTCTAAAGAAAAAGTTGAGTGTTTGTGTTGAGTTTTGTGAAGGGAAATATAGTTGAATAAGTGTGTCAAAAGAAGGAAAGTTCAAGATTGTTTGTGACTTGTCAAATGAGATTGTGTGAGTTTGTTTCCTTCCTCTAACTCTGCATCATGTACTTCTATACGTTCTCTTATGGACATGCACTAGGCATTTTTCATTGCACTCATGACCATGTATTGTTTTCAGTCCCTTTGATCATTTGTGGACCTCAATATGTAAATTTATTTCATCAAAGTTTAGAAATTTGAACCCTAGTGAACTTCATGTGTTGTTATGTGATGGAATTCCTTTCAATCTTATAGTAGAAAAAATATGCTAAGACAGATACAAAAACTGCAGTTCACAGGCCAAAAATGGCCACCCAACTGATTGAACATCTCAAAGCTTGGTTGTTCAAACTAACCAGACACCAGTACTAGGTAGTACTTGGGTTTTTCAATGGGACATTGGCTTGAATTGACCAAAATATAGCATGCAACACCTCGATGGGAACAAACAGAGTCTAAATCACTGTACTTGCAACAAGATTTCTAAATGTGGGGGAAAAATCACTTATAGTCATTGTCCCTTGGTCGATTTTCCCTTTCTGAGTGCCCTCACCTCTCGCTCTAGCTTTCCTCCTACCAAATGGTTCCTAGTCTTCCTCCTCAACTCAATGGCCTTGCAACACTCGTCCAGTGAAGTCTCACAACTCTCCACTCAGGGGCTGGATGTAGTGGTTCTTGGTGCAACTCTCCAGTTAGGGTCTCGGTGTAGTATGCTATGTCGTGCTCCTGCACGCGTGGGGCCAAAATTAAAATATATAGTTTATATATATGCTATGTCAACATATAGTTTATATACAAAATATATATGCTATGTCAACATATAGTTTATTTTATTTTCTACAAAATATAATTTTTGTATGGTGGCTTGTTGAGCTTATATAGTTGGTTTTCTCTTTCTTTATAATTTTTGATGATTTATTTCCTATGACATGATTGAATATTATCTACAGTCCTAGTGATTGTTAAAAAGGCTTATGATATGTGATGTTTAATCATGATGGATGTCTAAGAATCAGTGATTGAAATACTACTAGACTAAAGATTAAGCTATCTGATATTTTGTCATTTAAACATCATGGAAGAAATGCTTGCAATCAATGTCTTATTAATGTAGTCTACAAGGTTTATTTTCCTAGTTTTTTTTGGTCCTATTCTTGTTATGACTTATTTTTTTACATTGGTCTATTATAGTAATGGGGAGCATATCTAGTGAATCAATTCTTTTAGTCTCTTTGATTCTTATCCTTGTGCATAACGAGTTTTCTTCTATCCTATGATTCATTGATTGTTGGTTTAAAATACTCATTACAACTAACATGGATATGAATTATGATGTGGGTGTGAGAAGGGATTGTTGAATATGAAGGAATAGTTTAGGAAAGTACTCCTTAATCCAAATGAGTCATTTTCTTGTCATGGAATGTGTTAAGAGACTTTAAAATTAATATATTCAATCTAGTTAATATTGACACATCTAAAGCATGCCAAAGGCACTTCAGAGATATGCTATGACATAAAGAAGATTGTTAAGGTGATGTCAAGTCTTGATCCATTAGGGTAGGAAAACATAGATGCATTGGTACAAAAGGTTCCATTCAACTTGGAGGAAATGGATAATTACCTAAGGGGCTAATGTGAGATTGGACCAAGTTTATATTATGATACAAATAGCTTGGGAAAAGGGATGATGAAATGGTTAAGTATGTGAAAATGTAGAGATAAATATAACACCAAGGGAAGAACAATAGAACTAATTTTAGCACTATGGATTAATCCAAGACTCAAAATTCCACTAAGAGGCATCCCTTACCTCTTAAATTAATTCCATAGGTGGGTTTATCCTCCAATATAGTGCCATTGGTTATCTTATCATGTGAACTTACGCTATAAGTAGGATTACCATACACTTTCATAACATGCATGTGTGGTTTCAAAAGGTTTATACATTCTTGTGAATTTGAAAGAAAGGAATGTTTTGAATTTTCCAATAGGTGTTAGGGGTTAATTTGACTTGGTTTTAGCATTAGAGTGACAAACCTTGTGGTTTAGGTTCCATAAACAAAATATACTCATTTTTTTACCTTCCTATTATCATCTTTATATTCAATGAGCTTTTTAAAGATCATCTAAATATTCATTGCTATGAAAATGCACAAAATGATGTGTAATAGATCCAAGGTGAGGCTTAGAGAGCCTCATCTTTTGAAACCATTAACCAAAGAAATACTAAGAAGAATATATGAAAGAGACGAAGAATAAGGAAACTTGTATTATTAGGAAGGACGATATGCCTTTATATAGCATGATCTCATGTTTGAGTCTCGAAACCCTCCCATATCGTCAATGCATGCATCTAGGCTAACTATGTCAAGTTTCACTCCATACAAGCAAAAAATGAAAAAAATTAATTCAACGCTGGCCCCATTCACATGTCACTATGCAGGGTCAACATGAGGAAACCCTAATTTTTTGGGAATGAAATAACCAAAGATATGATCAAATAATATCTAATCATAAATAGTCACAGAGTAATTAGGATTTGATCATATGGAAATTTCTAGGAGAGCTACAATAGTTGTAATATCATGAATTAACAACATTAAAAAGTACATCATGAATTAATTATGTAATGGGATAAAAATTAAAAACATCATGAATTAATTATGTAACCATATAAGTCAAATATAATTCTATCAAGAAATCAATATCAAATAGATAATATAATTGCATAACTCATACATTTCAATGTCATTGATCTTCTTCTTCATCCAACTCTTGGTCTATATCATCCAATCCAGATTCGACATTGTAAGGATTGATCATATCATCATCATCGTCATTGATATCGGTTTCGATAATGTCATCATCCACATGGATATCATCTTCATGAACATTAACTCCTACATCATCATGATCTAGTTCCTCTTCTTCGACATCTTCGTTAGGCACATCATCAACTAACTGTTGATCTTGATCATCATCTACATCATCTTCTAGTTCTTTGGTATCTTCTTCTTCCACCACATTATACTTTACCGACCTTCCTCTTGGATCATGTCTAACAACTAATGAACAACCCGGTTTACCTGGAACCTCTGAGTAAAATGCCTGCTCACATTGGCTTGGAAGAACATAGGGCTCATTTCTAGCTTGTTCGATCGACCTTATATTAACCATGGTAAATCCATTATCATGTTCAATAACAGTTCTCTTGGGATCATTTTCATTCAATCATAGCCTGTACCATTGGATGATGAACATAACTAATTTGAAGGACTTAAAGTCACACTCAAGTATATCATCCAAAATCCCATATTATCGATTTTTTGAGACTTTTGGATGTATGTCGCTTCTAGATGAAACATTAGTCACCTGAAAGATTGTAGTTATCCTAGAATCACAAGTTTTCTTCATGTCATCCAACTTTTTGATTTGAAATTTACGACCATTGCACCACATAGCCTTGTGGTGTTTCACCTACAATATGTCAAACATGTAAATTCTTGACCGAATGTATGCAAAGAAAAAAAAAAACTCAACATATATATACATCAATATAATTGAAAATAATTAAATAATATGGGTGATTAATATATTTATATGTACCTGTTTAACTCTTAAACCATATGCTAAATCAATTTCCCTTGGTGTAACATTGGAACCTCCATTACGATGAGCTTCTTTAACCAATGAAGCCACACCTTCCCAATGTAATGCGTGACCGTATTGTTGACATCTTTCAATCCATACCGTCATCCAATCAAGATTGTTTGCGATGTACAAATGTAGTGCATCCCACTCTCGACCAACTGTATAAAAAAAATGAAATTCACAAATGACGTATAATTAGTTAATTACCTTGATATACGACCTTAATTTATAATTTATGTACCTGAAAACCTAACATGTTGTTGGAACCATAATTTTTACCTAAAATTCTATTGATTTTCTCATATAAAATCAAGGGCCTCTCTCAATATTTTCATGAAATTCATGTTTCTGCCATTTGCAAGGTCAAATTAGTCTTTTACTGCCATACCATTGCCATACTTGAGTATCCCATATATGTCTTTCCTTTTACCTCCTTACCACAACCTACAACAAAGTAACTCATGGAAGCGCAGTAAGAGGGTAGTAATATTGTTTTACTGCTATACTGTGGAGGATTGATACCTAGCCCGCGATAGAGTGGGGTTATCATTAGTACAAGTAGAGGGAACCACTATACCTCGAAGGGTCAGAGTGAAGCCTACGGTAGAGTGGTAAATTAAGAACAAACATAAGGGAGAACCGCTATACCATGGGTGATCGGAATGTGGCCCGTGGTAAAGTGGTATATAGGGTAAAGCGCAAAGTATACATTGCAGTACTGCCAAGGAAGCCAAAGAAGTGCGCGGTAGTGCGGTATATTGGGAATAAGTAAATACTATGTACTGCGGTACTGCAGAGAAATGAAAAGTGATAAGTGGTAGCATGGTAATCAGCTATTGGAGCATTAAATGGAGGCCATTCACATCAATCAACATCAAAATATGAAATTTAGCTCAGTGTGAAGAATTTGAATGATGTAGAGCTTGTATGAGAATTAATGCTGTATAATATGATAATTAAAACAAGGAAGATTGTGAATTTGTTTGCTCGTGGTAATAGAAGCTGAGTATAGGAAAGCTCAAGGTGTGATAGTTAGAAGAATTCTTCAGGGAAAGCAAAAGTGAGGACTAAAAAAGAAGAAAAATCCAATAAATCTTCATTATAGTCACCATTACTTGTATTGCTTCCTGGTTCAATCGATAAAGGTTATAAGGGGGTCTTTAAGGATTTAGCTCAGGGGCGTAGAGACCCAATAATTCAATGGTCTGGGTGGAATTTGTATTGGTATTTCTATAAGAACAGAAATGAAGGGGTCTTGGTATCGAACCCATGGACTCTTGATATGGGTAAATTGATAGTTCCTAATGTGTTTGTTGATGTCAAGCTAATTAGAGCTCTAGCCAGTAGATATCATTCCCCTTCAAAAGTTGTTAGGCTCCTAGATGGACAATGTCTGGTAGATATCTCTAGGGAATTTATAATTAGGTGTTTTGACCTAAATAAGCAGGCTATCATAAAAATAGATTTGGGGAGGCTAGAGGAGGAATACAAAAGATTGAAAAGGACCTATAGAATTGAGGAACTCCCCCTGCACATGAAAAGGGGTGACAAAAATAGAGTCCTTCCTATTCCTTCTTCAAAAGCTAAACCCTTTCCAGTGTCTGACTTTCAGACTCATTTCAAAAACACCTATTATGCACTATGCCAGATTCTTGGATTTGATGCTGAAGACAATATGTCAATTGGATTGATGAGGATGAAAATGACTATGCAAAACCCTGAGTCTAATGTGGAGTTTGATTTTGCTTCTATCATTGAGGAACAAATTCATGAAGGTCTATTACAGGTTAGGGAAGCTAAGGCCCCTATCACTTTCAAAAAATATTCTCTACTATGTCATTTAATTCTATTTCAAAATGAAACCAAGTGGACTAAAAGGATGAAGTTGAGCACACATGAGAATGGAGTTATGCTCCCAATGCAAAATTGGTGCTATGTTTGGGATAGTAGGTGCACTAAAGGTGACTTTGTCAATAGACTAATTGCTTCCCTTGGTCTTCCTACATCGAGGCTACCACAGTCTTTAATGGAGGTTATGAGACCCATGCAATATAAACTAGACTAGGGTTTCACACAAAACTATGCTGACTGGTTTTTAATGCCACAATATACCATCATTAGGGTGTATGGTTGTGATTAGGCCCCACATATTTTACCAAAATTTGTGCCTAGCAGAGTATTGTTTTTAGAATTTATTTGGAAAATGCTCTAGATGGAGCGTAGTCTCATGAAGAACTAGAGAAACGAGACTTTCTTGCTTGACTTAACAATTTTTGAGGAGTTATCAGTTGGGTCAGATATGTTGGAAGAAGTGCAGAGATTCATAAGAGCCAATTTTTCTCTCAGATCAGGAAAAGTGAGAGTATGTGATCCAGAAGGTCACATCAATAATATTAGAAGGACCCTGCTTACAAAGAGAGTGATAACACATGCATTTGATCCAAAAGAGGATGTGATAAGAAACCTAGTATAATTTTCAGATGTGTTTGAAACAAGGAAAAAATGGTTAATGATGATGAGATGGGAGGACCAGAAGAAAGAAAAAGATAAGAAGTTCAAGGGGTTCTTTGAAGAAGAACTAGATTTGTTGAAAAGGATGCAATTGATTCTTAGTAAGTTTGATGAAATGTATAAAAAAGGCTCAATAAGAGAAATCATCTCCACCATCTGCACCCCAACCACCATCATACATAGCCTCCACATCACATACACCACCTCCATCACCAGTTCATCTATCTCCCCCATATCCAACTGATGAGCCTCCTGCTAAGAAACAAAGAACTGAATCACTAGTTGACTATGGGTCAAGTGATGAAGAGAAAGAAGTAGTCTTGACTTTGGCTGAGATGAAAGAGGTAGCAGAGCAGCAAAAGGTGTCAAAGCCTCATGACCCAAAAGTAAGAATATCAGAAGAAGTTGATGAGATACAAGATGATGATAGAATAATTACTTCTTTTTGGTTCATGGAGGATGATGATTTCATCTATACAAGGGAATTTAGAGATTTCTAGATAAAGATTAAAATGAAACAGTTTGATGACAAGCTAAAGATTAAACTCATTGAGATTGATGATTCAAAGCATGTAGAGGTGCAGGCCCAGACAATGGCAGAGTTGGATATTGATTACATCAATATTACTCCCAAAGAAGCAAAGGAGTTGGTGCTAAACAACAAGATGTTAATCATACCTGAAATGGAGCTCTCTAAGGTGTTTTTGTTAGATCAAATAAGAGCTTAGGATGATCCAAACTTGGTTGCAAAATTTGATTCAAAAGGATTCTCAAGCACAGGATACAATCCCACCACCCAGACCCTTTCCATGTGGACAAAATAGAAGAACACAAGGAAGCCAAGGCTTCTAGATGTAGTACAATAAATGAGAGGATCTGCAATGGTTAGAACAATGAAGGACACTACTCCAACAGAAGCAGGAACCATAACTATGCACTCCACTATGTTTACAAAAGGATGTAGTAGAAAACATGGAAAAGAAGATAATAGAGTATGAGAAGAGACTCAAGTTATCAAATGATGAAATAAATAAGTTGTTCATTGAAGGTGTCATATTAAAGCAACAATTGCAACAAGCCACAAATGTAAAAGGGGATGAAATAGTTGTCTATCATCCGCCTGCTCCAGTTGAAGATCCACAAATCCAATAGTTGAAAGAATTGAAAATTTGAAGAAACATAATATGGATGATGTCAAGCAGCACATCTTGGGTACCTTAAAGGAAATATTGAAGCATAGAATTGGAGTTTTAAAAGAGAAGATAAGTGGAGTCCATGAGGGTTTTGGTCATTTGGTGAAAGCTCTAGAACAAATAAATACTAATTCCCCAATCCTAGAGGAATTACATAAAATATGACAGCCCACTTACCATATTTTAACCACTTTATGCAAAGCAACACAGAGGGATCCTGATGCACCCTCGAGATTAAAGCCTACTCAAGAGATGGTGAAGGTAGTTATTGATGAGCATAATTATTTGAATGACATGGAGAAGAAGGTAGAGAACAAAAGGAATTCATTTGATTTAGTAAAACAAAGTTTCAGTCCTTTGATAATTAAAGATGATGGACAGTTCAAGGATGTGGATGAATGGAAGAATGAGTTTGATCAAATGGTTCCTCAATGCTTGACATATATTCAGGGTGATGGTGATATCAATCTGGAGAAGTTTCACACTCTGCTTGATAGAATTATGACGTTGGATAATGGTTACACAAAGTTTGTTGTAGATGCCAAAAACTTGCTTGATAGCAGATGGAAGAGTCACCTTACAAACTTCACTGCTACACAGGAATTCAAATGGCCAAATGACTTAACAATAAGTAAATGGCAGGAAAAATATATGGGCTTAGATGAAGATTGATTGGCATCACCAAAAGGAAAACATATCATAAAGTAAGAGCCTTGCATAGGTCTTAGATGACTATGAGTTTCTTACTCGTAGATTAATAGATCGACATGTGCTAGTTATCTCTAATACATTTTATCTTTTCAGTTATGTTTAGTTATCAAAAGTCGCGTCCTTTGGTTTGAAGCTTGTTGCCTCTCATATAAATAAGAGAGACCAAGACCATAAGGAAAGATATTAGATTAGAAGATAGTAGATAGAAGAAGTAGGAGAATAGGGATTGATACAATGTTTACATCAAAAAGGACCAAGATGAACGTGTAAATTTTGAAGGAGTTAATGAAAAATCTCTTATTCGGTGGCCACATGTTGGTATCAATTGTTTGTTAATTTAATTAAAGATATTATCACTTTGTCTCCATATTTGATATTTCTTTGTTGTTTAAATTGATATATCAAGAATATTTTCAATTTATCAGTGCACATTTGTTGTATCTATGTGGTACAATTAATTGGGTCTTTCAAGTAAAGATTAAAATCCTCTTGATTATTCACAACTTAGAATTATTATTTTGGATTATTAAAGAAGAATCTGATAATTACATCCCTTCCTATTTGTACAAGTTATAAACATAAAAGTGCCAAATAGTTAGAATTATTGCCAGTCATAAGTCACTTAACTCTTATTTCTATCTGACTCCATATACCCGATAGAGCACTGGTCCCCATATTCCATCATTTTTAGTTTCATTCATTTTATCTTTTACATCTGCTAATTGAACATATTAGGATTAGCCTTGATATTGCTTATACAATCATACCAAAATGAGAATTCATTTATTCACTCCCACTTGCCATTGTGTATAAATTGTTTTAGGGAGAAAATACAACCAAGTCTATTTCATTCATATAGGTGTACCCACCTTGGTCTAGTAGCACATGAAGAGAAGAAGGTCTAAACCATTTAGCCTTGTATGTTACCCTAAAACGTACCAAGAGTTTGGCAACCTCTTGAGGTATTTAACCTGCAGTTTTGAGAGCTAACACATCCCAGTACGAATGATCTTATTATCTTTCATTGTTGGATGAATTCAAATTAAAGGAGTATGCACAAAGAATGAATTATGACCCTGAAGGGTACATACACTCTTGTAAGAAAAAACAAAACCTTAGTGGATACATCCATGTTCCTATACCGGGGGAAGATGTGTTGAAGAACAAAGAAGACAAAGAAGCAGAGGAGGTTACAGAAAATTTCATGGAGTTAGAGCAAAAAAAGAAAAGGTTGCAAGAAATGGATGATTCATCTGAAGAAGAATTTTGGGGGAGAAAATGAAGCAAAATCATAGCAGAGAATAGTCTCTCGGATGATGAATGATGAATATGAAGAACTCCCTGACAGGGACTTACAAGTAGCCAAGGAATTTGCGTGTAGATGAAGATGATAGGCTTACAGCCTATGAATCCTTTATTTCTGATAATGAGTTTGTCAAGTCAAGAGAATTTAAATATTTTTTATATAATTACAAAGGAAAAAGGTTGAGGGAATCCATCCCAAATATTACCCCTAAAAATGAACAAAAATTGATGAAAAGGTTGAAAGATGATATAGACAGTGAAGTGTAGAACATGACCCCTGAAAGGGGTAGATAGTTGTTACTTGAAGTTGGTGTCATAGTATTTCCTAGTTGGGACCTTAGTGCCTCTTTAATTTTTGATATTTTTTGCATAACAAGGAAGGAGAATACAAGTTAAACATAGAGAGTGTGAAGGAAATTTACATAGGGTCAAGATTCAATCTTGATGAAAATTAAATGTTGATATGGGCACTATACCCACCTCACAAAAGGCCAAAGATCATCGATATCAAAAAATCCTTTGAAAACATGATGACCCTTAAAGTTGGGGAAACTGACCCTGTGGCTTCAGCAGACATGGGCATAAGCATTGCCAAGTTCAATAAGGCACAAACAATACAGTTGATGAAAGAAATAAATTATTACAAAATGAAAAGTGAAAAATCAAATTTGGAAATTACTGCCATGAAAGATGCCAGAATGAGGATCACCTCTAGAACTGATACAGAGTTGCAAAGTGAATATGAGCAGTTGCAAGAAGAACATCAACAACTAGTAGAAAAGATGAAGGACCTTCAGTTTGACACTGTGGCAATGATGTTGCACAAGAGATTTACAAACTTGAAGATATGTCTTTAATTAAGGAGGCTAACCATATGTCGGCCCACAAATTGATGGAAGGGGATGGTTGACTTTAAGTGTATGTCAAAATAGCAATGAGAATCATGGAGTGTCGCAATTTGGATGAACGTCGGGCATACATTTTTTTAAAAATTGAAAATTTCACATTAAATACATAGGTACTCAATAATACATCTAATTATACATCTTTCATCAGAAAATTTTGTCATATTTTGCAGTCAAATGAGTTAGTGGCTTATAGAAATTTCAGATTCTCCAGAATAATTTTTTTAATTAATTACTGCTAACAAGATTCTAAAGACATTCATAAACCGACTAAATGCTTGAAAAACATATTGATTTATAAACCAGAAAACTAGTCTCAGATTAAACTAACTTTTTTTTTATTGCAACCTGAAATCAGGATTGACACAAATACAACATCAAACTAAGATCCAAATTGAATATCTTGAATGAATATATCCCAGGAAGTAATCTACATTCAATTCTGAAAGCACACAGACAATAATAGAATTACTACTGCAAATTAATGTTTAGGTAAACATGAATTACACCATAAATAAATGCACAAGGAACATCACACATATAAAACTCACCACACCACTAAGAAAGAGATCACTTGATAACACAAGCAGTGGGCCTTTCCTCCTCGATCACCAGGCAACACAAAGAATACTAGCTTACATAATCTTAACCATGCATAATACGAATGTACATAATAGAAATTGCAGATTAAAACGAAAATATTTCTTATATTTCCCAAGTCTATCCAGTCTTTGAAACACACACATACTTATACCAAAATGATATAACAATGTACCCTTGGTTTTTTATGGCCGATGACCAACAAACCATAGCTTAATTCAATATATTAAAAAATGGCCGCTAGCCAAATACCCTTTTAACCAAGTATAGTCTAATAAAAACAACAGTAGCTACATCTATTCGTATAATAGCAAATATCTTTTAAGAAAAAAACAAAACAACTTCAAAACTACTCCTATCTCGTCCTCACCTCTTCACTGCATGTTTGAAAATTGCATCACCCTTTTCATTCATCTCCTACCATTTGAACCACAAAATAATTAGTATCTTTATGGATTTCGATATTATTATCAATCCTAATCTTCTACATCAATGACATCTGAAAGGACTATTTCTATCATTTGGGCATTTTGGTCCCCCACATTTTCTTCTACATCAATGACATCTGAAAGGACTGTTTCTATTTTCTTGTTCAGACCCTGTTTTATGAATGAATTCTTAGGAGACTTAACCCCAAGTTCCTCTTGCTCATTCAGACTCCGTTGCAACAATTGATCATCCCCACCCTTTTCTGAGAATGGGTCTTTCCTAGGACTGTCCTGTGGAAATTCTATTGGGGAATTAGAAGTATTTCCACTATGGCTAGGGTCATCTAGTTCTTTTGTTAACCTTCTTTTAGTTCTATGAAATTCCCTGTGAAACTTTCCCTTCTTTTTAGTGACCTCAGGCAGTATCTCTAAATCCTTGTCAGAATCTTTGGGTTTAGCAAGACCACTAGCTACATTAGCCAAGTTTTCTAACTTGGTTAGGTTTTCTAGCTTCCTTTTTCTTTTCCTATCACTGGCTTGTTTAGGAGGGGTTTTTTCATTCAACTGTCTTTTCTCACTACTCTGGCTAGCACTTGGGTATTTTCTGTTTGCTTGCTAGAGCTTGTAGTGGACTTATTAGCAAGAATTTTAAGTGCACTCCTGGTCACCCTAGTGTTTTGGATTAGGGTTTGTTTTAGTTGCTAAACAGAGGTCCCTTCCTGTTTATTAGGTTCCTCTTTTGCTTCAGGGGTAAACTCATCAGAATGAGTTTCTTCTTCAAAATCCTCTACAAAAGATTCCTCTTCTATAGAGGAGTCAAGACTATCTTCATCTAGGGTATGCACAAATGAATCCTAATCACTAGGTGGAGACAACAACTTCAACTCCCTTATAACTAACAACTTTATTAAACCATGGTGGGATAAAGAACCAATTTTTCCATTTTGTACTGACATAGAAATTTTTTGTAAAGAACGAAAGAGAAAATAATGAACATTAACCAGCAGTCCCCTCCAAAGATGTAACACTAGCTTGAAATGTTGAGCAAAAATGTAAACGCACCTGCCTTCACAAGTAATATATTGAATAATAAACTTTGCAACATTTTTCCAATGATTAGGTATGGAGCTCAATTTAGTACCCTGCCCAACTACCATCTCAACTGACTCTCCTCGCTACAAGAATTTATTCCGAGTGGGCGACAAATCCACAACCTTTGTCTTCTTACTGGGAAAATAATTTTCCCCTATTAAGGGAAACCTCGAAATGTCTGAAATTTCCTCCACTGTGACTGTCACTTCCAGTCCTTGGATACTAGCTTTATTCTAGCAGAAACCTTGGGAAAAATCTAGAGAAATCTTCTCATCATACCCTCGTAGCCTTTTAAAATAAACATCCTAGTGAACTAGTTTGAAAAAATCATATGTAGCCACATCGGCTTTAAAATCATGCATGGAAGTGGGCTCAAAGTGCGGGTGATGAGGTCCTACCATGATTGTAATAGAGAATTGGCTTGCAAACTTAAGACAAATGCGACAAGAACAGAAGATGGTTTCTATGGGCGGTACCGACCCAAAATATTAGTGAGGAATAAACGACATTCAGGTGAAATAATGGTAAGGCATGGTTGAACAATGACTATTATGAAATGAAATGATGTGAAAGATAATATGGATATTTGACATGACTCAAAAGATGGCTTTTAGGATTGTGACTCATTAATAGACTCCCCTCCCCCCAGCTGAATGGTCGACCCATCCACGTGGAGACACACAATTAAATGAAGGAAGCAATAATTTTAAATAAAAAGAAAAAGAAAATTAAGAAAGATACAATACCGATCACCAAGAATGTGGAGGCAACACCAACATCAGGAAGAATCTGATGGAGTGGACATACAACCATACGAGCAAGATGATGTAGGTGAAGTCAAGACAATGTGACTGGTGATCATGAATGGGAGAGATCACACACAGAAAAATGAGAAGAGGTCATGCTGATGTGACAACTAAGTGGGAGCATCGTAAATAGCATATTGATGATGACAACAGGAACAACACCGTGAAAAGGCATGTAAAATAGAATGATAAGTAGAAAGGGCCCATCGACAGGATGGAGAACAGATTATAGCAAGATATTGGTAAAAAGAAGACAGGAAAGAGGTTGGAGAAGTAGTTCTTGGAAAAGAAGTGACAAGAAGAATTCCCCGCGCTGCATGATTCTCTTGTTTTTTTTGTTATTAGTTTTTTTTTAGTGGTAGATTGCCAGTAACCCGATTTTCACCCTACCATCGCCTAGTGTCGAAAACATAATTTTCACCCCTAAGATTATTTAACAATTGATGCCCGCCGGAAGTTGGTTTTCAAATGTCAACTGGCCAACAATGCCCGAAGGTTTTCATTGTTGGATCTTTTATTTCTTTTTTTTTGTAGAAATAAATTTATGAACAAGCTTAAATGAGCCATAGTAAGTTCCTTTGCTGCATCACAAAATTATGTTTCCTAGAAAAGTGGCCACTTGTAAAGTTTCAGGCAATGCCCGTTGATGAGAAAAGTCCTCCATTTGGAATCCATAGTGCATAGTCTAATAGCACCATTGTCGTAGATGGTCTGAATTTCATATGGTTTGAGCCAAAGGGTATGGAACTTCCCCTTGAAGTCCTAGAAGCAAGAATCATAAAGTAACGCCCAATCCCCAAGTTGGAATGTTCGTGATCAGATAAAGCGATCATGCCACTGCACTTGTTGATTTTGTATGACCTTTACATGAAAAAGGGCCTCTTGTCACATTTCGTCGAGAGAATGGAGTTGAGAAATTCTTTTGAGCATCGTTAAGATCCAACCCAAGCTGAAGTATCGTACGGAGAGTTTTAACCTCAAAATCGATTAGAAGAACAACCCTCTTACTGTCGATAAGCTTGTAAGGTGTCAAGCCAGTGGTGGTTTTCCATGTAGTGCAGCAGGCCCACACAACTTCAGGAAGTTGTGCGACCCAGTCTCTTTTATGGAGGGCAATGAACTTGGTAAGAATGTTCTCGAGCTCTTTGTTGGTAACTTCAACTTGTCCGTTGGCCTATGGATGATAAGGTGAAGACTTGCGATGGTGAATCTCATACTCATGAACCAAAGTAGAAATGAGATCAGATGCAAATTGTGGGCCTTGATCCATGACTATCTCTTGAGGAACACCAAATATGGTGAAGATCTCGGTATAGAGGAAATCAGCTACCTTGGTGTCCCTTGCATGTTTCAAAGCAACAACTTCAACCCACTTGGTGACATAATCTGTACACAAAAGGATGTATTCCTTGTTTCGTGATGGAGGTTTGATAGGTCCAACAAAGTCAAGCCCCCATTTTTCAAAGGGATCAATGGACAACTGAGGATGTAACAGTATTTCATTTGAGTGTGTGGGGCAGCCCATACACTGGCATTTATCACAGTGATGAACATATTGCTTACAATCCTTATGGATTTTAGGAAAATAATAACCTGTAGTGAGAATCTTCTAGGCGGTCCTCTAAGCAGTGAAGTGCCCTCCACATGGCTCTATGTGGTATGCATGAAGTATATCAAAGACATCATCTTGAGGTACACATCGCCACATGATATTGTCAATTCCAGTATATAAGATCAATCCATTAATCCATGTGTACTATCCATTGAGTCCAACCAACTTCTGACGTTCTCTTGGAGAGATGTGTTGTGGGAACTTGCACATGACTAGGTAATTTACAATGTCTACGAACCAGGTAATTTTTGTTGATATAGCATAGAGATGCTCATCTGGGAAAGCATCATCTATTGGGGTTGGTTCATCTCCCAATTGTTGTAACTTGGAAAAAAATTCTACAACCACATTCTCACGACCAGGCTTATCAAGTATAGTAATGTCAAATTCTTGAAGCAACAATAACCATCTAATAAATCTACCAGTTACAACAGGTTTATTCATTAAGAACCAAATTTTTGAATGATCTGTGTGAACAAACACCTTATATCTAGTAATATAATGACAAAATTTATTAATTGCATAAACAACTAAAACTCCTTTTCAGTTACCATATAATTTACCTCAGCTCCTGTGAAGTTCTTGTTGATGTAGTAGATGGAGTAGAAAAGGTTGTCTTCTTTTTGTCCGAGAATAGCTCCAATGGAGGAATCTGAGGCATAAGTGTGGATATGAAAAGGCAATCCCCAATTTGGACCTTGAAGTACTGGTGTGGTTACAAGTTTAGTTTTAATAGCCTCAAAAGCTTCTTGGCATTTTGGTGTCTAAGAGAAAGCAACATCCTTTGCTAGCAAAGCAAACAAGGGGGAGGCAATCTTACTAAAGTTTTGGATAAACCTCTTGTAGTACCTTACATGGCCTAGAAAACTACACACATCCGTTTGGCTAGTGGGTGTAGGCAAGTCCTGCATAATTTGTATCTTCTTGGGATCGACTTGAATACCCTTAGCATAAATATAATGACCAAGTACTATCCCTTCTGTCATAAGCATATGGCACTTTTCATGACTCAATGATAAATTAGTTTCTATACAATGCCTAGGTACCTTTTATAAAAAAAATTTATCCTCTTCATAAGTATTACCATGGATGGTAAAATCATCCATATACACTTCAACACAATCATTTATAAGATCCACAAAAATGCTCAAAATTTCCCTTTGAAAAGTGGCAGGGGCATTACATAAACCAAATGGAAAAATGTTATAGGAAAAATTGCCCCAAGGACAAGTGAAAGTATTCTTGTCCTGATCCTTTGGAGCTATGTGAATCTGGTTGTATCTACTAAACCCATCCAGAAAAGAGAAAAACTTCTTACCTACAAGAGTGTCCAACACTTGATCAATAAATGGGAAAGGAAAATGATCCTTTTTAGTAGCTTTATTTAATGCTCTATAATTAACACAAATTCCCCACTTTACCATTTTTCTTGGGAACCACAACTAGAGGAGAGACCCACTGACTATCTGAAATAGGATATATAAACCCAAAATTTAACTTTTTTTGTAACTATTTCATGTAAAACAGGATTGAGCAGTCACTATGGTTGCCTGATTGGATGACTACCTTACTCAATGTAAATATGGTGGGTGAAGGTGTCAGGATGAATGCCACACATGTATTGGTATTCCCAAGAAAATTCATCTTTATTTTTTGTAAGCATGGCAATAAGGTCTTGGATTTGTTCAGTGGTCAATTGTGGATTAATAGTAAGTGTGCGATTAGGAAAAATTTCCATAGCTTCTGATTGTGTTGGTGAATTAATGGCTAGTACTTGGGAAGTGGATGCCATATCACTAGAATTTCCCTAGGATAGAAATGAACTATACAAATAATTATGGGGTAGTAACTGATGCAATGTGACAAAGTGCTGAACAGATCGTGAGCTACCTACCAATGGAAAGTTCCCAAAAGGACATTGAGTATTTATACCTGAATGGAGAACCATGCTTTCAAAAATTTCATTAAATGTATACATATTCTGAAGGAAATTAACAAGAATATTATCTTTAGTAGGTTCTTCCATATCTAAGGCTTTATAAATTGTCAAGATTGGCAATGACTCATCTAAGTCACTATCAACCCAAACTAGATCCTCTGTCTCCAACAAGGGTTGTGCTGGTGGGTATAGAGTCAATTGTTTCTTATGCTCACCATTAGAAATGACCATGTTTCTCGATCGAAAATTGATGAATGCATCTGCAGCTGCCAACCAAGGTTGTCCCAAAATCAAGGGGTATCCCCCAGCTTAATCTTCAAAAAATCACAAAGTTAGTTGGGTATTCCCCTGAATCAATAGAAAGGATTACGTCTTCAATAATCGCCTTTGGTTTAACCAAAGATCAGTCTACCATTTGAAGAACTGTGGGAGTAGGTCTAAGTCCCTCTCGTGACAATCTTTCATTTGTTTCATTTGTCATGCATTAATTGTCACACCCAAATAAACAAGGGTATTAGATACCTTAATGACATGAATCCTTGGATCCGAGTACTTTGGAATGGTTATGTTTCTAAGCATAATGTCTACCAACTATCTAATAACTTGGATGGTCTTCAGGTCTTGCTTCTTCTTTTGCTTCTGAGTACATAGATCACAAACTATTTTTGTATAGATGAGAATGTCCTTGATAGCCTACAACAAAGGAATCTTGATATTAACACTATGTAACTCATTAACAAAATAAAACTTAGGTTGAGAGACTTCCCTTTGTATTGGTTCAGACTAAAATCGTTCAAGAAAGGGGGGTTCTTTGACTAGCTTTGCTTCAGATTCCTCATTGATTTCTATAATGGTGGCCCTTGAAGAGCCTTTCCCGATCTTAATTGAACTCCATCTAATTCTATTATGTTTACAGGATAGGTGGAGTAACCTGTTGCCTCATTATTATATACCAATTGTGTGGCCTTATTGTTGGGGTTTGGGTTCGGTCGAGCTGACATTGGTGTAGGCTTCGGTGGTTGTGTTGGATTGGTTGGCTGAGCAAATGATGATGGTATGGTCGGAAGAAATTTTTATGACTAGTGGTATGGGTTGATCATGGGAGGAGGTGGAAATTGTGGTTGTGATAGATATGGTTGTTGGTACGATGAAGGTTGTGGCAATTGTGGCCTCCAAGCCTGTTGCCATGGCTGTGAAGCATATTGATATTGTGGCATCCATTGAGGGTATGGTGAGGGTTGTTGCCAACCCCCATACAATCTAGGTTGATTAGAAAAAGAATTGGGATGGCTAGGTCCTAGGGCAAGATAGTCATTCATCATGCTAGGGTGCATTACTCGAGGTGGAAAAGGTGGCATAGCCATGTAGTAAACAGGTTCCTCAAAATATTCCATATCAGGCACACCTATAGGAAGAGGCCTTAAGGTAGAGCTTCTACTGACTTCTTCTAAGGATGAAATGTTTGTCCAATTGTAGGGGTAATCTTCACTACCATGTTTCCTATGACAAGTAGGAAAAAACACAGCTAAGGCTTTCTCGGCTTCTTCCTGCTTCCTATGAGTATATAATGTGTCTATTTTCTTCCCCATATGGCTTAACAAATCAGTTTTTAAGTCTTCAAGTAAATTACCTATTTTTAATTTTGTGATACTTGACATGGCTCCCATAGAATATAGCTTACTTGGATAGTTCCTTCTTGAGCATTGGGACCTTGAGTAATTCCTACATATATCACAAATATCATCAAATTCCATTTTAGAGATATTCCCTTTACCTATTAAATTTAATGCTTCCATGACATCATCTCTTATGCCTCTAAGAAACAACATTTTAACAGTATCCTCATTTAGCCCTTGTTGATGAGATCATTGAAGATTGAACATGAAGCGTTTAAGATAGTCTTACATGGACTCATCTTCCTTC
This sequence comes from Sequoia sempervirens, assembly GCA_007258455.2. Taxonomy (NCBI): domain Eukaryota; kingdom Viridiplantae; phylum Streptophyta; class Pinopsida; order Cupressales; family Cupressaceae; genus Sequoia; species Sequoia sempervirens. Next base: position 9,515,411 of record VDFB02000003.1, read on the forward strand.
TATGGCATACAGAAGAGTTTGTTCTAGACTTCCTTGGTTTTACAGTATTCCTGGTACTTGTTAAAAAATAACTCCCTCATGACATCCTATGTCCTAATATTCCTGAGGTGCATAAACCAACGTAGGGTTGCATCTTTTAATGTGGTTGGGAACAATTTGAGCTTCTAGGCGTCACTCTAATAATCATAGCTGTTGCACGACACATAAAATTCAAAAAAGAACATGTTAGGATCCTCAATAGAAAGACCACGAAAAATAGGTAAAGCCGAATGAGGAATGTTATTCATAGGAGCATCTCGTTTGGGATATGTGATAGGAAACGCAAAGGTAACCAAATTATTGTTGGCCAATGCCCTATTATTATTGTTGTTGTTGATGTCATTGTAGTTGTTGTTATTGTTGTTGTTGGGATCCATGACGTCTAATTCCCAAGGGGTAAAGTAGGTTCTAAATGGCTCTTGGGTTTCTGAGAATGGACCAGCTCCTTGTTCATAAGATTCTCGAAAGAAATTTTCAACCTTTCTTTATAATATTTTGAAAGAACTTGGATGAGTGGCTGCAGGTGTGTCAATGGTATTAGATTCTATGGCACACTTCTCAATATTAGGTTCGAGTAACTCTAATGATTGCAATTTAGCTTTCAATTTCTCTTGAGTTGAGCTACTTCCTTTAATGGATTTCTTTGACCTATTTTGCAATTCTTTGGGTTGTGTTCCCTCAATAGATGTTTTTGATTTATATTTTTTGGGTTGTAAACTACTTCCCTTTTCTTTTCTAATGAATCTTCCTCTACTATCCCTACTATGATTCATGCACCTAAATGACTTACAACAACACAAATAAGGAGTATTAACCTTAACAAGGTCAACAATTGTATAGGCTTTCCTCTTGACGTACTGGTCCTAAATTAACTCACTACGGTTTCACGCCTTTAATACCTTTCCTTGGAAACAATGCCAAAAATGTTGGGTAAAACTATGGTTCATATTAACTCTTGTTCTGACTTAAATTGGACTCATGGATTTCCTCAGTTTATACCTAGATATGTCAATTCGGGGTCGTAAACTAATGAAAGGTATTGGGGATGTTTTCCTAAGGGGTGAAGATAATAAGTTAAGTGAGATGAAATGCAACTATTCAGATTTAAACTTAAATAACTATCCCACAACACACTTCCCTAATTGATTCATAACTTATTAAAAAGGATAAACTAGAAATTATGTTTCATGTCATAATCGAGATAGGATTTGTACGAGTGTATGTTTGTGCAGACTAAAGAATGAATAGCTTATAGAAATTTCAGAATCTCCAAAATAAATGTTTTAATTAATTACTACTAACAAGATTCCAAAGACATTCATAAATCGACTAAATTCTTGAAATGCATATTGATTTATAAACTAGAAAACTAGTCTCAGATTAAACTAACTTTTGTCTATTGCAACCCGAGATCAGAATTGACACAAATTCAACATCAGACTAAGATCCAAATTGAATATCTTGAATGAATATATATCCCATGAAGTAATCTACATTCAATTCTAAAAGAACATAGAAAATAATAGAATTACTACTGCAAATTAATGTTTAGGTAAACACGAATCACACCATAAAGAAATGCACAAGGAACATCACACATATAAAACTCACCACGCCACTAAGAAAGAGATCACCTAATAACATGAGCAATGGGCCCTACCCCCTTAGTCACCAGGAAACACCGAGAATACTAGCTTACATGATCTTCACCACACATAATACGAATGCATAGAATAACAATTGCAGATTAAAATGACAATATTTCTTTTATATTTCCCAAGTCTATCTAGTCTTTGAAACACACACATATTTATACCAAAATGATATAATAGTCTACCCTTGGTTTGTTATGGTTGATGGCCAACAAACCATAGCTTAATTCGATATATTACAAAATGGCCACTGACCAAAGACCCTTTTAACCAAGTATAGTCTAATAAAAAATACAGTAGCTACATATATTAGTACAATAGAAAATGTCTTTTAAGAACAAAAAAAAAAAAAACTTCGAAACTACTCCTATCTCGTCCTTTCCTCTTCACTGCATGTTTGACATCTGCATCACCCTTTTCATTCATCTCCTACCATTTGGACCACAAAAAAATTAGTACCTCTATGTATTTCAATATTATAATCAATCCTAATCTTCTTTTCAGTTTTTACTAAAAGTTAGAGTTCCTTCATCAATTGGTGACAAGAAGGTAGACAAACATAAAGGTAAAAAGGGAAAAGAATAGGTAAAAATAGGTAAAAATAATGGGATTCCTATGCTCATCACCTTGTACTCCATTGGGTTTCCCTTATTGTTGTTCATGTTCGTGGTGACTGCTCTTGATGATGTGGACTACTGCACTTGTTCCAATCTGAGTGGAATATCTTCATGTACTTATACTAAATTGAAATAAGTTGTATCATGTATTGTAACTTTGATGTATAGTCTCCCCAATTTATCTCAAGGAAGCATTGATGTAATGATGTAATGTTGTAATTAATTGTTGAACTCTCTCTTGAAATGGGTAATTTTAATGATGTACCTTGTTTATGTTAGTTAATGAAATTAAATATGAATGGTATCTAATGATGACATGTTATGGTGGTTGATCTTTTAAATGTGATGGATTAAATGAAATTCATATTGTTAGATGAATCTTGTCAAATAAGATGATAGAGATGATTTATTATTCTTGTTAGTCTAGTTAATGGGATTCTAGTAGCGTAGTCATGAAACCTTAGAGGATGTAGGTTTAGGATGTAAGTTATTGTAAAAGTTGCAATCCTTAGTATGTTGCACTTCAAAAAAAAAATTGTTCAATTTTTTTTAGTGTTGTCCTGTAGGGTTTCGTGGCGGGGCATTACACATGGTATCAAAGCCAGGTTCTAACATTGGGTACTTTGGGTATACACAAGAGCCCATTATATTGTCTTAGTTGCATAGATTCTCAAGTTTATGTTCACTTTTGTTATCCTCACATAACACCCTGAAACTTATCCTTTGGTGGTGTCTGGGTAGGATGATTCCTAGAGGTCGAGGACGATGTTGGGGACCTGGTAGAGGTCATGGGTCTAATCGCCAGGACACCCCTCCTCAGAGTTTCCATGAGAGTGATCATGAGGAACAACGAGGCTCCCAGAATAATCAAGCCCTCACCCATCTAAAGGTGGAGAAGGGTAAGAAGATTGTGGAATCGAAGCAAGCTCCCAAGAGTAAGAAGCCTTTAGCAATTAGGGATTAGCCTCTAGGGTGTGGATGAAACACACCCTTATTATCTAAAGAGGAAAAGCAGATCCTACGAACTCAACCCTCCTCTTCTTTGAAAACTGATGTAAATTCTGATGAGGACCCTAAGGAGTGTCCTCTCTCTGAGGATGAGGAAACTAGTTAAGGTAAAAATGAACCTCCTTGTAATAAGGGCCCATGTGACCCATAATTTTTTGTAGGCTTTCAAGAGTAATCCTAGTTCTAAGGGGAGGATGTAGTGCCCCTCAGTTTGTAGGGGGAGTTTGTATTGGATTGGGATATTATGATACTTTTCTTGGGATTGGATCCGTAGTTATGATAATACTTTATCACTGATGTTTTATGCTCATATTATGCTTAGTATATGGATTTAATGGATTATGTAGATTAATCTTATTATGTGCATCATGTGATTATTTGATGATTATTCATATCATGTTGATTAGCATCTGATTAGTGTGCATTGATGTATTATGGTGAGGGGGAATAGTGTCGCATCACTCGCTTGTGAGTGCCCTGTGATGTTGCGACTTTCCTTTCATGGTGTGATTGACTATATGACTATGTACATGTTAATATGTTGGTTTGTTGTAGGTTGTAGGTACCAAGCATTCACTCCACCTGAATTGTCAAGTTTGGGTGTGCCTTAAACCCAATGGAAATCGTTGATGGAGATAGTATCTAGTCCCTTGTTGAGCCATCATGTTTGACGAGGGTGAGTATCCGTTGTCACCTTGGTAGTGTTGTTCATTTGTGATATGGTTCATCTCTGTTGTTGTGGTCTTGCCTTCTGTGTCACTGTGAGGTCAGGTATTACTTGGTATTCTATTCATTCAATTAATTTTATTGATTGGTGCTTCAATTGATTATTATATTAGAATAAAGATTATTAATGTTTAAAAAAATCATTTTTATAATTAAAAATAGATGCTTTAATATAATTGAGGTATTGATTAAATAAAAATATTATTAATATTTTATTTGGTTTAATTAAATTAAAATTATGATTTAATAAAGAAATATAAAAATAAATACATTAATTAAAGTATGTGTTAATAAGGAAATATTGAAATAAATATATGATTTAAAGTGTTGTGCAAACAAAATTAAAATGAAAGGATTATAATTAATAAATAAGGATATGCTTATAAATCAATATATTGAAGAGTGGTAGTAAGCAATTGTCAAGAAATTAAATAAATTAATTTAAAGAAAGGAGTTGCATGCAACAATGGATATGGTGGAGTGGTTAATAAATTGGTTAATTTGCTAAAGAAAGGGGGGATTTTAGAGAATATATGGGAAATCTAATCTTGCTTTTCTCTCCCTGTGAGTTTTCTCGTTCTTGGAGAGTTTCATTGTAAAAAAAAAATACCTGTAGAAATTGTTGGGGAATTTGAAGTGTATTCAAGCTGTGTTGGAGTTGCAAGCTGGGAGTGCGAGCTCTGCATCAAATCTTCTCTCTAGCAAGCGGAAGAAACCAGGTTCCATTAATATTCCAAATTCTAGTTTTGTAGAAAATGGAGAAATGGTGTGATTGTATTTCCTTCTAATATCTGAGTTGTGCAATTTAGGAAACTCTTGTTTGGGAATTTTCCAAGCCTTTCATGAAAGTCAAGCTGTGCAAATTCTATAGTATTTAGTTTCCGTGGAACCCTTTATGTTTTCATTGTTTGTATTTTGTTATTTTTTTGAAATCTTGCTTATATTTTGCTACGAGTGCACCACATTCTTGACCTGGACATTGTAATTCTTTGTGTGCCTCTCATGCCTTGCTATCTATTATTATACTGCATACTAGAATATTGGTGACAAATTCCCTTAGGGTGCATTATACCTCTCTTTCCCCTCAAATTTCTTTATTGTCTCTGTCTTCTTTTAGTGTCCCTTGTGTTAAATTGAGGGGGTGGTTCGATGTGTTCTTTTCCTTTGCAATGTAGACCTGCATGTGCATTTTGCCTTTATTATCAAACATGTGATGTTATCTTTATAACTCTGTGCTTGAGATTCACATTATTGTGACTAAAGTTAGAGTTTATAACACTATAAGAAATAATCAAAAATTTACATGGAATTTTTTTTTGGGCCGTGTCTTACCTCCTGACAAAATGCTATCTCTTTTGTTGTGCTATTTGTATTTTTGAGCTCATTCGATAGAAGATTCATTTAGCTTCATTGATGCATTGAATTCTTGCTTTGAACTACGAAATTTCCTCCTTGCATGCACCTTAGAGTTGAGTCATTTTCTTTTGGTTTTGATTACTATTTATGCAATGACAGTCTACGGCTTACATTCAATGCTGGTTGTTTGCATACATGTGTTGGATGTGTATTATGTTAGTACCCAATACCATATATTGTGCATGGTTGAGCATATGCAATTCATTTTATATGTTTTGGTGGTTTTCCTTAGAATTCGATTTGTTTTCATTTCCTTTATATTTAGCTCCTTAATTTCAACTCCTTTATATTGGGAAATTCGATAGCCATCCTCTATATTGGCTTTCCTACCCTATAGTTTTAATGAAATTGTTCTTGTAATTTGTTATCACGGAATCTAGCAGCGCTCGTTCCACGGATAACCCCCCTACGAAACTTGTCCGTTTCCTAGGATTTGTGAAGTTCAAGTACGCATAACAGAGTGATTTTCAAGCCACCTCGAAATGCGTTCCCAAGTCTCGAATAGTCAATTCGAGCATTCCCCCTTGTTTGCCTTGCAAAGACCTTCGAAACGAGATCTTTCGCGACGTTTCACTGTTCATACTTTCCAAATTGCGAAAAATGCAATAGCACTGAAAAAGTGCGCTCCTGCAGGGAAATTCCAAAATTTGACTAAGTCTTGAAATGTAAGGGCGCTAAAATTTAGCGCCCCTACATGCAGTGAATTTCCAAAAAATGTAAGGGCGCTAAATTTTAGCGCCATTACATTTTCTTTCGACACTTAACTTTTTTTTCATGCCTCTGGCACGTTTCTTCACGTTTTCGCATTTTTCGTCAATCGTGCCACTTTTCGTGCCTAAATTTATTGCACGACTTGAGTTAGGTTTTTAATTTTCATTTGCAATTAAGTGAATGAATTCGCCCCTTTTGTTGTTTATATTTTATTTCTTTTGTCTCTCCTCTTGCTGTGCGTTTGCCTCTCATCTGCAAATTCGCGTTTTGAGGATTTTCGCCATTCATCTCTTCAGCAAGATTTGCGTTTTGCCCTGGTAAGACTTTCGTTTGGTTTTGTATTTTCATTTGTATCTGTTCATGGTTATCATACGCGTTTTGGTTTCTTACATTCGCGTCTTTCATTACATTTGTTTTTTGTTCTTTCCATTCGCGTTTTTCTTCCCTTTATGTAATGGAACCCTCATTCATTGTTTTGAATGCGTCTTTCTCCTCTGTGCGTGTTCATTTCGATGCTCATTCCTTCTTTTCTTTTCTATTCTCTTACCCTACACATTCGCGTTTCTTCCCTTGTCTTTCATACGTCTTTCTTCTCCTTCATACGCGTTTCTTTCTACCTTTCTCCTCTGTGCGCATTATCACTTGAGAATTTCTATCTCCCCGCCATGCTTGTGTTGAGGTATCTTTGTCAAAAGTTCTTCATTCGTTTTGATAAACATTTGGAAAGATTCACCATTGTGAAAAAGAATTCCTTTGACCTTTGAATGAAAATGTAATAGAATGGAGATGGTTTCGATGACCTTTCAAAGTTAACCAAACATTGCCTTTGCTGAAGCTCAAGCGCCTTCGCCATTCCTCACTGCATTTACATCTTCAAAAAATTGCCAAAATTGCAAAAGCGCTAATTTTCAGCGCTATGACATTTCAAACATGTCAAAAATTGCCTAACACTGGAAAAGTGTAAGGGCGCTAAAATTTAGCGCCCTTACACCAAAAGCAATTTTCTCAGAATGTAAGGGCGCTGAATTTTAGCGCCCTTACACTTTTTTCAGTCTTTTCCAATCTCTTCCAAACGAACTTCATTTTTGACCAGTGCATTCCTGAGCCTCGTTTTTCCGCATTCATGCATCGTTTTGCGTGCCTCGCCATCCGCTCCATGCTTTTCCACCCTCGTACTCATTTCACGCTTTCCTATGTTCCCTAACAATTGGTGTTTGTTCTGGCTAGACCGGTTGCAGTCTACTCTCAGAGATCGTCAAGTCAAGAGTGCTCAGTGTTCCAGTTTCTTTTGATGACTGCTACGAAGCCTCCTTCTTCTTTGAAAGCAAGAAGCAAGATGAAGTACAAATATCAAGGCGTCTATCCGCCAACTATGGTGCTTTCGAAAGTTGAAGAAATAAAGGATACAGAAGTTGGCCATCAAGACTTGGTTGACTTCGCAAAGTTGACAGAGACAAAGCCTCTCCCTGATTCAATGAGAGCAATCGTACACAACAATCTCCACTTGGTGGTGATGTTCCCCACAGCTGCGCACAATACTGAGTTTGTTCTTCAAGTTGCGTCTCATTACATCCGAGAAAGCAGAAGTGTGATCGACTCTTCCGGGCACGAGATTCTGAGACTCGACCCCGATTTCTTTGACATTGTCTTCAAGGTTCCTCACATGGACAAATATATTGACATTTCTATATCAAAAGCACAGGAGATCTTTGATGCTGATCCCAATAAAGCCAAACAGTTGATAAATACTCAATGGCTCAAGAAGCCTAGATCGTCTATTTCTAGATGGCCGAAAGGACTCCTGAGAAGTGACTTCAAAGATGACGTCAAGGATATGATCACGTTTCTGAGCAGAGTGAAGGGTTTGCCGGAATCATCCACCTTTCACGATTGGATGTATGAGTACATCAGGATCATAAGGAGGCAGAAGGTGCATATTGACTGGGGTAAACAAATCAGTGATGAGATGCACGAGCAGTTGATTAATGCTCCTTCTACATTGAAGTTCTACATGACTTCTTACCTGGTGTACGCAGCAGCTGTGATGAGACAATTCCCAGGTCTATCTACAAAGGGGAATCGAATGATGGTGCCTGTGTACAGATATTTCTATCAGTTGGAGCTAAAGGAGAGCTTTCACCATTTCAGACGGGTCACTGATGCTTTCTTTGCGCCCTTACTCTTCAACTTTGATCCATCCTTGGAAAGAAGAAGAGTGTCCGATGAGGCTTATAAGGTGGTAAGTAAAGTTGGATGTATTTTTCTTCAATTCCCAACGTTTACTTACTTAAGAGTAGGTTGTTACACCGGTTGTCCCTACATGCTACCACGTTATCCTTCGGATAAGTGGGTTCTCATGGAAACATGCAGACAGCTGATGTCAGTGCAGAAAGAACGAAGAAGCAACCACAAGCGTGGATTCAAGTTCCCACTGACCATCGGCAGATATACTATCCAAACTGCACAAAAAGCTAAGTCTGTCTATGCTGAGATGCAGATCATGACCATCAAAACCTACAGGTATAGGTTTGATTTTGACTACCGAGATGTTAGAAAGAAGTTGCAAAAAGGTCACCAACACAGGTACCGTTTTGAAGACATCTGGGCGGATTGCAGAGATGAAGAAGCCATTCACAAAATGGACTATTGCAGATTGACAGTTCAACAAATCAGAGATCTTGGTATCGCTGACCTACCAGAGGATTTTGAGGATCTAGGTGATATCATGAACGCTGTCTATGATGAGCAAGGCATTGCTAAGAGGCCGTTGCCTGCAATACAGTGGTCTAGAAAAGAGGTCACCAGCATGAGAGAAAGGCTGAGACCAATCCTAGCCAACACAGAAGAATGGTTACACAAACATGGTCATACAATGAAAAGTTTCAGGACAGACTCAGAAGGAGAAGAGTCGAGGCAGAAGCACGCCAACAACAAGAACTTCGCGACAAAAACAAATCGCGGCCGTTCCCACTTCTTCACGGAGAGGCCCTAGGATCAAGTTCACATTGGTAAGAAAGATACCAGGCTGTCCAAGAGACAGAGAAGACGGAATCTCATCCATCTCACTCTAAGGGTAAAAATCCCATCTCGAGGAGATAGATTCCGATGAAGAAGATACCAAGCGACCAATCCGAAGATGAAGATTCGCAGGCGACTCGATAAGAGGTTTCAAAGCGGATAAGAGTCCGATGAAGATTCGAAGAAGGATCTGAAGGTGACTTTGAAGGTGAGCCAGAATCGGAGAGACAAGAGGGTGATCAACAGGAACCCGAGCATGATGAAGAAATAACTACTTCTCCTCCCGAGAATGTAGTTGAGGAAATCCACAGAACATCATCGCCCGTGACTTCAAACGCTCCTCATACCCCTCCAGATTCAAGAACTCCTCCACCTCCTGTTCCCTCGTCACCTATTCCTACCACAAGCATTCCTGCAGCCGAGATATCACCTATCCCTGCAGCATCAACCCGCCTTGATACTCCTTCAGTGACAAGCATCCATACGGTTGATATACTGTCAAGCCCACCATCGTCCATTCCTAGCTTTATTCAACGATGATATCACTTCCGAGAACGAATTCAATCGCTTCATGAATGAGTCAATGCTGATCAGCCTTCAATGTGTCAACTACAGGAATGATGACAAACACTCTCCAATTGTCACGATATTAATGGTGAGTTCAGATGTGACAATAACTTCAGAGGTGGCAATGGCGATTAACTTGACGGTAAATCGAAGTTCACTACTTTTCTTCCTCCTTGGCTAATATCTCAAGTGTCAAAGCGTAAAAAGCAAATGATTTCTCCAGAGGAGCTCGACCTTGAAGAGATAGTTCTTCCAAAGGCCAAAGGGAAGAAGAAGGAAAAAGTATACTCGAAGGCTGAATGTTGATAAGGCTGGCCATAAGTATGCTGAAATTGGCATACCACCGAATCAAGAAGGTGATGTCAATATGGAGGACTACACAATAACAAAAGGTCCAGCTTGGCAAGGTTACCAACGAAAGTGCAAAAGCCGATGCGCAAGTCACTTTGGATAGCTTGGCAGGAAGAATGACAAAAGTTGAGCAACCTCAGAACATGTACAAACAGAGGGCAGAGCATTATGCCACTGTTGTAAAGAGACTTTCTCGGTTCTCCAAGTAATGCACAACCGCTGACAGTGGTAAGTATTGAAGACCCAGCTGTCAAGAAAGCTGAGAAATTCGCCTCCAAAGGCAGGGTGTTGTATGAATTTGTTGAAAAGATCATCGAACACGGATCTCAGATAATTTTGGCTAGGATGAGAAAACCACCATGTTGCCAAGCTCACGAGCTTGATAAAGAAAAGAGCGTATTTTCCCTGGAGCTAGAGACATGGAAAAAATGCCCGCGTCATAATCAAAATGAAATGGTAAAGCTCGAAATTGGTGGGAGGTTGGGGTAATTCCCGACAAAGAAAAGTTTGTAGAGGTAAAAGAATCACTAAAACACAGGATTCAAGTGGTTCAATCTCTCATTGAAGATCTTCACCAAGTACAGGAAGATGTCGACGGGCACCGCAACATTCTTGACAAAAGTATCAGAGAGTTGCCTGGTCAACTTCTTGAGGACAATCGTATCTTCCTACCGGCCACAGAAATATCCCTAATCTTCAAGGAAGCCATCATGAATTTGATTGACAGTTCAGACTTCTCAGAAGCTTCGCTGAACATCATTTGTGATACAAGGCTCACATTGGACAACCTGAAGACGATCTTGATAGGCAAAAGGTTCACTATCTCGCCATGAGATCGAACACGGTGAATCTCACACCATTGTGGATTACACCGCTGGTCCAGATGAGAAGTTCGTGCAGGAGACTAGGAGGAAATTTGAAGACTTCCGCGCCCAATGCAAAGAGACGCGAAGCGGCCCCCTATTCTCCAGTGTTAGACATTTCCGGTGCATCCCTTTATGCATCTTGTAAATATTTCTCGACATTTTCGAATGTCATTTTGTAAATTGTAATTACACCAAGTCCAAAGATGTAATATTTTCAAAACAAATTACACTTTGACTTTGGTCAAAGTTAGGTGAGATTTCCTAAAATCGCTCACCTAACTCTCCCTGATTTTCTCAATCTCTTTCCTTCTTTTGCTCATCCCTCTTTCTATATAATGTGAGGGATTTTCATTGTAATTTATCTTTTAGCCTTTTGCAACGAAGTGCTGCCCTTTTGTAAGCAAATTTGTGAAACTTTGCGTTCATGCTTTGTGAATGAGATTCAATCAATAAAGAAAAGGATTGCAAGCCAAACTTTGCGTTGGATTCGATACTTTTGTAAGTTGATTTGATTTGGTAGTGATTAGTTCGAGGAATCTGAAAGACTCTAAGTAGTTGATGTAAACTTTGTGTTACATTTGTTATTTAGATTGCATTGTATTTCTTTTATCATTGGTTGAATGATCTATAAGACTTTGCGCTTATAATCATTCATGCTCTTGCATGTTCTTGTTGGATAATCTACAAGACTTTGTGCTTGTAATTATTCATACTCTTGGATACTTTGTCGAAGGATCTACAAGACTTTGTGCTTGTAATCGTTCGTGCTATTAACACTTTTGTTGGATGATCTACAAGACTTTGTGCTTGTAATCGTTCATGCTGTTTGAAGAATTGTTGCGTCTAAGAAGACTTTGTGCTTCTAACGTAGCAAACGGTACGCTTATGAGATCCAACATTGATAAAGCTACGGAACGACTTTGTGCCTTCGTGAGCTTTCCCTTTTTAATTAATTTGTTTGTTGTTAATTACTTCTGGTATCTCTATGCTTCGCTTTGACGAGATAGAGATATTGGCATTACTGCTAGTTGTTCATTTCAAGTTATCAAGAATTCAGAACTTCCAACACGTGAAGCATTGTAAACATCTTCTCTGAAAAAAGAGAGAAGGATGAATGTAACACACCCTCCCCACTCCGTGAATTTCATGTACATTTTGTAATTACTTGTGTGATTTACTATTGTTTCTCTTAGCAGTAAGAAGGGCGCCTCCCCTTTCCGAGAGGAGAGATTCACATCTCACATAGCTGTGGCTGAAGTCCAAGTTGTGTAATCTATTGAAAAGTTGATTACATAATTTTCATCCAACATAATTTCGGTGCTAAACTGTTTGCTTTCAATATTATGATTTCGATGTGTTCCTTAAGATTGGGAGCTTCGATAACTTTGCACAATATAGGCTATTCGATGAGCATATAGCCGGCTTGGTAATTTCCATGCATTTCGTTTAGTAATTGATACTTATTCAAATGTTGTTATTCGTTACTTTATACCAAATTGCTTGAGTTATAACGATAGGTATAAGGCAATTAAGGTGACTATTAAGTGTTGCGAGTAAACTAGCTATTTTCATCTTGAGTTTTTGAAGTCTATATTGAATAAACTGAACTCATTCTAATCAATCTCAATTTCATACATTTTGTGTAATTTGGTAAATTTTATTCAAAATTGGGCATTTTGTGTGAAGGACATAGCATTTGCTTTATGATTTGTATTGAGTTTTATTCGATTTGCTTCATATTCATTCTTGTAGAGTATATTCGTCTCTTTATATTTGATGGAAATGACTTTATACTGGCATTGATTAATTACATATATAAATATATATACATATATGTATATATATATGTTTGTATATATATGTGTGTGTGTGTTTGTATGTTTATAAATATTGCATGATTTTGGTAAATTGTGTGTTATACGAGTTGTAAATCCACCATGGATTCCATGATTACCACATTGGGATTGGTTTCTGGTACGATGCATTGTTTGGGTGTTGGATAATGGAATAAATGTTGGTCACTATTCTATTTGGAGTCTTCTAGAGGCGGGGAAATATGTTATGGGTTGAATTGTTGTGTGGGATCCTTGTGTTGATTGATATTATACTTACTATATGTTGTGGTTCTTTAGCCATGCACTCTTTACTTGTATTACAATTGTGTTTGAGAGTGAGATGGTCCATGCCTTGCTCAAGTTATGTACTTTTTTGGTTTTTGTTTTGTGCATGATGGATTTACCCTGTTGGTTTATTGGGTCTTCTAGCTACTAGTAGGGGGAGTGGCTCTCAATGGGGGTTGATGCACAAAGTGGCATCCATGACAACCCATGTGGGAGTTTCTTAACTCAGTGATAACTTAAAATGAATTATGGGGTTTGGGTAGTTTACACATTAATCCAATTAAGTGAATTCCTCACCCATGCTTGTAGTGCTCATTTAGGCTAAGGATGGGTTGAGAAGGCCTGGTTGGTAAGACCAACTTCCTTGTCCTCATAAAAGGAAGATTGGTTCCGCATGTGTCACCCTATGGGGCCGGGACATAGTGAGAGGTATCCAAGACAACCATAGATGGGGGCCAGGGTCTAGTGAGAGACCGTTAGGACAACCCATGCCAAGACCATGCAATGACACTCTTCTGTTTGTAGACTAGTAATCCCTTGCTTGTGTTCATCCCTTGATGTGTAATGTCCTCTGAAAGCAGTGTATGTTCTTATGTGATGTTAATGTGGTTGAGGTGTCAAATTGGAGTCTTGTTTAACCTTGCTATGTCAGTTTGTGGTTTCCTTGTTTGTTATTGTTGTAGGACCTTGTGTTATCTTCTAAAATGAGGGTGTGGGCCTTTGTGTTCCACATGGTTGGGTGGATTGTGCCTTGTACTCCATTTGGTTTCCCTTTCTATTGTTTGTGTTCATGGTGACTGCTCTTGATGATGTGGACTACTGCCCTTGTTCTAGTCCGAGTGGAATATCTTCATGTACTTATACTAAATTAAAATCACTTGTATCATGTATTATAACTCTGATGTATAATCTCCCCAATTGATCTCGAGGAAGCATTGATGTAATGATGTAATGTTGTAATTCATTATTGAAATCTTTCTTGAAATGGGTAATGATAATGGTGTACCTTGTTTATGTTAGTTAATGAAATTGAATTTGAATGGTATCTAATGATGACATGTTATGGTGGTTGATCTTTTAAATGTGATGGATTAAATGAAATTCATATTGTTAGATGAATCTTGTCAAACGAGATGATAGAGATGATTTATTATTTTTGTTATTCTAGTTAATGGGATTCTAGTAGCATATTCATGGAACCTTAGAGGACGTAGGTTTAGGATGTAAGTTATTATAAAAGTTGCAATCCTTAATATGTTTTACTTCAAAAAAGAAAAGAAAATTGTTCCATTTTTTTAGTGTTGTCCTCTAGGGTTTTGTGGTGGGGTGTTAGAGTATCACCTTTGTGAAACCTTATCGTGGTTGTTTGGCCATAAAGAAACGTGTTTGCAAATGTGTTCATGACTATTTTTAGGGGTTTGACACATTTGAAAAAGAGATTTCATCTGACTGGCATTCATTGTTGCATTTGCAAAAAGTGACACATTTGTTTATTTTCTTAGAAAAATTAGGTTTGGTTATTTTTTTATATTGGAAGAATGGAAAGAATGAAGGTGTTGTCATTGATGTCAGTTCGTCAATTAGTTATCAATTGATTGTTGTTGTCATTAGTTTCATGGATGTAGGTTATTGGTTGTATATGTCAAGGATATTGAGATAATTGTATTGAAGAAAGATTGCAGGTGTTCAATGGTTTCTCCGGGTTTCACTTCGGGACTTGCTCCTATGTTTGTGTGGTTCAGATATGTTGATCATGGTTGTTGGAGGCTACTATATCCAGATTTTTGGGTATTGATTCATTGTATAGTGCAATTTATGTTCACCAGTTGTGAACTATGGTTTTCTATGTTTCTGGTCAAGGTTTGGGAGAAATTTTTTTGGTCTAGATTTCTCTTTGTTAAAGTCTTATTTCTTACGAATCTAGAGTTGAGTTGTTTTGATTGTATTAAAAATAATTTTGGTATTTGGAAGGTTCATGCTTAATTGTTCTATGTGTTTTACACTGGTTTGGCTGACCTTGTGTTGAACACTACCTTTGGAGTTGATGAAGCATGTTGGATGTATTTGGGTCCTTATGAAGTGTGTGTTTGGGTTGCCCTCATTCTAATTACACCCTAGGATGTTTTGGCGCCAACCTAATTTGAATTTGAATGGCTAACTTTGGATATGTTTCAAAGTTGAAGATGGTATGTAAATATAGGATGAGTTAGTGGTGAAATAGAGTATAGAAAAAGGAAAGAGATATAAGTTCAAAGGAATAGAGAAAATAGATTTGAGATTGATGCAAATTAGTGAGTGTGGAAAATTAGTGCGAAGCCTAAATACTGAGTTTTTAGATGTATTAAGCAAAAGGTGTACTCTATCATTCATGCATGTTTGCAAGTGGTAGAGGAAATTTTGGTGGGTTTCTCCATTGCATTGAGGTTGTCTTCTCTTTGTAACATATCTCTTTTATCTTCTTTGTATATCTACGGTAGTAAGCCCTCCGGGTTGTTAGCCCTATTAGACAATGAGTCCTTGTTTTAGTAGTGAGCCTTGTTTCTCAGGTAGTGAGCCTCTTGTAATCAATTATGATATTCTCTATAGTGTGAGTTAATCCTCATCGTGGTTTTTCCCTTATTGGGTTTTCCACGTAAATCTAGTGTTATTGTGTCTGTGTGATGGTTTTCAGTTTCTACACTAGTATTTAATGTTTAATCATTTAAGTAGTGTTAAGGATTAGTTCCAGTAAATGAATTAAGGTTTAAATTTGTGACAATTGATTCACCCCCCCTCTCAGTTGTCTTGTTCAACAATTGGTATTAGAGCTTGGTTCCTTGGTGAAGAGCTTAATCTCTTTAGGAAGGTATAGGATGGCTAGAAAACATGACTTATTATTATTCAAGGTTTGATGGAACTAATTATGCTATCTAGAAAATATTGATGGAAGAATATCTAGAGTTTTCTGCATATGATGTGGAGAAAGCTTAAAAAAATCCTTACACTCCTCTTGCTAATTGTCTGAGTACGGCTAATGAGATCAAAGCACATGAAACAAACAATAAGGTGAAGTACATTTTGAAGAAAAATCTAGTACATTCCTAGTTGATTAAGGTTCAAAATTTGAAGACTGCTAAGGATGTATAGGATGCTTTGGAAATGACACATGAAGGTGATGAAAGAGTTAAAGAGGAAAAATTGCAGAATTTGGAGACACGGTTTGAGCTTCTACACATGTCTGAAGATGAGAATGCTAAAGCTTATGTACAAAGATTGGATGAGATAGTAGCCGAAATGCGAGGACTTGGTGCTACTATAAATGAAACCAGAGTTGTAAAGAAGATTCTTAGAACTCTCCTTGATGCTTACAATGAGAAGGTGTATGCTATTTAACAGAGTATAGATTATAAGACCTACACTAAATATTTTTTGTTGGGATTTTTGACATCTTATGAGATGAGGAAGCCAAATTTGAGGAATGGATGTAAATCAGAAACTGCATTTAAGGCTACAAAAGTTGAAGATTCAGATGAAGAAAATTTTGATGAAATAGAAGCTAACTTTGTGAGAAGGATGAGGAAAGGCTCTGATAAGTATGAAGCTAAGTTTCCCTTTAAATGCTTTAGTTGTGGAGAAATAGGTCATTATGCTACAAAGTGTCTAGAAAGAGCTAAGAGGATAAACAAAGATATGAGAAAGAAAATAAAAGAAAGAAGATCAACAAAGCATATTATGTGAATGAGAATACTAGTATATTTGATGAAGATTTTGATTATGAAGATCCTGATGACAATGAATGCTTGTTCTTGGCTATAAAGGATGAACCTACTTTTGCTAATTCTAAAAAATAGGTGAAGGAAAGCCCTCTGGAGAAGGAGAAAAATGAAGGTATTGTTATCTCTGCCCTACATGTTAAAAAAGAAAAGAACTACTGGGTAGTTGACAGTGGTTGTTCACATCACATGACTAGTGATAAAAGTAAGTTTGTTAAAATTGAAAAATATGATGGAGGCTTGGTTATGTTTGGAGATGATTCTGGTGCTAAAATTTCTGGGAAAGGTTCAATAAGTTTTGATGGCAAGCATAATATTGATGATGTCTACTATGTTAAGGGTTTAAGGCATAATATTTTGAGTGTTGGATAGATGTGGAGTAATGGATATGATCTTGTGTTTAAGGATGAGAGATGTGAAATCCGAAAAGGATCTAGAAAATTGATTGTTGCAGGAAAGAAATATAAAGGAAATAGTTGATGGACGATGCTTTATGACTTAGATTAATGATAGTTGGCTATGGAATTAGAGAATGTGTCACATAAATTTTTTTAACTTGGCAAGGATTAGTGAAATTCAGGCTGTGAGAGATTTACCAAGAATTACAAAGCCTATTAATGCTATTTGGAGGAATTGTTAGTTTGGAAAGCAAGCAAGAATTCATACAGATCAAAGGAATAGTATACTATTGGACTACTGGACTTAATTCATACAGATCCCTGTGGTCCTACAAGAGTGATAATTCTACAAGGTGAAAGGTACTTTATGCTTTTGATTGATGATTATTCTAGATATACATGGATTACATTTCTTAGAGAGAAATCAAATGCATTAGATAGATTCAAGACATTCAAAGCTATGGTTGAAAATGAAGTGAATTTGAGGATAAAATGCTTAAGGTTTGACACAGGTGGAGAATTCACCTCCCATGAGTTTAATATGTTTTGTGAAGTGCATGGAATAAAGAGACAGTTATCTTCTTTGAGAACTCCTCAGCAGAATGGAGTTGTTGAAAGGAAAAACATAATAGTTCAAGAGGCTACTAGATCAATGATTACTGAGGCTGGTTTATCAAAATTTTACTGGAGACAAGCTATTCATACTATTGTTTATGTATTCAATCGAGTTCAAGCAAAATACAATAGTACAAAGACCCCCTATGAGCTATGGTATGGAAGAATTCCTATTGTTAAGTATTTTAAGGTATTTAGAAGCAAATGTTATATCAGAAGAGATGAAGAAACTTTAGGTAAGTTAGATGCAAGAAGTGATGAAGGAATTTTTCTTGGATATTCCACTAAAAGCAAAGCATACATATGTTTCAATAAAATACTGAGAAAGATTTTAGAAAGTGCAAATGTCAAGGTTGATGAGACAATGAAGAATTCAATTGACATTGATGGATATGTATTTGATGAACCTGATTGTGTAAGAATATAAGAGATTGTGGAAGAACAGGAAAAGGATGAGCAAGATAAGCATAATGAACAGAATGAAAGAGAAGAAGAAGATCTGGTGGTGTCACCTAAGATGCCTAAATATGTGTAGAAGAATCATTCAAAAGTTAGATTATTGGAGATAAGACTAAAGGAGTATTGACTAGAAGCACAACTGTTGCTAAAGTAAATTTGTGTTTATTTTCTTAGATTGAACCGAAGGCTGTAAGTGAAGTATGTAAAGATGAACGTTGGATGGAAGTCATGAAAGAAGAACTTATGCAGATTGAGAAGAATCAAACTTGGGAATTGGTCCCAAGACCAATAGATAAAAACATTATTGGATCAAAGTGGGTATTCAAAAATAAGTTGAATGAGAATGGAGAAGTGGTTAGAAGTAAAGAAAGGCTTGTGTGTAAAGGTTACTCACAAGTAGAAGGCATAGATTTTCAAGAAAATTTTGCTCCAATAGAAAGAATGGAAGCTATAAGGATGTTCTTAGCATTTGATGCTCATAAAGACTTCAAGGTCTATCAGATGGATGTCAAGTCAACATTTTGAATGGTGAGCTAGGAGAAGAGGTCTACATGGAACAACTGGAAGGATTTCAGTTGTCAAATCAATCAGATATGGTGTGCAAATTGAAGAAAGCATTATATGGATTGAAGCAAGCTCCTAGAGCTTGGTATGCAAGGTTAGACAAGTATTTGATTCAACAAGGTTTCAACAAAGGTACGACAGATAGTAGTTTGTATTTTAAGATTGAAAATGACAAAATCTTGATTGTAGTTGTATATGTTGATGACATTATTTTTGGAGGAAATGAAAATATGTGCAAGATGTTTGCGAATTAGATGTAGAAAGAATTTGAAATGTCTATGCTTGGAGAGATGAATTTCTTTCTTGGGCTACATATTAATCAAATAAAGAAAGGAAATTGTATTTCACATTCTAAGTGTGTGAAAGAGATGTTGAAGAAGTTTGGGATGGATGGTTCCAAACTGCTATGTACTCCTATGGTGATTTGTTGCAGATTGGTTGCATGGTTGAGTAAAAAGCAAGATTCAGTCTCCTTGTCTACTAATGAAGCTGAGTATATTGATGTTGCATCTTGTTGTACACCACTTCTATGGATGAAATAGACGTTGAAAGATATCACACTAGTGTATGATGATCCTATTTCTATCTTCTGTGACAATACAAGTGCAATCAACATTTCAAAGAATCATGTGATGCACTCAAGTACGAAGCATATATCTATCAGGTATCATTTCTTGAGAGAGAAGGTCATGGAGAATGGAGTAAAACTTGAATATGTTTTGACGAAGGATCAAATTGTTGATATATTTACGAAGGCTCTTCCTAAAGATACTTTTGAGTATCTCTGGGAGAAGTTAGGGGTCAATTCCCCTGCTTTCTTGAACTATGCATATGGAGATGCATCAGTCTAGTGGATCTATGGATCTATCTTTCTTCTAGACTGATGTTTCGGTGGCTACCTCTTAGGGGGAGCAGGTAGTATTAGGTGTTGTCATTAAGAGTGTTCTATTTTTTTTATGTCAAAGGGGAAATCAATGTGAAATATATTTTTCCTTTGCCATTGATTTCAAAGGGGGAGAGGAAGCATGTGAAAAAAGAGAGGAAGCATGTGTAAAAGAGAGGAAGAAAACAAACAAAAAGAGGAATAATATAAAATACTATCTACTAAGGGGGAGAAATAGAAAGAAAATTCTTGAGAAGTGTATTCAAAGCTAGTATGGTGTCTTTGATGGTTTTCCACATCATGTGTTGCCATCAATGACAAAGGGGGAGACTGTTGCAAGAATGGAAAGAATGAAGGTGTTGTCATTAATGTCAATTGGTCAATTGGTTATCAACTAATTGTTATTGTCATTAGTGTCATGGATGCAGGTTATTGGCTGTATATGTCAAGGATATTGAGAAAATTATATTGAAGAAAGATTGCAGGTGTTCAATGGTTGCTCTGAGTTTTTCTTTGGGATTTTCTCCTATGTTTGTGTGGTTCAAATATGTTGATCATGGTTGTTGGAAGCTGCTATATCTAGAATTTTTGGTTGTTGATTCATTGTACAGTGCGAGTTATGTTCATCAGTTGTGAACTATGGTTTTCTATGTTTTTGGTTGAGGTCTAGGAGAAATGTTGTTGGTCCAGATTTCTCTTTGTTAAAGTCTTATGAGTTGTGGTTCTAGAGTTGAGTTGTTTTGATTGCATTGAAGATAATTTTGGTATCTAGAAGGTTTGTGCTTAATTGTTCTATGTGTTTTATAGTGGTTTGGTTGACCTTGTGTTGAACACTACCTTTGGAGTTGATGAAGCATGTTGGATCTATTTGGGTCCTTATGAAGCATGGGTTTGGGTCGCTCTCATTCTAATTCCACCCTAAGATGATTTGGCACCAACCTAATTTGAATTTGAATGCCCGACTTTGGATATGTTTCAAAGTTGAAGATGGTATAAATATATGATGAGTTAGTGGTGAAATAGAGTATAGAAAGAGGAAAGAGAGATAAGTTCAAAGAAATAAAGCATATAGATGTGAGATTGATGTGAATCAGTGAGTGTGTGGGATGCGAGTGTGGCAGATCAGTGTGAAGCCTAAATGCTGAGTTTTCAGATGCAGTGAGCAAAAGGTGTACTCTATGATTCATGCATGTCTACAAGTGGTTGAGGAAATTGTGGTGGATTTATCCATTGCATTGAGACTGTCTTGTCTCTGTAACGTATCTCTTCTATCTTCTTTGTATCTTTGTAGTAGTGAGCCCTCCTAGTTGTTAGCCCTATTGAATAGTGAGTCCTTGTTTTGGCAGTAAGCCTTGTTTCTCAGGTAGTGAGCCTCTTGTAATCAATTTTTATATTCTCTATAGTGTGAGTTAATCCTCACCATGGTTTTTCCCTTATTGGGTTTTCCACATAAATCTAGTGTTATTGTGTTTGTGTGATGGTTTTTAGTTTCTGCACTGGTATTTAATGTTTAATCATTTAAGCAGTGTTAAGGATTAGTTTTGGTGAATGAATTAAGGTTTAAATCTGTGACAACTGATTCACCCCCCCTCTCAATTATATTTTTCAACAATTGGTATTAGAGCTTGGTTCCTTAGTGAAGAGCTTAACCACTTGAGGAAGGTCTAGGATGGCTGGCAAAATGACTTATGATTATTTGAGGTTTGATGGAACTAATTATGCTATCTGGAAAATATTGGTGGAAGAATATCTGGAGTTTTGTGGATATGATGTGGAGAAAGCTTACAAGAATCTGTACACTCCTCCTGCTAATGGTCTGAGTACGACTAATGAGATCAAAGCACATGAAGAGAATAATAAGGAGAAGTACATTTTGAAGAACAGTTTGGTACATTTTGAGTTGGTTAAGGTTCAAAATTTGAAGACTGCTAAGGAAGTCTGGGATTCTTTGGAAAGGGCACATGAAGGTGATGAAAGAGTTAAAGAGGCAAAATTGCAAAATTTGGAGACACAGTTTGAGCTTCTACACATGTCTGAAGATGAGAATGTTAAAGCTTATGTACAAAGATTGGCTTATATACTAGCCAAAATGTGAGTACTTGGTGCTACTATAGATGTAACCAAGATTGTAAAGAAGATTCTTAGAACTCTCCCTAATTCTTACATGCGGTACTACATCCCATTTACTCTTAGGAGTAGATACCAAGGATCTTGGATCAAATGCCCCTCTTGTGCGAGGTTGAGATTGAGTTTTTAGCATCAATTGAGCTTTACTATGTTGCATACATGCCTGAGATTCAAGCACATAGAGCTATGATGACTACACTTGTTGAGTGATGGTGTTCAGAGACGACTTTCCACCTTTCCCCAAGAGAGTGTACTATCACCTTTGAGGATCTTTGGCAGGTCCTTAGGGTACCTATCGAGGGTGTACGAGTTATCTATGATATGGATAGAGACGCACAATCCTTGAGAGAATATTTGGAGACATCGAGCTTGAGATAGAGGATGGGTATATTTACTTGAGGGCTTACATGAGAGAGGTTGATGACATTTCCTTGATCTTAGCAGGATTGATGATGGGTCTGATTATGCCCAACTGATGATCCAAAGGATTTTCTATTGGATGGGGCTTTGTAATCAATGGTATGGTTATAAAGGGTATCACTTATGTGTGGGGAACTTGCATCCTTTCATATTTATATCATGACATGCATAAGGTGGCGTACAAGGATACCACTAGTCTATTAGTAGGAGTTACATTGCTCCATGTTTGGGTGTGGGAGCATATGGATATTACTCGAACTTTTGGAGAGTTTGAACAAGAGGTCAAAGATCCTTTTTTCTATCAATATTCCCTACAATTGACACACATTTGCATGAGGATATACATTTTTGGGGAGGTGTTCTTAATGCTATGGCTAAGTTTGTATGGAGACCATAGCTACGATACGAGGTCTGGACAAATGATCATTTGCATCTAGATTATTGTCATAAAAAAATGCTAGCTTATTGGGTGCACCCCACACATTTTAGAGAGATATTTTTTAGATCAAGTGCTTAGACAATTTGGTGAGAGATAGGGTGTACCTGTCGATGAATATCATGTTATGTATGCTTGAAAAATTAGAGAGATCCTTGAGTGGGGTCATATGGAAGCTCCTCAAGTTGTATTGATAGAGCTTGGAAAGATGGCTCCCTTGGCATGGGGATGGGTAGGAGGACTTGAGGATCTTGGGACTACATAGGATTTTGATGCATGGTGGGTCTAAAGGATACCCTTATGGTTTACACATCCTGATGGTGCAACCAAAGAAATAAGTGTGAGGAGGAGGAGAGAGGCAGAACCTAAACATTCTGGTTGTATGAGGCATAGGGAAGAGGTAGAGGCCTAGAGAGGTGATCAACAACAGGTATCCCAACAAGATGTACCACATCAAGATCCCCCTCAATAGTAGGATCCTCCATAGGTAGCCCCATAGTAGAAGGCTAGAGGGGGTGATGAGGATCAGGATGTCAAATAGGAACTAACACTGTCTGAGCGAGATCAGGTCCACAGGGAGTGGGATGGTTATAGGATTGAGGGGGATGGTGTCACAAATCAATTGATATAGATGACCATAGTGAGGGATCAAAACCTCATAGAGAGAGACCAACATGTCTCAAAGAGGGACTAGGCCTGTGCAGAGAGAGATGCTAAGATTACCTGTGATCAATAGGCAGAGGAACATGTTGCTCAACTTATAGTTGAGAGGGATGCAGAGTGGGAATGTAGGAACCAACTAGAGATTAGCCAAGGGTGCATGATCACGATGAAATAGTACTTGTAGGAAAAAAGATATCTTATTTAGGAGGCTACATATTTTGTACCTTGTATCATGTAACTATACGCAGAGTGGGAAAACAACCTATATTTTTAGCATGGAGCAATACAGTAGCAAGGTCAAGACAAACAAATGGTGGATCAGTAGGATGACACTCCCAGTAGATGATTCTAGGATAGCAGCAGTCATAGGGGTCTTTGGGCCATGATGAGCAGCAACAACAAATCATGGGTCTACCATCTCCTTAGCCTCCTCCTAATAGAGGAGCGAGGGAGCTCAGAATAGATAGTTGTACAGATGATCCTTGATGTATTGATCATTGTTTTTGACATATTTATATACATTCATTGGATTTTGAGTGCTTTGTGTACACATATTTTTTATGTATATTATTATTCCACACACTCAATATATGTGTCAGATGTTTTTATCATGACATTTTTAATTTTGATGATCTATGAGATGATATGATCCTTTTTGATGTGGTTATCATATGGTGTTATGCGATAAGTTGTTTATCTTATAGTATGCTTTGATCATGGATGTATTGATATATTATGTTTCATGATATGATGATGATGTATGATTATGCTTATGATTATGATCGGTGGATGCAGGATACATGTTATGATATGAAGATATATGGTCATGATTCTTCTTTTTTTATTTTGATGTGATATATGATGATTATGCAACATGTATGATATGATATGTTATCGAGAGTTTGTGGATGCAGGGCGAGCTGCATATACTTTTGTGTGTGTCATGATAGTTGGATAGAAATGTTAGTATGATAGAAAATAAGAATGGATAATGATTAGATAGAATAGAATGATGATGAGATACATTGATATTGCTAATTAGGTACTCCTAAATCTATAATCATTGGTTGGTATTCAAGATGTTTCTGGATAAGTGAAGAGATAGGATAAATGATTTTTCTTTTATTTTTAGATTATGCTAATTAACATAGAGTAATCCTTATTTGATGTATAAAATAGATACGATGCACCAAGGTATGAAGAACCAGGGAGGTGTTGTATCTATTGCATGGAATTTGACTCTACAAATAGATAGGAGTATCCTTGTTCATACATGACATACAAACACCTTGTTTGATCATGTGAGAGAATGAAGCCATCAAATCAAGTAGACCAGTACAAAAAAGGTATAAAGAACCTGATATACAAAAGTCATATTACTCGAGACTATCCCTACACACACAAGGCAAGTATTCACCAAGGTCGTATTGCAAGAACATTCAACAAACACAATAGATGAAAGGAAATAATATTCCCCATTATGTACCCCTCTAGATACACCAAGATATTGAAGATCAAGGCAGTTTTGAGTGAGTGATGTAAAGGAGATAAAATATAAAACCAAAAGATAAGACTGATTGACGAACACATCAATGCCATCATATCTCTTGCTAGAGAGTTTTTTTAGGGTATACTCAAAATGGTGTCTATTGTAGGAAAGATATATCTGTTAAGACATTCATTGGATGTTGATTTTAAATGTTTAGTTCATGGATATGAAATCTTGTTGACATGCTTTGACAATGATCAAGACTTGTAATCTTGCATGAAATTTTGTGTTCTGACAATTTTATACTTGCTTTTGTTTGTTTTGTCAAAGGTGAGGATGACGATAGGTTTATTATGGATGAAAGTTTATTCCTGATGAAAGATGAATAATGGGATGGATGGCTATTTTCTTTTTGGATTTAAAAAAAATTGACTTTTTGAAATTTTTTGAGGTTGTTTTAGGAATTTTGACGTTTTCTAATGTTTTTTGGTATTTTACAATATTTGGATGTTTTTGGGATTTTTGAACATAATGATGACAAATAGATATGGATATAGAGCAATATCAGGGATCTTTTGAAATCTTATTGAGAGTCAAGAAATCGATTACTTGATTGATTGATTGCCAATAGTGATAACATTTTTGAGGATACACAACAATGCAAGGATATTGTTGTCAAGTTAAGAACAATATGAAGATTAAGAAGGATACATTCCAAGATGATGGTTGATTGATTGGATAATATGGATCAAGATTTATAGTCAGGCTAGGAACAAGGTATGTTGGATAGTTGTGATATCACATTGAAGTGTCAATGAGATGCAACTAATATGAGTTGTTGTAGATTTATTTTTTCAATGAAAGATATATTTGACGGGGAAAATTGTATTCATCAAAATGTGTAATGTGTTTGTGATTTTGAATGTTTGATTAAAAAAAATTTGAGTGCATTTTTTTAACTTTTTAAAGTGTTTAGATCAAAATCATGAGCTTAAAGGACATAGATCAAGATTTATTCTGAAGCAAGATGTAAGTTCTTATCCCTAGTGTCTAGAAATGTATGGAATACTATGTGTGGATGCATGGATCAACTTGATGGATGGATATATATGCAAAGGATTCTAAGGACTATCCCGTAATAGGATAAGATGTTCATATAGAGGATGATTTATTAGGATAGTGTTAGATTTAGGCAATGGTATGACATGAGATAGGATATAGTCAATGATAAATGACCATGCCAAGATTTTTCCAAAAGCAAGTTTGAAGCATACCCCTAATATTTATCAAGATCAAGATGGATATGAAAGATGGATTAAAGTGGATTGGATGGATCATGGATTTATTATGATAGAGGAGATGCTAGAGTTATTATGGATAAGATAATATGCTTCCACCTGGAATAGTGCATGCAGATGCTCAATTCTACACACGATGCATGTTTTCCAAGTTTTCATCAAGGTACTTTCCAAAGTGCTACTGAAGTGGCTTTCACTAGAGGATGATTTTTCTTTATATTTCTTTATCCCTTTTTTTAAATTTTTTTTTGGATTTTTATGTTTTTTCAAACAATTCGATTAGGTCAAAGCACCTAGTGGTGTTGATGTAGATGTTGTTGTCAATATGTGCCGATGTTATCCTGCTTGGAGGAGTTTTTTTTCCAAGATATGAGCACTTGTATATAACAATTGAATGTTCTTGTCTTCACCATTACCAAATTTAACCTTATCTAGATGTGCACATCATGATAGAGTACCCTTAGATTCCTTATGATAAAGAGTCAATACTAGAACACAGTTAATACGAGAGTTGGATATTCTTGATTTTAAGTGAGATGGTGGATTTCGATGAGGGATATGAGACATGGATGGATCAGTCAATAGTTTGGATAAAGGATATTTGATTCTCCAAACATAGAATGTGAATATGGATATGGATTTAGGACCAAATTTTTCATATACAAGTTGTATGTCATTGTTGAAGCTTTCTTTTGCATTAGTGGATATCTTTGATGGATGGAAGTCCCTTTTTTTATTTTTCCCCATAGTTTCTTTGAATAATGGAGTTTGATAGGGATTATTTTTTTAATTTTTCTTTGGGATCCATTTTAATTTTATGTGTCCATTTTGATTTGTCAAATTTTTAGCTTCGATGATATACTCTTTTCCTTTGGAAGTATTTTTCTCTTGTTGGTCCCATTAGTGGGTGGGAAGATGTAAGAATGGTGATTTATGATGTGGATGGTTGAAGCGCTAGAAATAATTTTATTATAAGGACTCATCATGAATCCTATGTTGATGTTTGCATTAGATAAAGTTTCCCCTAGTATCATGGAGGTATCACTGATATGATTATATTCCTTGATCTCTAAATAACCAATACCTTGATGTTTAGGATTATCAACAAACTGTACTGGTTCTAAGATACTTCATTCATGTAGGTCTAGTCCTTCTCTGCACTTCTAGGAACCTTCAAAGGTAGTAGTAGAAACACTAGATTTTTTTTGTTCTTCAAAAGATATAGGTTCTTAAAATTCAGTGTAGAAACATTCTTCATGGTCACTTTCTAAAATGTCACCATGGAGTTCTATAAATTTTGGTATAGGTTGATCATATAAAGATATGTTTGAAGTAGAAGACTCTTATTTTGGAGGAAGATCATCTACATGTCCAAGGGAAGCAAGTATCTCATGGGTAGGAGTGATTGGTGTATGTATATGATCATATTTTATGAAATATTTTATGGATTGGAAAATACTCATTAGATCCTGGTAGTATTTTGGAGATATGGATATTTAATCTTGACTTATTTCTTTATTTCTTTATTTTCATATTGGAAAATAGTTATTAAGTCTTTGTAGTATTTTGGAGATATGGATGTTTGATCTTGACTTATTGTGGAGTTACCTTCGTTATGATTTGGTTCATGTTCTTGACATGGGTCGATTTCAAAGAATGAATTATTTTTAAATGACCTTTGGATACCTTCAAAATGTGTACATATATTGGCAATAGCTCGACTTAGATTTTTTGCATTAGGTATGAGAGGTGATGGAATGTATTTAAGGATTTCTTGATCATCAAATGGATTCATATTAAGTATTTGATTGTCTTGACATGTATCTATCAAGGATAGTCCTTGGAGGGAAGTTGGAAAGATGTCATATGGTTTGATGGTTTTCTTAACATGGATGGGTTTGAAGAACTTAAAGATGATAGGGTCGAATTAGATATGAAAGCCTTTTTTGAGAAAATGTCTTCAATACATGCCACCACGAGGTTAAATTATTTTAATATGTCTTGAAATGGATCATTACTAGACATTGATGGATAATTTTGATTATTTTTCAAAAATGTATGTATGTTGAAATTCTCATTAGGTGAGGTAGAGACATTGTCAATGTGATTATTTATAGATATATTTTGAAGGTTATTCTCAACAGTGATTGCACCTTGATCAATAAGGTCTTGTATGAGGTTCTTGAGTCTTATGCAATTCAATGTTTCATGACCTTTTATTCTATGATATTCACAATAAACATTGTCATCGTACCATGAGGGTTTAAGATGGAGTTCATAATCACCTTGTGACTTTAGAAGATTGATAAAATTGGATTGTACCAACTGTTGGATACTAGGAACACTTAGAGGGGGGGTGAATCAGTGTTCAATGATTTCTACTTCTAAAACAAATCAAACATTATCAACAACAATAATATAATTTCATTTATCACTTCCAACACATAACAGATAAAAACATTTAAAACATGTAGTCATATTAGTGAACACCATAACACTAGATATTTTTACGTGGAAACCCTGTTAGGGGAAAAACCACGGTGGAAATCAATCCACAATGTTTACTTTGTTAAAAGTAAATAAAAAGAGGAATGCACTTGCATTCAAGCACACCTCCTAGAGCTCACTACTCAAAGAAAAGAGGCTCACTATCTTATAGATATGACAAATTTTTACAACAAGATTTGAACTGAGAATACAACATCACAACATGCTAGGATTTAGTTCCACTGAAGCTCAAGATCAAATTCCTGATCTCATGACCAGATCGCACTTCTGCTCTGCTCTGCTCAAAAACTGTTCTGCTTCCTAACAACTGATCTACTCTTTTCTCCTCTCTCCTTATAATTTCATTATACCAAACACCATGACTTGCATTTTTCACACATACACACATTCACTCACATTTCTCATACCTCCAAAATGATTTATAGATCACTTTTATATACCCGCTAATCAAAAATTCAATGTATGTCAGCCTCATAATAAAACATAATGTTTTTGCTTATGTCGGCTCAAATCTCTAATTAGAATTGATGCATACCCACACAAGTCAGCTAGACTCTAGTAGGGACCCAAACCAAGATTCCAAACATAGGAAATAGAAAAATACATGTTCCACATTGATCCATGATACACCATATGAAACATGTTGGCCACAATGGAAAATAAGCCATAAATCATGCTACTGAAACTCTTAACTCCAACTCCAACTTAATACAATACCCCAAAGCTCATTAGAGGATAGTGTAGTGGTTAATAAATATTTCTTGGGGATACACAACACAAAATAAAGATCCGGTATAGTGAGTGATATCATGCGCAGTTTCACTTGCGCAACCGGATGTCCTGTTCTCCAAACTTACTACCAGTAGAAGTACTATTGATACTACAAATCATACTGCTGACTCTAGTTGCCATCAATGAAAACACAAGTAGTCAAAAATGATCTTTCCAAGCCATATGCCAACACCAACTTGTTTAACATGAATTCAATTGGATCTCCTAAAGTAGTGTACTCAAGTTTGGTGGTGTTCTTGGATTGTGACAAAGTGTTTCAAAATCTTGATTAGGGACACTCAGAGTTGTTGTCATTAGAGCTAGTAGGATGTGATGACCCTATGGGAGGATAATATGGAATTAATTTGGATAGTAGATTGATATTGAAATGCTTTAGTGATTTCGAGATTGGATAAGTGAACGAGTGAAAACATTATATGTTTTTGTTTTGGATGATAGGGATGACTACAAGTTTGTTCCACATAGGTCTCTAGTTTGATACAAATTATTGGTGAAAAAATTAGAATTCTAATATTTTGAAAGGTTTTTCTATTTTGGACTAACACTCAAATGCGTCATTTTACAAACACATCGAGTGACAATCAAATGTGGTGAACTACCCTTGACAAATGTGGTGCTAATTTTTAAAAGCGTGAGTCTGGAGATAAAAGTGACATTGTGTGACAGTCAAATGTGGCACTATAGGATTTGGACAGAGGGATGATCTAAGACAAACATGCCAAGTTGCACAAATGTGTTGATATGCATACAAAAGCGTTGATTTGAAAAATCAAACACGTCAAGATGCATACAAAAGCATCACAAGGTGACAATCAGACGTGTTGATTTGACTCAGAGATAATTTTTTGAAATTTGATCCTAAGTACATCTAGGGATTTAAATTTTTTAAAGGATTAATTTGTGTTTTTTTGATCTATCAAGTGATAAAAACAACAAAAAATCACATATAGGACTAACTCCAAGGATTTGTAGGTATATTTTTGTGTTTCTTCTTCAACAAGACCATGCTAATTAGTATTAGTGGTAGTTTACCAATGAATACATGCCATAGATACATAAACTATTTTAGTGGTAGATCGAGTTATCAACATATAGTGGACCTACCATGCTAAAGTTATACCTCCAAAATGAATAGGTGACTACAGTATACGAAGGTCATGTACCACCTTCACACTTCTCACCTTAAAATGGAAAAGGTCCTAATCAAGGAATGTTGGTCACCTCAACAAGGGGAAGTACATGGTGAGTAACTTCAAGCATTGATACTTATATGTCGTACCACTATAAATTGATGGCTAAAATGTCTTAGGTTTCTAGGTAAACAAGCTCATAGTGGGGGATCAATGAACAGTGAGCCCATCTGATATGCTTGAGTCAAGAGGGGTCTCCTCTTTTCTCATCACCTACATGTCTTGGTAGACTGAGGGTCATGTGGCTTGGATTGAAGGATGCGAGCCACACCTTGGGGTACAAATTTATTTCTCCCCACTTTATATACCTTTCCCAAAAATGTGGTTGAGGTTGACCTTGAAGTATTAATCCCCAAGTAGGCCCCCTACTTGAAATAAATGAAAATGATGTTGTTTTTGATCCCCAAGATCATTCTTAGGAGTCATGAGGGGAGAGCATATGTAGACAATCACACCTTAGGTGTACAAACAAATTACAAGTTAATTGTGCTTTTGATTTCCAAGATCGCACGAAGTGTAAGGAAAGAGCATACAAACACACTAACCTACCAAACGCATCATAGCATTCATTTTAAGTGCACCAAAGTAAAGATGGGATTTGTATTGTTCAATTTAGGTACACCAAGACAAAATGGGAGTTGTATTGTTTAATT
Source organism: Sequoia sempervirens (assembly GCA_007258455.2). NCBI lineage: Eukaryota > Viridiplantae > Streptophyta > Pinopsida > Cupressales > Cupressaceae > Sequoia > Sequoia sempervirens. The sequence continues at coordinate 9,546,749 of VDFB02000003.1, forward strand.
TTAAGCCCAAATCTAAGTGTGCAAGTTTTTTTTTCTTTTTAGGAACACCAAAGGAAAATAAAAGTTGTATTGTTCATTTTTAAGTACACCAAAATGAAGTGTGAAATTTGATTATTCAATTTTAGGAGCACCAAATTTGTAAATCGATTTTAGGTACACCAAAATGAAGTGTGAAATTTTTATTGTTCAACTTGAAGTGCACCAAAAAAAATGTGTAAATCAATCTTATGTATACCAAAAAAAATATGAGTCCTAGACTAACCAAAAACCTACAACACAAAGTTAGTAGTCTTTCACTTAGTCTTCATCCATCAATTACCACACGCTACAAAATGTTAGCTCAAATAGATAATATTAGAAAATAGAGAATGGCTAGGGTTAGGAAAATAAATGAAATCAAATTGATAAATTGTAAACCCTATCAAAACAAAGGCATTGATACCTGAAAAACACATTGGGATTTTAGAAATGCATCACACCTCTACACAATCAGAAGCATCAACCTTCAGCAAATGTGTCAAACTTTTAACAAAGGAGTCACAATTCCTATAGAGATAAGAAGAAAAGTCAGAATCAAAGCGTTGAAGTACTGCGAACATGCCAAACTTTGCACAGTTAGATGCATTGCTCTTCCATAGTAGCGTCAACCTTTTAACAAAAGTGCTTAATTAACCTACAAAAAAAAGAGAATGTATTAGCCAAACACATCACCCTTTAACAAAAGCGATAATGTATTTTTACATATACGTCAATATTTTGTAAAAGTACCACACTACACAAAATAGAAGCACTAAACTTCTTCAAGTGAGTCTTGGTAACCTGTAAGCTGACAAAAACTTCACAATTTTTTTAAATTTTGGAAGTGGGTCCCATCAAACATGCCAAAATTTTGTAAATGAAATATGAGTGATCAAATGAAGACATAATTGAAGCAATTAGAGTCTAAAAACTCTAAAAACTTACAAGATTAGGATTTTACAAACCCATACTCAATGAAATTAGCAATGTCATAAAAGATTCAATTAAAAGAATGAAAACACATAATTCGAAGCAGTTAAACCAAATAGACAATGCAAACCTTCAATTCCATTCTAGATTGATGCAAATTTATGATGTGGATTGTTTAAATTATGTATAATCCATGTTGCAAAAGCTTGATGGAGGTGATTCACAAAATAGGTGTTCTCAAGTACTCAAGATTGGCTCAAGAATTCTAAAGAGTGGCTATGCTTATGAGGATTGTGAATGAATTTCATGAAGATGAAGGCTTGTTTTGTATATTTTAGGAATTCTGATCAATGGTCAATATTCGATTTGAGGATCAATAGTCGAGAGGAAATCAAGGAGATGAGGGAAGATCAATGGATGAGAACTCGTGAGAGCCCAAAATATCCCTATTTTCATGGAAAATTGGTTGAAGTTATTTTGAATTGGAGGGAAGAAGATATTTAATTTGAATTAGGAACATTCTCTTTTTGAAAAAGAATATTCTTTGTGCAAGTTAGAGGTTTGGAGGAAAATTAGTCAATTAAATAATATGAAAATTATTTAATTGTGAGGATGAGAAGAATTAGGACTTTAATTAAATAATTGGGAATTATTTAATCAAAGGGGGAGACTAGTTATGAAAATGATGAATTAATTAAATAATATTAATTATTCAATTAATAGATGAAAAAGATAAATTTAATCAAATAATTGAAAATTATTTAGTCAAATAGGGGAAATAGGTGATAATGAGGAAAATGATGTTAATAAGTAAAATCGAGATGTGTGATATGCTTAGGACAATTTTAGGTTTCTATAGTTTCCAATCTCTATTTGTAGCTACACTCACTCTTCATATAGCAATGCCACATTTGAAGAAATTGAGATAGCTAATTAACAATGTACTACTTTGAATCAAATCCATCATTTTATCCTACGGAACATTTACAAGGATTGCCAAGAACCTCCTATGTACACAAGCCAAGTCTAGAATAATTTTGGGAAAATTGTGATGATGAGCACAAGGTGTGGAATTTAGAATTCTTTAGCCTTACAAATATTTAGATGAATTCCTTCAAAATAGCTAAAGAATTAAAATATGTTTTAGATGATGGCAATATTCTAGACCCTGCCTATGAGGAATGATATAAATTTGACAATTTTATTCCAAGAAGAAATTAGTCAAGCAAAGAATATAATTCTAATGAGGAAATATCTGATCATGTGATGAAGAGAAGATCTGCATGGTTAGATATGAAAATCAAAGGGACAAAAGTGTTAAAATTAGAAGTACCCAAACAAAAGAAGAAATAAAAGGAGGAACATAAAAAAAAGAAAATTAAATCTAGTCTTGTCATGTAATTAGTCTAATAACCTATATTAATGGAGGTTAATACCAAGGACATGGAATATGAGTCCCCTAAGTAATTTTAAAGGATTATATGGAAGAACATACCCTAAATAAAACTTGTGTTTGTAAAGAAGAATCAATAAGGTGAGTCTAGCTAGAACCCTAGTACTTCATATCCTCCTCCTTTTAATAAGGGTCAAACTACTATTATTATACCTTCTTCATCTCCTCAAAAATCTCCACCTCCTCCTAAATAGAAGTCCCCATCACCTTCTCAAAAATATTCATCCCCTATACAAATGTCTCAATAACCTCCTATATAGAATTTTCCATCACTTCCTCTAATAAGAAATTTTTCTTAACAACCTCATAAATCCCCCAAATCCTCAAAATATCCTCCAAAGAAAGATACAAAATAATATTGCATGACATGAGACTAATAACTCAAGTACTTAAGTATAGCCACCAAAATAATACAAAAGTGGTAGAATTTTCAATTCCAACAATAAGATAAATAAAGGTGTTAGTTTAAATAATAAATCAAACATAACCACAAGAGGAGAATGATAAATACTCCAAATTTGTCAAAGCTATGTTGTGAACACATAAAAAATCTTACAAAGGGGAAAATTTAATTTGGGTTAAATAAGCATAGAGAGAAAAACTCTACATTTCCTAAGAATTTATGCATATAAACAACATTCCATCTCTCTCAACAATCAAAACCCACCATTCACTAAGAAAGTACACAATTCCTCATAAGAAACTCATAATTATATCTTTTCAAATTAAAATTTTCATGATAGCACTATAAAGTAGGTATATTAAAATAAACATGACTAAGAAAAGGTGATTTAATTGGCTATATACAATAAAATTGTCCTAAATAGCTCAAAGTACCAAGAATGTCCATCACACACATGAGATAATAACTAGTAAAATAAGGGCCGAACTATTCCTACAAGAATGTGCTCTAGCATGCAACCACATAGAGATTGCATTAGGAATACAAACCACAAACTACACATAAACATACATAGCCAAGATAAGACCAAACACATGCTTACACACAACTGAAATATATTGGCATTGCAACCCATGTTATTTCTAATTGTATGTAATTCTATAAGCTTGAGCCAAAGATATTAATGTTTAACAAATGGGCTAAACATTTTTTTGTGTTATAATTATAACATACAAATATTATAGCATATAGTTATGTACCAAGGATATCATGACACAATAAAATGATACCCCTAAGCATGTGACAATGGTGCATACAAGAATTACTACACAAATAGGATACTTACACAACCATCATGAGATGACCTCATCATGATGAGAGGTAGAGGAGATAGAGTCTCTCCTAACCTAGTGATAAGGTACTTGAATCCTACCACCAACATAATGAGAGAGGTAAGATACAATTTATTAGGAAGGAAAAAACTAGAGCCTAATATTTATATTTAACTTGTTCTAACTAGCTAACAAGCATACATACATACCTTAACATGGATGAGATTATAATACCCCTTTGGTATCATATTTACTATTCAATTTCAACTGATTTAAGCATCATATTCATTAATTAAAAAATAATCATTTAATACTCTCAAATTTTAAGTATAATTGTATCTCATAGCATAATTACAAGATTCGCTACCACATAGGCCTTAGAATACAACATAATCTAATTCCAAACCAATATACAAATTGATCCATTTTCTATAAATATGCAACATGATCCATTTCCAAATTAGTATAAGACAAGGATTATATTCCATATAGACCTTTAGATCCAATAATATACAATTGCTAAGACAACCTCATAACCATATGCCACAACATACAAATGGATATGTAAATAAAATCACTATAATATTCAATTAGAACATATTTTCAAATTACATAGTAACTTAAATTGAATTGTAATTTAAAGAGTGAATTACTTGAAGCTCCTCCAACCACATCCGCAATCCAATAATCATAAATAATGGTGATTTATCTACCATCTAACTATGTGGATCCTTGATGTCCACCCCACTAGACAAGGAGGTGATTGAAAAGGAAATGCAAGCACACAAATGTAATACAAGACAAGTTTTGACAAGTGCACATGCCAATGCAAACACACACAATCATCTCATATTCAAATAATATATAAATTTATATGATAAGAAAAAGGAAGATGGTATAGGTTATAGGATTAAGGAGTTTCATTCGTAAGTCAAGAAGATCAAACTAGAGTTCAGTGTGTACACCTATCTATAATCTAGATGGTTCTCAAATTATATAACAATCATAACAAGACCCTGCATGTAGACATATTCATGAAGGTATTAGTAGAATTGTCCTATTTCTCCATATCCCTTCAAGGGAATTAAAGGATTCATTGCACTATGGAAGTGTGTGGGAACTCTCAAAGTCTCATGCAGGGAAAACTACAATGGAGTTCCAAAGTCCCATGTATGTTTACACAACAAAGCATATAACAAATATTTTTGTCACATACTTTTAATACTTTGTAGAAAGCATTCTCTAAAACCTCCTAATCACTTAAATGGATCATAAGGTAATATTTTACATTTAAAAATAATTTGCATGAAGATTCCCATAAAGCCTTGAGACACGACAAAAAGCATCAAAGTCATTATTTTTCTTCACATATGCATCATAATCATTAATTGTTTCATTACCATGGGGAAACATAATACTCCACAAAATAAAATAATCTCAAACACTCTTAATTTCCAAAATAAAATTTTCAATTTTTTTTCAAGTACCAAGGTCTACCATTAATGAGCATCCATGCTTTTCAGTCAAAATTGAAACTCACCCAATAAAATCATATAATTTTTAACATAAACTTTGCAAGAGTTTGGGGGTGATTTTATATTTTTCATGATTTTAATTCTACAAATTTAAAATTGCAATACAAATATAAAATAAATACTAGCCCAAATTCATACATACAAATACAATTCTTATTCACATCTCTGGAGTATGAACAATCCATTTTTTTCAAATAAAATACATAATTTAACAAAGTAGAAAAATATCTCAATGATGTACTCTTGGGATGAAATGTAGGATTCCCCAAACCAATGGAAATATGGTACATTCTATTGAAAATACACCACTATATTAGCCCCATTATATAGACCAAACATCAGTCTAATAGTGAATCACACATAATGAAGAAGATGCATTCCTAATATACAATTAAGAATAGGCCTTTGAAATTCCCTAAAGATATTTTATGTACTCCAATATTTACTACAAGACTTTTTTGAAACAAGTATTGTATTTCTCACCTCTCAAGTAACAAGAATGAAAAGGTTAAAAACAAATATTTCCACGTTACCCTTTCTATATCAAAACCTATTTTATTTCTTTAGTAGTTTTCCCCATTTCCAAACAATTAAAAATTAAACTATTTTACAAAGAGGGTAAGTATTCATTTTTCAATGTGATATTATAAACATACCTTTATATCATGTTAATCAATCATTTTTTCCCTTTTGATTGGCTAAGAATATACCCAAGCAATATATGCATAAAGCCTATTTTATTTTAAAACTAGAATACAATTTCAACTTTCTCTCAAGCATTTAAAATCAACATAAACAATCCAAACATCTTCATTTCATTTTCTAAATCATTTAATCATTTTAAAATCCATTAAACCAACCATAATTAAAGGTTAATCTCAACATATGCAAAGGCCAACCACTTTATAGGTTTCATAGACTCAAGAAAATCCAAAATCATAAGTGATTTAGATGATTGGTTTAGTAGTAGTTTGACACATATAACATCCTTTCATTTGAAATAAAATAGGACGATTATACAAAAAAACATTCCCAAACCAATTATCTCTAAATTAACCATTGTTGGTTAAATATGTTTCTACACACTCAATACAAATATTAAGGGTGTCTACACAAAACCATAGTTAAATTTGTATATAGTAACATGTAACTAAATAAGGCATATCATGTTGCAAATATATCATATCTTAATAAAAACTTAGTATTTAACTTTTTACTCCATAATATTAGATTGTGTAATTAATTAAAGTATAATTGATCATAAAATTAATGCATTGTGTCAAACCAATAAAATAGCTCAGTATTAGCATAACTAATAAAAATAGTGAAGTTGAACAATCTACCTAGGCTCAAATTTTAAATAACAACATATCCCATCATTACACTTATGTAATCACAATCATGATATCGCTCAAACAATGGACACAAATGTTCCCTCAAAAAATTTATCAAATATGTCCTTAAACATGCTCCAACCTAAACATTAATATGATACCAAGAAAAAATAAGAGTTAACATAAGTGGTCCTTACACATCACTTAAACCATAAATATCTAAGATCCCACCTAAGATGTGGCAACTCCCTAAGAGTCCTTGTTATTTATGGTAATAAATAGAAACATGAGTGATTAGGGAAATGGAGGTCTTGACATTTTGATAAGTCAACAAGATCAATCTAAAAATACCAAGAAACTAATCAATATTTCTAAGAATTATCATCACATGAAATATATCAGACAACCATCAAAGATGAGTTATGAACCCCATAAAACTCATTCATATAATTATATAACAATAAATATATTATAACTTACAAATCTATTCTAAGAATACAAGCACCTCATGAAGAATCCATCTATATTATACCATAGACCCAAAACATATATCAATACATCCAATAGCTAACAATTAACACCCAAGATTTTAATATGATTATAGTCTTTTTCATTTCCAACAACCTATCACTCTACTCACAAAATTTTGATTAAGCATCTCTTACTAGCCATACTAGCAATATATTGGCCACATACTTACTCAATGCCAACTCATTGTCCATCATGCCAAAACACTTGGCCAAGGGATATTCCTATATATTGTCTACTATTTGGATTTATTGCTAGAAATCATCCCCAAGTTTCCATCCAAGTTGGTTGTTATATATCACCTATCTACCTCATGTACAAACACTTATTCTTCTAAATGTTTACATGGATTTCTCATTAGGAAGATTCTTCACTTTGATTCCTTGGAAAGATATATTCTCTCTTCTATAATTTTTTTCTTCTATTAAACATCTTCAACCTTAGAATTTTGTGCAAGTATTGTTAAAATACATGCTATCTAAGCCTTGACATTTGAATTTCTTATAGTTTGCATGTACCTTGCATTGCTAAGAAGATCAATTTTCATGGAACTTCACACCTTGGGATTTTTTTGTGTATCTTCTCATGCATCTATTGCACAACTTCTCATGTTGACAAAAGCACATTTCTAGGTCAACATAAACTTAATAGCCAAAACTGAGTTATAGAAGATTGATATGGAAGGTCTTGTGGATAGAGTCAATGGGTTGGTGTGTCAATAAATTGGTCCATGGGCATGATAATAAAATATTAGGTGAAGATAGATAGGGATTTAGATAGTGCAACCACACATTCCCTTCAAATTAAATGTTGTTTAATCTATTAGGGGAAAAGGATAAGAAGCTATGGAAAAAATGGGTGTTTTATTAGAAAAAAATCCCTAGTAAAAAAACTATTTATTGAAAATAAGTTATATTCTCTTAAGATTAATATTGTCAACTCTACATCAAAGTATCTAAATGATTTTAACATTGTGGTAAGCTATTTAACCTCAATTAATATTAAAACATCTAATGAAAAAAAATGTAGTACTTTTTTATGTTCTTTGTTAGATTCAAGGATAATCATGTTATAATTATTATTAGTACTTAATCTATATTAATTCTTGAAGATATTGGAATAACCTTGTTATCAAAAGAAATGAGGAAAATATACATGGATAATTTAACAAATGATGCTTTGTTTGTGAGATTTAATCCCCAAGAGAAATAAAAATAAGCCAAGGAATAGAGAATAGAAGTCTAGAAAGTAACCTAAATCTCTATGAGGACTTGTGAAGAAATACAACTAAAACTAAAAGAAATTTGACTATTTTAAGAAGCAATGGAGTTTTTAAAAGGTTAACAAAAGTAATATTTTCATGAAAATTGTGTTCAAAAAATGAAAATTGTAATAAAACCTAAACAAACAAAAAAGCAAGCATGAAATTCAATAAAAAAATGAAATAGAACTTCCGGTTGAGTAGTTTTTTCCAAGATCGTTGATTCTAATGTGTGGTCACAAAATTTCAGCAACATAATGACACTCAATTGTTAAGGGTGGACGATCCTTTAAAAATAGCTAAGTGTTGGGTTTTATGTGTTGGGGGTGAAATGGATGGAAGGTTGTGATTAAAAGATAATCAATGGTTAAAAATGGATGAGACACCCTAAGGAATGAGATGATTCCAAGTTTCAATTAGAGAATGATTGAGAGGGAGATGATACCCTTGGAGTGTGAAGACAAGATCTTTCCATAAAGGTAAAGTTTGTCTTCACACTCCAAGGTATGGGTATGAGGGAGAATAATCAAATTTAAATTTCCTTTGAAGTACTTTGGAGTACTTTGGAAGGGAAACCCATGTGGGGGTCTCTTCTAAAAGGGGAAAATATGAATGAAAGAGGGTACTAAGTGGGTAGTGTATTTAAGGAAAGAGTTGACCTCTCCCTTAATTGTCAATTAAGGAATGTGCATAGGATTAGGGATATATTAGGCGGGGATTAGGATTAGGATTAGAGGGAAAGTGGGAGAGTTAGAGGATGTGACAAGTGAGGTGAATTAAATAAATAAATAATATCTATTTATTTAATTTATGGGAGAGAGGAAAGAGGGAATTAAATAATTTTTTTATTAATTCATGCGAGAAATATGAGGCCAAATTAAATAAATACAATATTTACTTAATTTAATAGAATAATATGGTAGGGAAGGTATGGTAAGTAATTAAATTAATTAATTACTTTAGGGCTTAGGAAGAATTAGGAGGAGAAAGAGAATATTAATTAAATAATAGAATATTGTTTAATTAATATAGATTATGGAGTGACGAAATAGGAGATAAAATTGACCAAACATGAGTGGTCAATTTTAGGTGTCTACATTTTTCCCTCTTTGAAATATCGTTGAAATAATGGTGTTTCAAAGAAAATTAAAATATAGGTGACTCAAAGAAAACTTGAATGAAAAGATGCCCCCGTGTGGAGAGGATAAAAGAAACATGATAGGGATAAGGATGCCACCTTGAGAAAGTGGATGGGGAAAAGGGGCTTGGGTGACCTCTTAAAAGGATAGAATGATAGGGGAAATAAAGGGAGGATGAAAAACAAAGAGTCATGGAAAAGGAACAAAGGAAAATAGAGCTAAAATGAAGAAATGGGAAAAAAAAGATGATTAGGATACATAAATAGGAACTAGGGATTAATTACTATTCATTTTCACCTAGGTGAATAATGATTTTTTGATAGAAGAAAAAGAGGAGTGAGGAGAAAATGGTGAATATACCAGTTGTGGAGCATCACATAGACAAAGTGAAGGAATTGGGATAAAGAGTAGGATGAGGCAATCAAGTACACACTTAAAAAATGCCTCTAGGGTTGATAGGGGAAGTAAAAGCTAGGGAAAAGGGAATGTCTGATGGATCACCCATCATGATATAATTTGCATAAAAACAAGAAAATACAAAGAACTAGGGGTGAATGTGCTACCAATAGGTGAATGCACAAAATGAGGGGTGACTCTACCAAGTGATAGGCGAATCCATGAAAAGTAGGTGAATCCACAAAAATAGGGGTGAATGTGCCAATAGATGAGAAAATGGGAGAAATAGGGGAAAATATGCCTGAAAAGGGTGAATACACAAAGAAAAAGGCGAGTCTTCCTATAAAAAGGTGAATTTACCTAGTAGGTTAGGGAATTGTCGAATGGGAAAATATGCAGATAAAATACAAATTTATCCTATAAATGGGAAAATATGCCAAGGGAGGGAAAGTCGCTAAGAGGCAAAGGGGATTGGGAAAAGGAAAATGTGCCTTGTTCAAGGGTGAATTCGCTAGGGTAGATTGGAAAAAATATAGTGTGGAGTTGAAGAAAATGTGTATGATGACAAAAGGCTAACGTGATGATTTGTCTTGTGTAACATAGATTCTACACCATGAGTACATGAGAGAGGCGATCAACTATGTTATAACTAGTGGCAAGCTTCAAGGATGTAGACTAGGTGCATCTAGAGGTGTGTTAAGTAGCATACATTGTGTGTATGTCAGCTATTAGAGAACAAAAAGCCCTATTGACATCCTTAGTAGAGTGGTGGAGGAGTGATATGAGCATTTTGCATCTCCTGACAATGGAGATGATAGTGACATTGGAGGATGTATGACAGATACTAAAAATCTTAATTAGGGTTTGACAAGTAGATAGCACTAGTGGGGCGGTGACAGATACATTGCAATAATTGTTTTAAAGAGTAGGTGCCCTAGTGAGAAGATGACAATTGGAATTGGATAGGAGTAGAGCGATGGTGCCAAGGATGGATGTATTCTTGTGCAAATTGGTGAGTGGTATCTTGTTACTGGACAGGAGTAGGCAATACTTCTCATTGAGTTTCAAAAAGTATGTGGTTGACATGATCAATAAATAGTAGAGTTTTGCATGGGGATCCTACATCCTAGCACACATGTCCAAAGACCTACACATGATCTACTATTGGCAGGGGTAGAGCATGAACCGAATTACACTCCTTTAGGTGTGGGCATGTGAGCATATAATAGTGATGAGGACGATAGGCTAGAGGGTGGCGAGGGAGGATGAGAAGCCAAAAAATTTGAATTGGGATGGAGTATTGTTGTATTGAGAGGTACATGTGATATGCCATTGAAGGCTAGTGTTGAATGGTCTAGAGGAGGGTGACATTATATGGAGGCCATGTAGAGTAGATGGTGGATAGCAGGAGGATCATCGATATTAGATATATATGTTTACAATATGTTATACCATAGGTAAAAAAACCATTCCTGATAGAGAGATATAGGCCAAATAGGGTGACCCACCAATTCAAGGTCACACAAGATATCACAAGAGGGTTTCACATATTCTTGTAGTTGACATAGAAGGTGGAAAAGAGGGGGCCTAAAATTGGGAAAAGGGGAGTGAGTTATTGGAGGGGATTGGAGGAGGTGGCATGGGAAATGCATAGAGGGTTTGATGACCTTGGTATGATAGAGTGATACTAAGCTTGGTGGGCAAGGAATTTCCCAATGAGTTAGCATTGGTGAGGTAGATGCAGGCGCATATGGAGGAGGTGTAGTGAAGGAGGAGAGCATATTTGGTGCCACGTGTAGAGGTAGAGGAATAAGTTACAAAGGGATAGGTAGAGGAGGAGAGGGAGAGAAGGTTGTGGTGGTGGAGGAGTTGGTAGAGGAGGGTGTGGGGAGTAGCAATAATAGTAGCAACAACAACGGGTCCTCTAGCTCACCAAGAGGAGATGTGTAGTAGGAAAAGTTCCAAGCACAAGTACCCACATTACTTCCACCAATAACACAAGCACAAGGAGGAGGGGGAGCTGGAGGGGACTTAGCAGGGAGGTTGGCACAAGCATTGAGCTTGATAGATGCGATGCTATGTGATGACTGGATGGATGTAGGTGTAGCTAGACACAATCATCATAGAGAGGGACAAAATAGTGGTGTGGAGAGATTAGGTGGTGGAAAAGAGGGATACCCTCAAGGTAGAGTGAGATATCTTATTCCTCACCCAAAATTCTTGGGATTTGGAGTGGAGGGGGTTGACAGTGGAGACATCTCAGCTATGAAAAAGTGGGATGTAGCTAGGAGTAGTGGTGGGGGTCATGTAATGGTGGATCTAGCCAAAGATTTGGATTGGGCTACTAGAGAGGCCACCTACTAGAGGGTCCTATATGAGTAGGAAGTGCCAACAAAGTAGAGAGTTCCAAGTTTCTCCATGAGGAGTGGATCAACTAGATTAGGGTCTAGATTGGTTATATTGACTGGGTTAGCGAGAATATGAACTAGCATGGGAGTGCCACCATCCTAAAGATTAGGAGGACAAGAGCCACCACTAGAGGGAAAGGAGCAAGAGGATCTGGTAGATATGGGGGGAAAGGGGATTTTTTGGCTACCTTACACACTCAAAGGGGGCTAGTAGCAGCTAGTCCTGGGTGATGGTGCTAGTTTTAATGATTTCAACCAGTGTATATAGTGGCATGTGATGTGTATATTATTGAGATATATAGATTTATATATAATGTATACATTGTGAGATGTACACTTGATATATGATGGACATGATTATTTCTTAATATGTATATATGGATGTGATGATGGTTGGATGTTACTATTGTCACTCAGAATTGCACCCAGCAGAACAAGGAGTTCAACATTCTAGTGAAATAATGGAACTAACCTCAAGGTGTGGAACCTTGCAAATGAGGTTAAATATTGGATTCCTTTCAAAAATAAGTGCATTGAAGGCTGGTCGAATCCAACATTGTAAATATCTACACTAACCCTAAACTATGAACTACAAGAGAAAAGGGGAGAAGGAGAAATGCTGAAAATTAGGGAAAAGGTGATGCACCAAGTTTTAGAGTGTTTCTTCCTACTTTTGTTGCACATGCTATCAACAAAATTGCTTGAGAAACTCACACAGTTCTTTATCATATTTACAGGGAAAAAATGAAGACTAAGAGTCTAAAAGATTGAAAGGGGTAGAGGCTACCCACAATCAACACTTTTCCAACAAGCTACCACAATAATGCACCCTATAGAGATGATAAAAACAATGCATGCATAGAGGTATCAAATAATACACATGATACAAGCATAGATAAGAGGTAAAATGAATGATTTTCATTGACACAAAGACATGGAATCCAATTTTACAATCATACAATGATAGAGTAGAATAAGATTGTTAGAGAAAATATTGAAGGGAATGTTAGAACTGTAAAATTTTGACAAATTTATGGTTGTTTGTACTTATGTGTTTCCTAAGAAACCCATACCATAAGTACAGGAATGCCCTCTTCATAACATATTTTCCCATATTTTATCATTTGGTCCTATAGAATTTACTTGGCCCTCAGCATTTGAATGTATAAACCATATCGGTGTAACATGATGCAGGTCTCACCAATCCATAAAGCATTTTATACTAACGTATGTCTTTTTGCAATCTATCGGCAAGAGATCGAGAATGTCTTACTGATGAGATTTCAGTTGAGGATTCATATCGGCATGATGTAGTTCGCACTCTCAGCAACAATGTGATCCTATTGACAAGATAATGTTCATTAGAATAAGTCATATCAAGCTCATTTGTGTCTTACCGATCAAAGCATAAATTGATTATCGGTGAGACTTGGGCCATCGATGTAATGTCCCGAAGCATCCATTTGGTCTCACCGACAAGGTAGAAGGGGATTCTGTCAATGTGTCGGGATGAAGTCATGGAGTCCTACCGACCCCCTATGTCACAGCTACAAGATTCAGACTTGGCGATACATGTGGAGGAAATAATCATCGGTGAGACTAGCTTCATTGGTGAGAGATAGGAGAGTCACACCGAGTGTTTTGTCGGCATGAAAAATAATTATGTCCTGACGATCATAATTGACGAAGGAGATATCTCGGCAAGATATGAGTAATCTGTGGAACATCTACCTAACCTACAAAGTTACAACGACATGTATGCATCGGTGGGAGTCACAGTGATACTTAAGACTTAAGGGATAGAACAGTTAGGGAAACTTAGAACGTCGGTCAAACTGCATGACACCATGGCGATATATGATCTATTGACTGTCAGGAGAGACCCAAGGTGTCGAGGAGACTACATGATGTCTTCATTGGTGTCTGATGAACATTTGAAAAAAGGCCCGAATAAGAGCATTGTTCGAGATCTGAATACGAAAGGACGCGTCCTTTCAAGTGGCTAATGTATAAATACCAAATTTTTTTAGCGATTGAGATATATAACAGAGAGCGAAATAAAAAATATAGTAGATTAGAATGTCTTACAATTTTGAGACTATGATGCATGTATGAAACTATGGAGATATCAATGAAATTCATTTGATTTGGTGATGTATTTTCTAGTATCAATTGTTTGTTGTGTTAATTAAAAGTATTGTTGAAGTTGTCTCCAAGGTTGATGTTTTCTAATTATTTAAACTGATATGTCAAGAACATTTTTTAGTTTATCAGTGCACACTTGTTGTATCTGTATGGTTGGATTAATTGGTTCTTTCAAGGAAAGATTAAATCCTTTTGATCAATCATAGTAATTAGGAAATCCCATTTGGATAATTGAGAAGAGCTCTGTAATCATATTATTTCATGTTTATATCAGTCATAAACTTAAATTTATATGCCAAACAATTAGAGTATATGCCAGAAAGAAGTTACTTATTTCAGATCTTTCATTTGACTCCGCACACCCAATAAGGCACTAGTCTCTACCATTTCATTGTTAGGTTTTATTCATTTTACACATGAACATATTAGATTCTATCCTTGATATTGCTTATACAATTTATACCAAAATAAAACTCATTTATCCACTTCCATTTTCCATTGTGGGTAAATTACTCTAAGGAATAAACAAAAGTCAAGCTTGCTTCATTGTCATAGGTACACCTGCCTAGGTCTGGTAGCGCCTGAAGAGTAGAAGGTTCTATTCATTTGGCCTTATCTATTACCCTGAAACGTTGTGAGAGCTTGGCAATCTCTCGTGGTTCAAACCTGCATTTTTGAGAGCTAACAAATTGGCAACTCCACTGGGGAGTGTATAATATCTGATTGAAGACCATCATATAGAGTCATTGAAGAAAGATTCATAATTTGAGAAATTTTAGAAAAAGTGATTCCACTGGGGATAAAATTAAGAATAATTTCATTTTTTCTCACTTTTAACAAAGTGAGTGGCAACTCTGACAAGAACATTGCATCAATTCAACATGAATGGTAGAATATCCTAATACAAAGGAGGTCCTAGTGGCAATAGTAAGTGGACACATAAGGATGATAAGGGTAAGAAGATAACTGATGGCATGTGCATAAAAAACAAAGACAAAGCATCAAGACCACATTGTGAAACATATGACCATTATGATACATGGAGAGATAGTTCAAGTGGAGAACCTTGTACTCCTGAAGAAAAAATAAATCCTTTTTATAATCCTCAAAAACAAGTGGAATTTGATGCTAAACTTGAAGCTGAAAGAGTCAAGTATCAATAGGAAAATGATCAAAGAATGGAAGGTAATCAAAATGAACCCATTGATAATGTAACCCCTCAAGAAAATTTTGAGTTCTTCACTGGAAAAGAATTAGACATACAGTTGGAGTTTCAGAGACAAGAAGTAGAAAGAGAAAAAGCAGAATTGGAACAACAGAGGCTTCAAAAGATAAAGGAACTTCAAGACATGAAATTGCAGGAAGCCTAAATTAAGGCTCAAACATCTAGTCTTTCAAAGTATGTACCGCCTCATAAGCAAGGAAACAATTATGCAGGGCATTCATATCAGCCAAAGGCTCCTCAGAGTCAGATAGGAAATCAATACATGCAGCCAAACCATCCACCGTATACCACATCACAACATACAAATTCCCAACCACCTCATGGTCAACAATATGTGTCATATCTTCATACAAAATACAATAATCTAGTGTACCAGTATCAACACTTGCATAACCCTCCCCCTCAGCAATACACATCAATGATTAGACAGTTTGATTTGATAGGGTTTCAATTATATCCTTATGCTATGGATAACAGTTGGAGAAGTCTTGTTCCTAAGTTTACATGGAGTAGTGCAATTACTGTTGAAGATCATTTGAGGAATTTTAATGCTTTTGTCCAAGATTTGGATATACCATATGAAGATTTACATATGAGGTTGTTCATGATGTCACTCACCGAAGAAGCTAGGGATTGGTTCAATAGCCTGCCAACAACTTCTATTGATTCTATCCAAGAATTTCAGGATTGATTTCTTGAACAGTATGGAAACTTATGTGCACCAGATGCTACTTTTCATGAATTAGTACGGATTCAAAAAAATTAGAATGGGTCAATTTATGATTTTAACCGAAGATTCAACAAATTGCAAAATAAGATACCACCTAGGTCAAAGTTTCCAGACTCTACAACATTGAGTATTTATTTGAATGCATTCGATCCAAAAATAGGGTATGAACTAAGAAATAGGTTTCCAGGAGATTTAGCTGAAGCCCAAAAGATAGCACTAACCATTGAAAACAAAAAGAAAGCTGCTGGGATGGTCAATAAGAGAGATAATCCTAGGGTTCCTCAGCAAGTCAATAATTATTAGTACAAACAGGAGAACACGTACATAAATGAGAGGCCTCGGTTACATGACATGCCTTACAATACAAATTGGAAAGATGGAAAACCTGTAATAGATAGACCTAGGAATAAAGAAACACCTGATCCATTAAGGAAGAAGGGAACATATATGGTCAATAATAATCTCTGGTGTGAAGGTTGTGATGGACCACATTCCCCATACCACTGCGTTGTAGCCCGAGAAATGAAGGAAGAAGGAATGTTAGTAGGTAACAATGGAGAGGATCACACAGTGTATTTGACCTCAAATTCTTTTCACCCTGTCGAGGAGAGATATTCATCTTTAGAAGATGAAGGTTGTGAGTATGATGTTTCAAATCAAAGGTGCAATGTCCACATGGCTGAACACCAAGTTTTTTTTTATTCTGAAGAAAATCTTGTAGAACATCACTCTATTGAGGTGCTTGCTCAATGTAATATGAGGAAACCCACTGAAGAGGAAATAAAGAGGTTAACCATTGTTGCAGTTGAACAAGAAAAGAGAAAGTATTGGTTAAGAAATAGGACAGTGAATGAAAAGGAAAGTGTTCCTAGGGGAATATTCATGAAAGATAAAGAAGTAACACTAGGAGTTTTGAAGAAAACAAAAAAAATAGAAACATGATAAGAACGAACATAAGTTTTTTCAAAAGGATAAAGAGTTATACAAAGAAAAGCAGAAGCCTCTCCAGAAGGAAGAAAACAAAGGAGAAACATTAGAGCAAAAGAAAATAATTAAGGTGGAGGGTTCTTCTTTTGATTTCTCTCAGGAATTATCTCAGGTAAAAACGTTTGTCCCACTGCTCGAGATGATGAAAATTAAGGAGTATAGGGATAGTGAAATTCAATTGATATCAAGTGGAAACGAGAAAAGTACAAGTTTTGAAAATCAGATGGCCACTAAAATAGTTAATAAGCAAGAGAAGGTGATTGTCCCAGAAGTGTGTCTAAATGATGTATTGGTAAATTCCCCACAAGTTGATCCATTCTTCACCACGTTACTTATAAACAACAAATTGTTAAGGAATTGCATGATAGACTTTGGTGCCGCTATCAATATTATGCCAGTTGGAGTTATGAAATAGCTTGGCATATGGGTGGATACTAATGAAGGGAAGTGCTATGCAATGGATAGTAGGCCTGTTCTAGTAGTGGGTGTTATGAAAGATGTTGAAGTCAAACTAGCTGCTTATCCTCAAGTGGCTTACAATATAGATATAACTGTAATTGATACCCCTCCTCAATTTGGGATGCTTCTATCAAGACAATGGACAACAACGGTTGGGGGAAATTTCCAATTTGATTTATCTTATACAACAATTCTAGTGAATGGCCAGGAAGTTAAGTTGTACAGGGAGCCAAGGATGAACCAAATTGTAGATTGTGTACCTCAAGATCAAGTCAATTGCTTTTGTGATGTGGATTGTGGGAATTTTAAGATAGAACCATCCCAACCAGAATTAGTCAATGATGATCCAATTGATAAGCATGTTGCAAAAAAATATGATGGCGTGTCGAAAATGTACTTTGATGGAGCATGTAGCCAAGAAGGTAATGGAGTAGGAATAGTATTTGTTTCACCTGAAGGAGTT
Source organism: Sequoia sempervirens (assembly GCA_007258455.2). Classification (NCBI taxonomy): domain Eukaryota; kingdom Viridiplantae; phylum Streptophyta; class Pinopsida; order Cupressales; family Cupressaceae; genus Sequoia; species Sequoia sempervirens. The sequence goes on from VDFB02000003.1 coordinate 9,564,993, forward strand.
ACATTTAAATATTCATTTTTGCTGGCATTTGAATGTACAAACAACATAGCAAAATATGAAGCTTTATTACTAGGTTTGAATATGGCTATAAAACATAAAATCAAGTTGCTAGCTGTTTTAGGGGATTTTGAGCTAGTTGTTTCTCAAGTTAAATCAAAATATGCAGAAAAACACAAGAGGTTGAAGCAATACAGGAATGTTGTATGGGACACAATTGAGTTATTTGATGCTTTCTCCATTGAGTGGATTGATAGGTCAAAAAACATAATGGCAGAATTTTTAGCCAATGTAGCACTAAGAAGAGATGACATTACATTGGTTGGAGTGTCACAAATTGAGTTCAAAACAAGACCCGATGTGCCTAACAATATATATATATATATAGTTGGCAGGTTTTTAATGACGATGTTGACCTCTTGAAATTTCTTCACTGTATAGATCAATATGAAGCTCAAGAAATTGATTTCAATGTTTTTGTAGAAGAAACAGATGGAAAGCAGACAATATTCAGGAAGAAGATCTTACAGCTTAGAACTAATAAGCTTCCCAAAGGGCTAGTAGCATTGGAGAGGGTATATGATGGAAGTGATCGGTCCCTCATGAAGCAGACACCAGTCAAGAGGGAGGATATTGAAGAGGTCAATTTAGGGACTGAGCTGGCACCAAGAAAGGTGTACATTGGGAGGAAAATAAGCCCGACAATTCAAAGAATGTTGATTGCATTATTGAGAAAATATAAAAATGTGTTTGCATGGTCTTATGAAGATCTTAAAGAATACAGGGAAGATTTGTTTCAACATGAAATCTTGTTGAAACTAGATGTAAATCCATTTAGGCAGAGGCAAAGACCTATTAACCCAACACTGGAACCAAAAATGCAGGAAGAATTGGCAAAGCTTGGAGATGGGGGTATCATTAAACCAATCAAGCATTCAACATGGGGTTCGAACCTAGTTCCTATGAGAAATAAGAATGGGGATATCAAATTATGTATGGACTTCAGAAATCTGAATGTGGCATCCCTCAAGGATAATTACCCTCTACCTAATATGGATGTTGTACTACATAAGGTAATAGGGTGAGCTGTATCTATGATGGATGGGTTTTCAGGTTATAACCAGTTCAAAGTTAAAGAATCTGAACAATATAAGACAACTTTTACAACCCCATGGGGAACATATGTTTATGTGAGAATGCCATTCAGTCTTACAAATGCAAGAGCAAACTTTCAAAGAGCTATGGACGTAGCATTTGCAGACTTGATCAATGCTATAATGGTGGTATATCAAGATGACCTTACTGCTTATTCAAAAAGGGTTGAAGATCATGTAGAACATCTGGAAACAATATTCATTAAGGCTTTAGAATATGGTATTAGCCTGAACCCTAAAAAAATTCATTTTGCAGTCACAGAGGGAAAACTCTTAGGACATATTGTGTCAAAGGAGGGAATTAGAATAGATCCTGAGAGGGTTGAGGCCATAGATAAAGTCCCTATTCCTAAAACTGTCAAGTCCATCTAGTCATTTTTTGGACAGATCAACTTTGTTAGGAGGTTTGTGTCTAATTTTGCTAAAATTATTAATCCCATATCAAAGATGTTGAGGAAGGGACAAAAAGTAGATTGGACTATAGAAGCACTGGAAGCTTTTATATCCATCAAAAAGGCCATCAAAGAAGCCCATGTTCTTAAATCTCCATTTTTTTCAAAACCCTTTCAAATATTTTCATTTGCTTCGTTGCACACTATAGCTGCTATTATGTTGCAGAAGAATGAAGAAGGTCATGAGCAGCCTGTGTCTTTTTTCAGCAAGTCATTGTAGGGGTCAGAATTGAAATACGATATAATGGAAAAACAAGTGTTTGCATTGGTGAAAGCTACAAAAGCTTTTAGACCGTATCTTGTTGGAGCTAAGGCGATTGCCTATGTCTCTCATACAGCTATTAAAGCTATCTTGACACAGTCAAAAGTAACAGGAAAGAGATGCAGGTGGATTAATAAAATTCAAGAATTTGATATGGAAATACAAATTACCAATTAGTAAGAGGTCAAGGCTTGGCCAAGTTAATGGCAAAAACAAATATTGAAGCAAATCAAATTTGCAATGTAGAAGATGAAGGAAATGCAATTGCGAGTATTGAGCATACTCCTTGGTATATAGGTATCATGTATTACCTTAGACACATGAAGTGCCCTGAAGGATTAAGTGATAATCAAAGAAGAACTCTGAAGCTGCAAGTGTCAAAATATGTTTTCATGGAAGGTGATTTCTTTTAGAAAAACAAGGACGAAATTTTGTTGTTATGTCTAGATGAGTCACAAGCCAAGCACGTTTTAAGAGAGATGCATGAAGGGGTTTGTGGAGGCGATTATTCTACAAAGACAACTGCACATAATATTCTTAGGGCAAGTTATTATTGGCCAAAAGTCTTTAATGATTCTTTTTCATACGTAAGATGTGAAGCATGCCAGAAGTTTTCAGGGAAAATGAAGTATCAAGGAGCTTTACCACTTAGACCTTTGTAGGTTGAAGCCCCTTTTCATTAGTGGGGAATTGATTTTATTGGGGAGATACAAGATAAATCAAGTGGATACTGGTGGCTACTGATTACTTCACCAAATGGGTAGAGGCAGTTCCAACCAAGCAAGCAACTAGTAAAGTTGTGATCAATTTTTTAATCGTTAACATTATTACCAGATTCGGTACACCATTAAGATTGATTACAGATAATGGGATGTGTTTCAGATCTGATGAATTCAAATATTTTTGTAGTACACATGGTATCACTATTTCTTATGCAGCTCCTTATCATCTGTAAGCTAATGGTCAGGTAGATTTGAGCAACAAAAGTCTTTTCAAAATCATAAGGAGAATGCTAGGTGGGAATAAAAGGGCTTGGGATTAAAAATTGAAGATGGTTGTGTGGGCTTATAGGATAACTGTGAAAAAGGCGATTGGGAAGTCACCATTTGAATTGGTATATGGAACACAAGCAAGGATGCCTCTACAAAATTTGTTACTAGTTTACAAATTTATCCTTCAGGAAGATATAGACATTCCAGTACCAATGGAGGAAAGAATGAAGCAGTTGGCAGAGCTTGATGAGATAAGAAAAGTAGCTCAAAATTAGAATGTGAAGTTGCAAGCACAAATGAAGTATTTGTTTGATAAAAGGGAAAAAGATAGAAAATTTGAAGAAAATGATCTGGTGCTAATGTGAAATGCAAGGTGTTAGGAGAAGGGAAAGCATATAAAGTTTGAAGCTTTGTGGTTGGGACCCTTTGTTGTTGTTGGCAAAGGAGGTGAAGACTCATATTATTTACAAAACATGACTGGTGAAGAACAGGAGTTTCCTGCACATGGGAAATTATTGAAGCACTTTTTCTCTTGAACAATGCTGAGGATTAAGGGTTTCTAGTGCATGGACAACTCTTGACAATCCTCTCAAAATTTATTTTCCATGTACAATAGTTTAGGAAATAAAAAGGAACATGAATTTCTAGTACATGGACAATCCTGATATTTGTTTTTTCTAAATAAATCTTTCCATGTATAGTAGTATAGGGTCATGTTCATTTCCACTTCCATTCATTCCATCATGCTCACTAGTCCATAACCATGAAAGTTTGGTCTGCTCACCCAGAGTTTTGGATCCTTGCAATGATCTCACAATCATCCATCCCCAGACGGAGCCACTGTTAGAACTGTAAAATTTTGACAAATTTATGGTTGCCTGTACTTATGTGTTTCCTAAGAAACCCATACCATAAGCACAGGAATCCCCTCTTCATAACATATTTTCCCATATTTTATCATTTGGTCCTATAGAATTTACTTGGCCTTGAGCATTTGAATGTATAAACCATATCGACATAACATGACGCAGGTCTCACCGATCCATAAAGCATTTTATACTAATGTATGTCTTTTTGTAGTCTATTGGAAAGAGATCAGGAATGTCTTACCGATGAGATTTCAGTTGAGGATTCATATTGGCATGATGCAGTTCACAGTCTCAGCGACAATGTGATCCTATCGGTAAGATAATGTTCATCGGAATAAGTCATATTGAGCTCATTTGTGTCTTACCGATTGAAGCATAAATTGACTATCAGCGAGACTTGGGCCATCGATGTAATGTCCCAGAGCATCCATCTGGTCTCGCCAACAAGGCAGAAGGGGATTTTTTCGATGTGTCAGGATGAATTCATGGAGTCCTGTCGACCGCCTATGTCACAGCTATAAGATTTAGACTTGGCGATACATGTGGAGGAAATAATCATTGGTGAGACTAGCTTCATTGGTGAGAGATAGGAGAGTCACACCGAGTGTTCCATCGACATGAAAAATAATTGTCCCGATGATCAAAATTGATGAAGGAGATATCTCGGCAAGATATGAGTAATCTGTGGAACGTCTGCCCAACCTACAAAGTTACAATGACATGTATGCATCGGTGGGAGTCATAGTGATACTTAAGACTTAAGGGATAAAACAGTCGGGGAAACTCAGAACGTCAGTCAAACTACATGACACCATGGTGATATATGATCTATTGACTATTGGGAGAGACCCAAGGTGTCGGGGAGACTATAGGATGTCTTCACGGGTGTGTGATGAACATTTGAAAAAAATCCCGAATAAGAGCATCGCCCAAGATCTGAATATGAAAGGACGCGTCCTTTCAAGCAGCTAATGTATAAATACCAAATTTTTGTAGCAAATGAGATATATAGCAGAGAGCAAAATAAAAGAATACATTAGATCATAATGTCTTACAATTTTGAGACTATGATGCATGTATGAAACTATGGAGATATCAATGAAAGTCATTTAATTTGGTGATGTATTTTCTGGTATCAATTGTTTGTTGTGTTAATTAAAAGCATTGCTGAAGTTGTCTCCAAGGTTGATGTTTTCTAATTATTTAAACTAATATGTCAAGGACATTTTTCAATTTATCAGTGCACACTTGCTGTATCTGTATGGTTGGATTAATTGGTTCTTTCAAGGAAAGATTAAATCCTTTTGATCAATCATAGTAATTAGGCAATCTCATTTGGATAATTGAGAAGAGCTCTATAATCATATTCTTGCATGTTTATACCAGTTATAAACTTAAATTTATATGCCAAACAATTAGAGTATATGCTAGAAAGAAGTTACTTATTTCAGATCTTTCATTTGACTCCGCACACCCAATAAGGCACTAGTCTCTACCATTTCATTGTTAGGTTTTATTCATTTTACACATGAACATATTAGATTCTAGCCTTGGTATTCATTATACAATTTATACCAAAATAAAACTCATTTATCCACTTCCATTTTCCATTGTGGGTAAATTACTCTAAGGAATAAAAAAAAGTCAAGCCTGCTTCATTGTCATAGGTACACTCGCCTAGATCTGGCAGCACCTGAAGAGTAGAAGGTTCCATTCATTTGGCCTTGTCTGTAACCCTGAAATGTTGTGAGAGCTTGGAAATCTCTCGTGGTTCAAACCCGCATTTTTGAGAGCTAACAGGGAAGAACCCCAAAAAATATACAAGTGTTTCCTTTATAGTTTAGGCCTAACTTAGTTGACTCCAACCAAATCCTAACCCCCACTAGGGTTAGAAAACAATAGAAATCCATCCATATTAGGGTTCAGGTGACCAAATTGTGGAAAATGTGATGAAGGACAAGCCCTGGATGTGCAAAGACCTAGACGGTCCATACTTCTGTAGTGAATTTTATCCAAAAATTCCTTTAAAATGCCCCCATGAAATCAACAATCTGGTTATGAGGCAAGAAAGGAAGGATAATAATCAATAATAAATGAGCATGGATTCCCATGAGATCAACCACAACCATCGAGAAGTGTAATAAATGTTTTCCTTGAGCCTAAAAGATCAAGCAAGCAGGTGAGAAAGTTGCTCAAGCATTAATGGCATCGACCCAAAAAACATGACAAATCGTGAAACATCGGGGCATCAGGCCCAAAAGGAACCTCTGTCTGATCATGAAATAAATGGTTTGTACCCTCAAAAAAGTCTCTATTGGAGGTTAGGCATTGGGCCTACCTCATACCTCTTGCTACATTGGCTTCAGGTGTTGAACCTCGAGCTTCAAGAGTATCGCTTGTTGACTATTGAAGATTCAAAAAATGGAAAGCAAAACTACAAAGTCTGAAAGCTACCCATTGTCAAGCATTAGGTTTTAGGGTTTAGCCTTTCAGGCTACCTTATACCAAGGAAAGGTAAGAGATAAGGTGAATTCTGAGATCTCGAAACCCAAATTTTGACACTTAGCTAGATTTTGAAGAAAGTGGTGAAAAAGAAAGGAGGGATGCAAGAGGTTGAAGGCCCAATCACCAGAATTCAAAATGAGCTTTTGGGGGTTGAGGGTTAGGTGGAAGAGATACCTCCTACCGAGTAAGAGGTAAGGGGAAGGATGGAATCTATCCCCCTGACATTTGATAGACATAGAGTTAGTCAAAACTTTTAAATGTCATGTCGAAGGTCGGCGAAAGAAGTATGGAAGGAAAAAGAAGGAAGCTCGATCTCCGACCACCGAAATGTGAGTTTGGGGATCAGGGCTTAGGGAGAGAGGTTACCTCCTACTAAGTAAGGGGTAAGGGGAAACCCTAGTGTCTGATGCCCAAAAACAATGTTGGTAATCAAAGATTGGAAAGAGGAGATGAGCAATAAGAAAAAAGAATGGTAAGAGATAAGAGGGAAACTTGACCTTTGAAGTTTGAAATGCAACATAGGAAAATATTTAAAGGACTTAATTGAGCTTTAAGGTTTGGTTGAGAGGCTTACAACTTGCAAGGAAGAAGCGGTAAGGCTTAAAGGGGAAGAACGATGGTTGACACCTAAAGGACTTAGTAGGAAAAGGGGAAGAAAGGGGGAAGAGACAACCCGAAAACCCATAAACATTAGACATCCAATTTTAGAAACTTTCATTGGGGACTCATGCAGTGTGATCCATGTGGGATCTCTCAAATTGGTTTTCAATGATGGGTCAAAAGGATGGCACGAAATGGAAATATTCTTGGTGACTTTGTGAGATGGTTAACTTATGAATCTAGGGTCCTTCTCAATCCATTGGGAGTAGAGTCATGGGGAAAACATTGCAACAACTGGGCTCACCTGGGGAAAAAAAGCATGTGCAAACTACACTTGGAAGAAAGTAGGAAACTAGAAGCATACATTCCCTTAAGGAGAAAGTATGTTGTGGAGGAGAACTTATTGGAAAGCAAAAACCTCATCTAATATGTACAAAATATTGATAATACCTCAAAAACAATGTTTGAGGTGAATCCTATTAACTGAGATTGTTACTTCTTCTCCATCTATTTTTGACAGTTGGAAGACATTATGCTCTTTGCTCTCAGAAATGATGTAAGTTCCACTCCACATGGAATAAAATTTTGTGTGTCTTCCAAGTCTATTCCCATTTGAGAACTACATCTCCCTCCTTGAAGACTCTAGGGGTGGCCATTTTGTCAAAAGACCTCTTTACCCAATTTTGATGCTCCTCCATTGGCTTCATTTCTTTATCTCTGGCCTCTTCTAACTCTAACTGTGCATACCTTACCATCATTGGGTCCTTCCCCTCTAGCATTTCCAACTGATTAGCCAACTCAAGAGCTAGTAGCTCAACTGATAAGGGTAACCTTGATTCTTTTTCATACAACAACATGTATGGGGAGTTGCTAATGGATCTATTGGGGTGATTCTATCAACCCACAGGGAAAAATTTAGCATGGTATTCCAAGTCCTCTGATTATCTTCCATGGTCCTCTTGGTGATCCTTATCAAGTTCTTATTCGTTGGATCAACCAGACCATTCCCTTGAGGATAATAGTTTGATGAGGTACTCAAATAGATACCATTCTTGATAGTCCATTCACTTAATTTTGTACCCAAAAAATCCAAAGTGTTATTAGAATTAATAGAATCAAGCACTCTGAACCTTCTCACCAACTCTTCATAAAAACTTAGGATGGAAATCTCATTAGCCTACTTCAATGCTACAAATTCAGTCCACCTAGTAAAATAATCAGTGAGAGTGATGACCCATTTATGACCTACACTAGAAGGTGGGTTAATGGCTCCAATAAAGTTCATACCCCATTTCATGAAGGGTTCTTCAACTTGGATAGGTTGTAATGGAAGAGATACCAACCTTTCCTTTCTTGAGAAAAAGGAACATTTCTTACACTTCCTTATCCATTCATGTGTGTCTTTGAATAAACTAGGTCAATAATAGCCTGCCCTCATTATCTTTAGAGCTATTTTTCTGGGTGTAAAATGTACACTAGCTACCCCATCATGAAACTCCTCAAGAACTTTGTCAACTTGATCAATATCAATGCATCTGAGCAACACACCATTGCCATCCTTCTTGAAAATTATAGCATTTAGGAGTATATATGGGATGGATTGTAGCTTGAAATGCCTTCTCTTAGCCCTATCCATTCCTTGTGGGCACTCACATTTTTGGAGGAAATGAACAATATCTCGTACCTAGCTCTAGGGAGAAATATGTGCAATTGCTTGGAGTTGATTTTGGAGGGATAGGACAACCTCTACAACATCTTTCTTGTCATTTCCCATATTACCAGCTAGTTGTTCACACAAACCTCTATCTCTTACAATATTTATGACCTTTATTTCCACATCATACTCCATTACTTTGGTGACCCACCCAACCCTCTTATCACTTAAATCCTTATTCAATAGGAACTCTTTAACACTTGGGTGAGCAACCATTAATTGAATCTTGTTATTGGAAACCAAATGGTGAAATTTTTTGAGGCTCCTAATTACAACAAGTACTTGCTTCTCAACAAAAGAGTACCTTTTCTCGTAGCCTTCCAAGCCTTAACTAAAGAATGCTATTGGCTACTCCAAATTTTCCTCATTCTTTAGCATTAGTACAGTTGAGATAGTATCTGTGTCCCCATAAGCATAGAGAATGGAATCTCTAGAAAATTTAGGATTTACCAATGTAAGTGTTGTTTCTATGGCTTTTGTGATGGCCTCAAAACTTTCTTTTCCTTCCCTTGACTAGTTGAAACTCACATTTTTCTTCAACATAGCTATTAGTGGTTTTAAAAAATCAGAAATATTAGTTATAAACCTCTTAAAAAAATTTGTCCTTCCAAGGAAACTTTGTAAACCATTTTTATGGCCAGGTAGAGGCAAATCCAAGATAGCACTCACCCTTTCAGGATCAATGGTCACACCATGTTTTGACACCACATGACCTAGTAACCTACCTTCATGCACAACAAAAATGCACTTTTTGGGATTAAGTGATATCCCAAACTCTCTACACCTGTCAAAAATCTATGTCAGGTGAGTGAAATGTTCCTTTGCATCCTTGGAGAAAATAGTAATATCATCCAAATATACAAGAACGATCTTGTACATGAGGCCCTGGAAATCCATATCCATTTCCCTTTAAAAGGTTGCCCCAACATTGGACAATCCAAAAGTCATTTTCTTGTATGCCATTGTTCCCCACTTGGTGGTGAAAGTTGTCTTATACTGGTCCTCTTCCTTCACTAACACCTGGTTGTACCCAGAATAAACATCCAACAAAAAACCTCTCATATCTTGTAACAACTTGTAAAATATGCTCCATAGAGGGTAGTGGATAATGGTCTTTCAATGAGGCCCTATTCATGTCTCTAAAGTAAACACAATCTTATTTCTTTTCTCTTCTTTCTTATGAGGACAAGGTTAGAATCCCATGAAGTGTGTTTTATCAAAAAGATAATCTTTCTCTCAATCAATTTTTTCAATTCATTTCTCATGAGTGGCTCAAGCTTGGGATTTAAAGGTCTTTGCTTTTGTCTCACTATTTTTGCATTTGACTCGAGCTCAATGGTGTGTTGGGCTATCTTGGGATCAAAACCATTTAAATCAAAATATTCCCAAGAAAAAATGTCACAAAATTCTTGAAAAAGTACAACAAAAGCTTCTTTATCCTCTTAGGAACTAAGCTTACCAATTTTAAGAAGCGTACCTTTGAATATTTCCACTTCTTTATAGTGCTCCTGCTTGACATGCCTACTGATTTTCCTCTTTTCAACTAATCATCTGAATTAAAAATGGACTCCAAAGTGAGCAAACCTTTTGGCAATTTGTTTGTTCTTAGTTGCATAATCTAGTCACCATATTTTTTTGTAACTTTGCTTGGTTTCTAGCTATAAACTTAGCCTCTTTGATCAAGAAACTGATTACTTTCTCATCACTTTCAAAAACTTGACAATGGACGTTATCAAGAACAGATGGCCCTACAACCACCTTAACATGTTGTTGTATCCTATAATTATTAAGATAATTTGGAATTTTAAATGGGCACCTATAGCAGCCAACCTATTAGCATGTTTATTCTGATTCTTAGGTATGGACAACATATTGAAAGCATCAAAATCTTCTATCATATCCCATACCCTATGTTTATATGACTTGAGCAAGTCATTTTTTGTCAGATGCAAGCCTCTTACTAGGTTCATGATAAATTCACTATCACCACACCTATAGGAAACTTATTTTCCTTTTCCTTGGCCACTCCAAACCCTATATAAGGCCTTCATATTTATCTATGTTGTTAGCATAGTTGAAAGAGAAACAAAAATCTGAGTAATACTTTTCACCTTGTGGAGATACAAGCATGGCACCCCCACTAGCTCCATGCCTACTTCTTGAACCATCAAAAAACATTTTTCCAAACATTAACTTTTTGTTGTTTATGTAGTTGCTCCTATTCCTTTTGAAGATTAGGGATGAAATAATCTAGCTCGTGGACCAAAAACACACCTAGGTGCACTTCCTCTAAATTCTTATTTGGGTCAGTTTCTATGCTTACAACTACCCATTCATCCAAAAGAATATCTATAATATCCTATGTTTGGGTGCTTGGTTCTTGGGAAACAATATGCTCATCATGGTCAAGGATGGTACAATTGGCATTAGCTAGACAAGATACATATGGTTCTATGTGATCCTTCACTATAGATTCAAACTTAATGGTCACTTTGGTTCCATACCTTGTTCTAAACAACATATGTGACCAATCCGAGGATAGGTAGCCACCTATTTTGGCAATGAAATATCTCAAAATACAAAGAGAAAAGTAAGGTTTCCAATCACATAAGAATCTTATGGAATGAAAAAGTTAGGGCATGCATACAAGGTAAGGCTTAGATCCTTCACAACCCCTACAATGTTGATAGTTGTCCCATCAAGCTAGACTACCCCCTTCTTGAGGGACTGGTACTCAATACCCAATTTATCTGCAATTTGTTTGGGCATAATAGAGATGCTATCCCCTGAGTCAATTATACAATTATGAGCCAACTTATCTCCAATTAGTAAGGACACATAAAATGTTGGTGGTTTTACCTCTTTGTTTGGATGTTCCTTGTTGTCTCGGGGTGTATTAGTAAGTACTTGAATTTATCTTGTTTACCTATGAGATCCTTTTTTACACCCATATTTGATAGGGAAGCTTGTAATAAATCCTTCTATCTTAGGATAGACAAATAATCCCACATAGACATGCTAACACTAGCCTTTTTCATATGCTCAAGTATATTGAAAGAGGAAATATTTACCTTCTGCTACATTTTTGTAACAATAGTATCTCCTTGCAAGTGGGTTGATTGAGATTGAGTCTCGAGCTACTCTTTAGTGGTCCCTTGTTGATTCCTTTATTGGACTTGTGCTACTTGAGGCATAGATGGTCAAGTACCCTCTTGATTCACTCTAGGAGCTTGATGAGACTCCTTACTTGACAGTTGCACTACTTCCATAGCTATCTTATTGCTTCTTGGATTAGTTGTTAAATATTTATGGTCTTGGTTAACCCCTCAAAAATATTCTCTTTGCTAATTTAATAGTGTAGTATCACTTGGAAACTTCTCTTGTTGTTGTAAGGGTATTTCATCTAGTGAATTTGGTTGTAAAATAGGTGTATTTTGTACCTTAAGGCTTGATTAATCACCCCATTTGAACAAGTAGACTGATTATGGGGTTGATTGCAAGGAAAACCCCATTCACATTCTTGAGCAAGGTTGTTTTGTATAGGTACTAATTCTTTAGATGTGCTTGATGAATTTAGGTTATATGCTTGAAAGGGTCTTGAGTTAAGGGATTTATTTTTTCCTTTATTTTTTTCTTGATAAGTTATCCCATTTGATTGATTTGGCTAGTACGCCATTTGATTTTGGGGCTGGTAAGGCTTGTAATTTTGGAATTGTTACTTCTTCATCTTTACAAACTCATTCCTAGATGTTTGGAGGAGGCCTTTTATCTCTTGCAGCTCAAGAGACTATGCCAAGAGAGCCTTTTCCTATGTAGGAGTTAGTAGAGGGGCTATTTGTGGCACTTGCATAGGCATAGTTGGTGGAATTTTTGGGAAAATAAGCATGGGAGGTCTTGGGACAATTTTCAAAAATTGGATGAGGCTATTCTCATCCCTTACAACTACCTCATATGCATTAGGGAGTGTGTGTGCACCCATAGATTGTATCATTATAAAAATGTCACTATTGAAAGCCCTCAAAAAATATAAGAAAGTGTGTTGAACTGAGGGTCTTGCCATCAATGGGATTCTATCCTAGGTATTTTGGAAGTGAAAATTGAAGTTTGTCATGTGCTCATGGGGAGCTCTCTTGATAGTCATCAACTTATCGACCAAAGATAGGTGATCTGATTTGTCTTGAAAATGCTTGTAGAGACTATCTCACAACTGATCCCAAGAAGTGATAGAATTTACTTACAACCCTCTAAACCACTGTAATGATTTTCCCCTGAATGAGGCATCCAAGAGTCTAAGAAATACATTTTCTTCTATGATATTGTGGACTACACATAGTGAGGCCATATCTCTAATGTGTTCAATGGGGGGTGGTTTAGTCTTCTTCATTAAAGAATGGAAGGCTCTTTAAAGAAGGCATAGGAATGCCATCCCATTGTTGTAAATTAAATGGACTACCCCATTAAAAGGAACAAAAGGTTGATTTATAGGTGTGGCCATATGAAACAAGTCTCTCTTTGAATGGGAGGTAGATATTCTAACTTGGAACAATCTACCTAATGGTGGTGTAGATTGAGCCGTAGGAGAAGGACTAGTGCCTCTATTTCTCCTAATGGGTGAAAAAGCCTATCTATCTCTTCTTCTAGAAGCAAGAAATGGTAGTTCATTATACTGATAAATACCTCTATAGGATGCCCTTTTTTGAATTTGGGGCATGAATGTACATGTATTAATTTTAACTAGGAGTTTTGGGTAGCATTTGAGTCACCAAATTTTATGTAGAGTCCTCCTTTGAATACAGAGTCACCAATTACTTGGTTAGAGTTCCTCCTCAAGGCTGAATTATTGAGAGCAAAACCACTCTCCCAATAATGGTGAAGTGAAACATCTTCTTATTCCACTGGGTGTGCCAAAAATTGTTGCCACTCATAATTGCACCCAGTTGAACAAGGAGTTCAACATTCTAGTGAAATGATGGAACTAACCTCAAGGTGTGGGACATTGTGAAGGAGGTTAGATCTTCAAGGAAGGTTAGTGATCTTTCAAAACAAGGTGCAACGAAGGTTAGTCCAACCCAACATTGTAAAATTATACATTAACCCTAAACTATGAATTGCAGGAGAAAAGGAGAGAAGGAGAAATGCTAAAAATTAGGGGAAAAGGTGATGCACCAAGTTTTAGAGTGTTTCTTCTTTCTTTTGTTGCATAGGGTATCAAAAAAAGCACTTGAGAAACTCACATAGTTCTCTACTTTATTATATTTACAAGGAAAACATGAAGAATAAGATTTTGAAAGATCGAAAGGGATAGAGCTTACCCACAATCAACACTTTTCCAACAAGCTAGTACAATAATGCACCCTGCAGAGATGATAAAAATAGTGCATGCATAGAATTATTGAACAATATGGATGATACACGTATAGATAAGAGATAAAATGAATGATTTTTATTGACACAAAGGCATGTAAGTAAATTTTACAGTCATAGAATGATAGAGTAGCATAAGCTTGTTAGAGAAAATCCCAGGGAAAAACCCCCAAAAAATATACAAGTGTTTCCTTTATAGTTCAGGCATAACTTAGTTGACTCCAACCAAACCCTAACCCCCACTAGGGTTAGAAAACAATAGAAATTCGTCCATATTAGGGTTTAGGCAACCAAATCATGGAAAAAGTGTTGAAGGATAATCCTTGAATGTGCAAAGACATGCACACCATACTTCTTTAATAAATGTCCAAAAATCCCTTCGAAATGCCACCGTGAAATCAACTATCTAGTTATGGGGAAAGAAAGGAAGGACAATAATCAACTATAAATGAGCATGGGTTCCCATGTGATCAACCAAAACCATCAATAAGTGCAATAAATGTTGTCCTTGAGCCTCAAAACTCAAGAAAATAGGTGAGAAATTCGCTTAGGCATTATGGCATCGGTTAAAAAAAAATGACAAATTGCAAAACGTTGGGGCATTAGGTCTGGAAGGAACCACTATCTGATCATGAAATAAATATTTTAGACCTCCAAAAAAATTCTTTGACAGAGGTTGAGCATCGGTCCTACCTCATACCTCTTGCTACATTGGCATCAAGTGTTAGGCCTTGGGCATCAAGAGTATTGCTTGTTGACCTCTAAAGATTGGAAGGAGGGAAAGTAAAATTGCGAAGTCTAAAAGTTGCCCCTTGTCGAGTGTCGGTGTTTTGGGGTTTACCCATTGGGCTACCTCATATCAAGGAAAGGTAAGATATAAGTTGAAATCCTAGCTCCTAAAACCCGAAGTTTGACACTTAGCTAGATTTCGAAGAAAGGAGGGAGGTGAGAGGTTGAAGACCTGATCATCAGAAGTTGTAATGAGCTTTTGGGGATCAAGGGATGGGTGGAAGAGATGCCTCCAACTGAGTAAGAGGTAAGGGGAAGGATGGAAACCTACCCCCCAAAATTTGACAAACATAGAGTTAGCCAAAACTTTTAAATTTTGCATTGAAGGTTGGGGAAAGAAGTATGGAAGGAAAAAGCAAGAAGCTTGATCTTCGACCATCAAAACGTGAGTTCGGGGATCAGGTGTCGGGGAGAGAGGTTACCTCCTACCGAGTAAGGGGTAAGGGGAAACCTTGGTATCCGATGCCTAAAAACAATGTTGGGAATTAGAGATCAAAAAGGGGAGATGAGTGATAAGCAAAATAATGGTAAGTGATAAGATGGAAACTCAACCTTCAAAGTTTGAAATGCAACACTTAGGAAAATCTTTAAAGGATTTAATCAGAATTCAGGGATTTGGTGGGAGGCTTATGCCTTGTGAGGAAGAAGCGGTAAGGCTTAAAGGGGAAGGCCGATGGTTGAAACCTAAAGGAATTAGGATGTAAAGGTAAGAAAGGGGAAAGAGACAACTTGACAACCCCTAAACATTTAGACATAGCCAATTTTAGAAACTTTCAATGGGGATTGATACAATATGACCCATGTGGGATCTCTTGGATCAATTTTTAATGGTGGTTCATAAGGATGGAATAAAATGGAAACTATTACATATTGGTTTATGATGTTAATGATTATGATGTGAGGTGATTGATATGATTTATATATATTTTTAAGATTATATGCATGCGACTAATAATTATGTTGTAGGATGTGGATGCCTAGGTTATACATGTGATGGATATCTATTCTACTAATGTGTGTGATGTAGGGTGTTTGTATTAGTGTGATGATATATATAATGTATATAGATGTATATAAATGAATTATGGATGTTATATAAGATGTATGGATTTAAATGTGTGGTTAAATGAACCTAAATGTGAAAGGATTAACAAATGCAATCACTTGAACAACTATAATGATTTAAACGAACCTAATGCAAATGAATTGATAATGAAATGATGATTGACACTAATAAAGATGCTTAGAATAACAAATCTAAACAATTTGATGAACCTAAATGGTAATGAATGCAAAAGATTCTTAGACTAAAAAATCTAAACAATGTGATGAACCTAGATGATAATGAATGAAAAAGATGCTTAGACTAACAAATTCCAATAACTTAATGAACCTAAATGATTAATGAAATAGATTAATGGAAATACAAAAGATTCTTAGACTAACAAATCTAAACATCATAAATGCAACTAAATGATTAATTAAATAGATTAATGACAATGCAAAAGATTCTTAGACTAAAAAACCTAAACAACTTAAAATGCAACTAAATAATTAATGAAATAGATTAATGCCAATACAAAAGATGCTTAGAGTAGCAAATCACAGAAACTTAATACAACTAAATGATTAATAAATTTTTTTAAGATAATAAATGCATGTAGGTGTCAAGCCATAACACATCGTTAACAAGAAGCAAAAGCCAAAATAGAAGACATGAGGGGACAAATTTGCACATGCAAAATCATTTGGAAGGGATACATGAAAGGGAATGATGGTAGGACTAGGTATGTAGGATGACTAGATGGGTGGGTGTTTTGAGTTTCGTATAAAAATTCCATGTAGTGAGAACCAATTTTTGATTTAGCATTGGATAAAATGCACCAAAGTATGAGGAACCAAGGTAACTTCATATCGCATGCATAACATTGAATCAACAAATAAGAAGATTAATCCAACATCTCATAAATTTATAAGGAAGTTTTGTGGGTACGATGTTGAAAAAACAAGAATAGAAAATAACATGATAATAATCACAATGAATGGGAACAACACATTAAAAACATGAAGAAAAAGCACCAAAAATTGAAGACCATGCCCCTAGTTTCACCATTCATAGCACACCATGATATGATGGATCGTGGTGACCATGAGTAGGCAAATTAGGAATCTCAAAATAAAGATAGACACAAACCCAAAATCACCAAAGAAATCACAACCATCCCAAGTACCTTTTTCCATATGGGTGATGAATGGGTTTGATGTGGCCTAATGTGAGAAATGATATATCTTATGAAGGCCAAAGATGAATGAGGAGAATTAGGATTCTCATGACAAGAGACAATCAAAATATGGGATACCCAAAGGGACTAGTTGAGTTTGTTGAAGCAATTACTGGTTATGGTCAAAGTATTGATGACACATAGGTGCCTGACCTAAAGATGAAAGCTAAGGACACATATGTATACATGAACCTAGGTGATGACACAAGACTAAAATTGTACACATAGGTCACTATTTATGGGACCTAGGAAAATTACAGGATATATAATATGAACAAGGTATGATGTCAATTTGCATAGTCGAATCATGAGATAAAACTATTGTGATTTCATTGTAGGATATCTAGGATATGTTTTGAATAAGTGAATGAAGCTTGAGAACTTGGATAATTATCCAAGTTGTTTAATGTTTGGCTAGAGATATTATGAAATGGATAGGATATTATTAGTGGAATTGGATAGATGGGTCAATATTTACAAGGATGGTGTAGACAACACAACATTTAGATGAGGCCAAGTAGGATAATGAAACTACACATAACACTTGTTTCCAAGTTTTCACCACATGTATATATCCAAGCCTCCACCAAGGGTGGTTTTCACCATAGGAAAAAATATTTCTCTTTACTTCTTTTTTTTTGTGTTTGAATTTTTTTTCTGATTTTGGAAAAGTGTGATAACCTGATTGATTCAAGCATAGAAAATTTTGAGGTGGATGATATTGAGAGGCTCATCCAAAGGTTCTCAATCTAGAGTAGACAATTGATATTCACATTATCCATACTTTGCGATGATGGCATAAGGACCTAACCAATTGATTTCAAACTTTTCTTTCTTTTCACGGTCCTATTGGTTTCTTTGATTCTCTTTATGCACAAGATCACCAGTGTGAAACTGACAAGGCCTGATTTTTTTGTTGTAACTTATTCTAAGTTTGTTCTACTATGACTACAGATGATTATAGGTGTTGAAATTCTTTTCATCAGGAAGTTCTAATTGAATCAAGTGAGCAACTCAATATTGATCATTGATAAGATTTTTCAAGGAGATTCTCAAGGATGGGAGTTCAACTTTAATTGACAAGATAGATTTTGAAACGTATGCTAGGGAGTATGAAGTGGTGTCGATAGGCGTACAAATACTTGTGTGATAATCCAATAGGGTTGGATTGAGGTATAGATGTCAATCATGACCAATTTCATTGACAAGCTTCCTGAGGATTTTAAGAAAGGTTTTATCTATTGCCTCAACTTGGCCATTTCCTTGTGGGTAATGAGGTAGACTAACAGTGTTGAATGCAAAATTGTTCACACAATTTATGAACATATTGATTTTTAAAGGTTCCACTATTTTTAATGATAATTGCAAAGGGAATACCATAATCACATATAATATGGTATAGGATAAGTTTTGAATTTTTAATTCTAGTAATGAGGGCGAGGGGAATAGGTTCCATCCACTTAGTGAAATATTCAATGGTGGTAATAATGAACTTGTGTCCATTAGCTGAGGGTGGATGTATCTTGATGATGAGATCAAGACCATGGGAAAAGGCCCAAGGTGAAGTAATGGGTTGCAATGCTTAATATGGAACATGCATCAAATCTCCATGCTATTGATAAGGGAGACACTTATTGACATACTTACAAGCATCATGTTCCATTATAGGCCAATAGTATCTTATTTTGAGAAGTTTCTTTGTAAGGACGATGCCACTTGTATGAGCACCATAAATACCACTATGAACCTCTTGCAACATGAGATTAGCTTCCATCATGTTTAGATACCTTAGTAAAGAAACATCATACCTTTGACGATATAGGGTATCATCTAGAATGGTGTAGCAAGATGAGCATTGTATGAATGATTTTCATTGATTATGGGAGAGATTAAGTAGCAAAGTATTATGGAAAAGGTGAGTGTAGATGTCATGGTACCAAGGGGACTCAAGAACAATAATTTCACTTACCATATCCGTGTTTGGAATATCATAAGTAGGCATAAGAATTTTTTCCACCAAAAATTTGCATGTAGCTATCATGAGAAATGTTTGACAAGGACCCAATGGTAGCCATTGCATCTGCAAACTTGTTATGAAGATGATGGACTTTCTCAAATTGAATATGAATAAATTATTTCTTGAAGTCATATACCATGCAATTATAAGGGAGAAGCTTGTCATCCTTAGTTTGATACTCATTGTTTTCTTGTTTGATGATGAATTGGGAATCACCATAGACTTGTAGCTGAGATACATTCCATTGCACATCCATTCTCAAACCAGTGATCAAAGCTTCATACTCCACTAAATTATTTATGCATGGGAAATCCAATCTGAACACCTGAGGGATGAATTCACCTTGAGGGGTGACAAAAAGGATACTTGTACCTGAACCATGTTGTTTGTATGAACTATCAAAATAGAGTTTCCACGATGAGTGTTCATTGATGGTGAATATGGACTCATCAAGGAAATCTATGACTAGTGGAAAATCATCGACAAGAGGAGCTTCCACTTATTGATGTACAATGACTTGGCCTTTGATGGCTTTTTGATCCATATATTCTATGTAAAATTCACTAAGGATCATAACCCATTTATCCATATGGCCTATTAAAGATGTTCATGAAAAGAGATATTTAAGTGGATCCACCTTGGAGATGGTCTTAATAGAATGATTGATCATGTAATGTCTTAGCTTTTGAGAACTGAAAACAACTATAAGGCGTGCTTTTTCCATAGGTGTATAGTTGAGCTCATAATCCACTAGAGTACGACTAGTATAATATATGGCTCTATCTCTTATGTTCTCATCATCTTAAATGAGAAGTGACCCTAGTGCTACTAAAGTTCCTATAAAGTGGATTCCCTAAATTATTAGGCATGAGAACAGATGGATTGGATAAATACTCTTTGATCTTGTTGAAACCTTGTCAACATCAAGAGGCCCATTTGAATGTAACATCATTTCAAGGTAAGTGGGTGAAAGGTTAACACTTATCAGCAAGTTGAGATATGAATCACCTGATGGATTACAATTTACCTTGGAGGCTTCTCAAATGTTTGAGTGCCCTAAGAGGAGGCATGTCTATAATTTCTTTAACTTTGGTAGGATAAACCTCAATGCCTCTCCTAGGCACAATGAATCCAAGGAGTTTTTCCAATGTGACATCAAATACACATTTGTTAGGATTAACCTGTAATTGATATTTCTCTAGCTGACAAAAGATATACTCTAGTATTTATGGGCATCCTTTGGTTCTATATTTTTTGAGAAAGCCATCTACATACTCTTCCATGATGATATGGAGGATTTTTTGGAAAATGACGGTCATTTCTCTCTAATTGGTAGTATCAAAATTCTTTAGGCCAAAAGGCATGACCTGATGGCAAAAAGTACCCCATGGAGTGGTGAAGGGGGTCTTGTGTTGATCTTCAATTGCAATATGGATTTGGTTGTGACCTAAGAAACCATCCATGAGGGACAACATGGCATGACTTGCTATAAGATTTACAAGCATATCAATGTTAGGTAGTGGGAATTTATCCTTTAGGAAATTTTTATTCAAATCCTTGAAGTTTGTGTATATATGAATGCCCCTTGTTGGTTTGGAAACTAGAACTATGTTGGAAATACACTTAGGATAATAAATGTAACATGTGTAACCCACTTTTAGTAGCTTTTCCAATTTAGCATTAACAAGAAGTGCAACTTGAGGATGCATATTTTGGATATTTTATTTAATAGGTTTAGCATTTGGATGTATGACCAAATGGTGAACAACAAGGGAAATATCTAACCCAAGCAATTAGCATAATACCATGCAAAGTTTATAGCTTTCTTTTGAAGGATGTTAGAGAATATTTGAAGCTCATCTCTTGATAAAGAGGTTGCCACATGTAATTTTACATTCAAACTATCCCCAAACTGATCTCATGGGTCTCCTCTATCAAGATAGTAGATCATTCAATCCATTATGTACCCATAAGGGGGAGATGAATCTCCTCTTCTTTTGATGCCTCCAAGAGGCTTTGACTAGAAGATATTGCCCTTTATTTTTCCTTTTGTTGAATCTAGAAGTGCCTTATAGAGTTTTTAACTAGAAGATTGCTTATTTTTCTTTTTGTTCTTACTTTTGAAGCTAAGGGATTCATCTTCCTCAAATATGCATAAGGATTAAGCTTGCATACAAAGCCATATTTCAGGTCTCCAAGTGGAAAACTCTCATGAAGTCCATGAATTCTAGGAATGCTTCAACATTTTGGAAGACATTGAGATGTGCAGATCCACATTGGTCCAAAGTAATGAGTTCAAGGTGACGAAGGGAAAGGTCTATGGTGAGGATAGTGTGGATAAAGAATGAAGATGTATCTAAATCATAAAATGAGACTATGATGACATCTTATGGGATATCATTCACAATGTCAAAAATCACCTCAATGTTATGGGAAGAATGCAATGATATTGTGGGATCACTTTTCTTGGAGTCGTATCCAATTCCTTGTTGATGCTTATTATTAGGAAGGTCAATAGGTTGTAATATTCCTTGCTCATGAAGACCTAAACCTTTATCTTGATAGTTCACTTTATGAGGAATAGGATGTCTTCTAGAAAATTTCAAGGAGAGTATCACTTGTATTAGGTTCTTCTCTATATACCTAGTGAATGATATCCTCTTCAATTTTATCTTCATCCAATATACCAGGAGATTAGAAAATAGTGGACCCATAGCTCATGATAACAGGTGTTTGTTGTTACTTGTGAAAATATGGCTTCCCATAAGTGTGGGGAGAAAGAGGCATGGAGCCTACATTGAATGCATTTTGTAGCTTGTATTCTCCACAACCTTTATCATTGATCTTGATCTTGGAGCAGGTGGATTCAAGAGTGGTGAATGAGTGAGATGACGAAGATAGGGTGTTAGGGTCAATGTAAGATGAAGAAAAGGTTGCATTAGAAATCATAATATTGATGCCAGGACAATGGTAGGAGTCAGGAAATGAAACTTGGAGAGCATGATAGTAATCCAAAGGATATGGGTTAGCATAGATGGTAGTGTTTGTATCATTATGGGGAAATTTCAAGCATTGATGATAGGTGGAAAGGATGACCTACATGGCATGGATCCATGGGCAACCGAGGAGGGGGTTATAGGAAATATCAAGCTCAATAACATGAAATGTGGTGTATTGTGATGTTGGGCCCACCTGAATAGGAAGACTACCTACAAAGTCTCTTTCTGCATTGTTGTAGTCCTTGATAGTAATTAGTTAGGTCTCCAAATCAGTTGGATTATATCCCACAATTTTTTAATAAAATTAAAAGTACAAAGATTCAAGGTAGATCCATTATCCAACAAGACCCATTTTACTTTGTGCTTCACAATAAGGACCTCAATGTGTAAAGGGTGATTATGATCAAGGTTGGGTGGAATTTCATTTTGACTAAAGGCTAATTGATAGGTGGAGGAAAGGTGACCCACTAAGGCTTGTAACTATGCAAGATCTATATCAATGGGTACTCAAGATTCTTGCAAATATTTCTCTAATATCTTCTTATAGAAATGGGATGAGTTGAGAAGGTCCAAAATGGATACTTGTGTAGTATTCTTCTTGAGGTGATATAAGATATTGTAGTGGGAGATTAAAATAGATAGATTTTATGGACTTTGTATGGTGATTCTACCACATCTACTAGTAATGACACATTGGGGCTGTTTTTCTTTTATCTTGATCATAGCCAAATGTGATGGGGTTTGAGTGATACACCTAATAATATTATGATAGTTAAATGGGACCTTATTGTAACTCACATTATTGGTGTTATTATTTTTATTGTTCCCTTTAACATTACTTGAACTAGGATTAGTGGTAGGAGTGTTGGGACCTTGGGAATATTTCAAGGGAAATGACTTTTGATCTATCTGAAGTTGAGCATTGGGTGAATAGGATTGAAGTCCTTCCACTACTACATCATGTTTGTTAATGAGGTTGTGGAAATAATTATTAAATTTCATACACTTGTTAATGGAATGAACCTTAATCCTATCATAATCACAATACGTTTTGTCTTTAAATTAGGTGAGCCTGGATTTGGACTCATCAAACAATTGAGTTATTGGGAATATGACCATATTTGATTGCACCAATTTTTAGAAGACAACATCTAAAGGTTCCCCAAGGGAAGTAAAATTATATTTGGAGTTGTTTTGAATTTTAGGTCTAGGTGCACCTTGAGGGGCTGAAATGGTATTCAAGTCACACTGATTTGTTGTAGTTTGATTAGCATTAGTTTATTGGAAACTTGAACATGTTTAGTATTAGTGACACAACCATTAATTGCATTTTTGTTTTTATTCCAGAATTAAGACTTATAATTGGATATTTTATCATTGTTTTCTTTGTATATATTAACTAAACCCTTGCAAACATGTACTTTTTCAATGGTAATACCCCTCAATAATATCATCAAATGAGGATGAACAATGGATTTGGAGATGGAAATCCATCTCTTGGTTCAATTTTGAACAAATATATTGACAAGTTATTTTTTCAAGCATAGGCCAAGGGAGACAATTGGCCAAGGCTCTCCACCTTTGCAGATAACTAGGAAAACTCTCCCCACTACATTGTTTTGCATTGTGAAGTTCTCACATGGTGAATTCTTGTTCTAAGTTGTCAGAGAAATAGGCCAAAAAAAATTTAGTCAACTCTACAAAAGTGGAAATGGAGCCATGGGGAGATGCATAAACCACTCCAAGGCTTAGCCACCCACCCAAACTATGAGGAAACAAGCAAAGGAGATATTTTTCATTGTAGGATAACTCTTGAAAAGTCATGAAAAACTCTTTGACATGATCATAGGGGTCAAATTTTCCCTTATATTTATCAAACTTGGGGATTTCAAAGTGTTAAGGGGAGGGTACCATTGCAATGGAATAATCAAAAGGATAACGACATATTTCTTCAAACTTAAATGGTTTCATAGTATTTCCCTCTTATAAATCCTTCATTATTATTTTCATGTCTTCCCATTCTTGATTTAGGACTAATGAGGATGGGGGAGCCACTAGATTTGAGGTTTGAGGATTAATGTATGGATTATGAGGAGCTGGAATGTTAAGGTAGTATGGTAGAGGAGGTTGACTAGGATATGATTGGTTTTGTAGGACATTGAGATATGATGGGTTGTGAGGGAGAATAAGATATGACAAATTTTAGGATGAACTAAGAGGTGAATGATTTTGTGGAAGAAAGTGTGATATCCAAGATATGATGAAGCTTGGGGTTAAGTGGTATAATTTCCTTGTGAAATGGAAGTGTTATGAGAAGCCACATGAACATAAGATGTTTGTGGTTGTGGTGCATGATTGGATTGGGGTATGTAGGTAGGTTGTAGAATATAGGTAGATTGTGGAATATTTATGGATTGTGGAATATATGTGGATTGTGGGATATATGTGGATTATGGGATATATGTGGAGAATGGAGTGATAATGTGAGAGGTATGTATAATATGATGGGATGGTTGTGGTTGAACTAATGTGAGAGGAATGTGATAAGGTAGTGTAGAGGAAGGATATGATAAGAAAAGTGAATACATCTCCCTAGATATAGGTAATATTTGGAGGGATAGAAGGTTGAATGTTTTGTGGAAGGGTGAGCGAGATTTGAGTGGAATGTGGAGGAACATGATCGATATTGGGGATAGGTCTAGGTCTAAATCCTAATATGGGAACTTGAATAGGAGATGAGGTTATTTGTATCACTACATCATTTCCAATATCAAAGAGGGAGCCCCATGGATTTAATGAACGTGTTTTAGGTATTATAGGTATCACTATATCTAAATTAGATGTATCGAAACCTTGAGGAATCTTAGCACCATGGATGATAAGATTAGCTAGAATGGTATATTTCCTAGCTTCTATGGGTTTGTCTACCATCTTGAATTTAGTGGGGTTGCTCATGAAATCAACAACTCAGGGTGAGCATTCAATTTGTACAACCACTTCATCCTCAATGGAGACTAGGTTTGGAGGATTGGCTGGATTTGACAATATTCCTTGCATGTTAGGATGTAGGGGTCCTTTGTATCTAGGGAAGCTAGTAGGGTATTGTGGTGGTTGTTGTTATTGTTCCATGAGTTTCTTAGCTTGCAAATATGTGGTCACATTCATGGGAGAAAGGGGTACAATTGGTGTGATCAAATGTAATGACTCTATATCCAAGGACATGACTAAACATGTGTTTTTGATGTTTTATTTTATGGTTGATTATGCACTCGTAACCAGGACTGAGATCCTATGTTGAGTTTGATGATTAGATTATCTACTTGAGATAGGCTAAGTTCTCAAGCAAAGGTTATTTTGAAACAATCTATACATTTGGCTTGAAGTGGGATATATTGAATGATGGATGACTAATTTAGGATAGGCTAAGTTCCTAAGAAAGTGTTGTGATGGTGGGTTCAAATTAGGATTTGGATTCTCAACCAAGTTGTTTAAGGCCAAATTTTTTATTGTGGATAATTTAGATGTTGATAAGATGTGTTTAGTTATTTCCTTCTTCTAAGAGTATGATATTTTGATTTTTTTTGATGGGTGATGCGATGAAAATGGTGGGAAAAAAATTTGATATGAAATAGAAAAAATATTTGTTTACCACGTCAAACTCAGAAGAACACTAACTACCTAGGATATGGAGCATTTTTTCTCTACATTTTGTATGTAAAATGGATTCACCCAAACCAAAGTGGATTCACCCACATATGTTGCATATTCTCTCTAAAAAATTTCAAATGACTTCGCTGAAAAATAAAGTGGATTCATTGAAGAGAATTTTGATTCACCTAGTTATGATTTGATTAGATTTTGAGGACATCACAAAGGAAAATTTGACATGTGAGTTGGATTCACCCAAATATATTCTTATTCACCTAGAAATGGAGTGTATTCACCTACGTATGACTATGATTGAACCAAAGATTGTACCTAGGAAAATTTTCCTAAGAATACAAAAGATTAGCCTGACAAAGAGAGGATTCACTTAACAAAGAGAAAATTCACCCAAAGACAAAGTGGATTATCCCAAGTAGACAAGTAGAAAAATATAGAAAAGGGACTAAAGAATACAATTATAAGAAACAAATCAAACAATTACTAGAAGGACTAAAGCTATGTACAGGTAATCACAAGGAGACACACGAGAATGCACAAACATAGATTAATCAAGTAGGATTAACAATCAATGTAGGAAAATAATGAAAGTGTTTATATTGTCTAATAGATGTTGAATAGGTAGGTACAATAGTGTACACAAGAAGTCCCTTACTGAGGATGCATACAAGCTTCACCCTATTGAATCCTCTCAATAGATAGAGGTACATTGTGAGTAACTTCTGGGTACGATAGGCATCCCATGCACCACACTGACTGATGCTTGAATGGTCTTAAGAGACTAAAATAGTTGATCTAGTGCATCATCTAAATACCAAGAGGGTATGAGAGGCATGTCCATAAACACTAGCCTGTCACAAGCATGGGTCACAAACATCAGCTAAGTTATTCAAACCAACCTTGCACTCTTAGCTCGATATCACTTGAGGATCAAAACTTTTCTAGACACAATGTGACTAGATTAGGGAAAATTTATTCTCCCCCTTTATATACCCCACTATTTCATGTGGTGAAGTTCATTCCTTGGGGTGATGAAATTCCCAAGAAGGCACCCTAGAAGGAAGGATATGTTAGGTGTGTTGAACAAGACAACTAAGGGGGCGGTGAATCAATTATAGCAACTTTAACCTTTAAAGCTCTCAACAATAGTTAGATCTACAAGCATTCACAAAAAAATTACTCTGCTAATGTGTTTATTTGTTAAATGCACAAACAAAAATTGAAAGTAGTAAAACCATGCACACAAGAACACCAGATTTATGTGGAAAACCCAATGAGGGAAAAACCACGGTGAGGATTAGCTAGCAATATAAAGAATTCCAAAACTGAATATAGAGGTTCACTGCTAGAGAGGCTCAAATAGGACACATTTTCCAATGAGGGCTCACTTCCTAGGCTCACTACCACTAAATTACAAAGAATATGGAAGAGAGTTTTTATAGAGAGAAAACTATCTCAATACAATAAATATTCCACCACACTTTGCTCAAACTTTTCCAGACATGCTTAAATGACATAGTGCACCTTTAGCTCACTACCTTCAGGAACTCAACCATTTGAATTTAACACTAATATTCTCAAACTCACATCACACACATATCTCACATCTATCCCTATCTCTCACAAACATCTCAACTCATACTTATATTGTTTTCAACCTTGAAACCCTTCCAAAAGTTAGCGATACATAATTTGTATTTACAAATCCAAAATTAGGTTAGTTCCAAAAAATTTCCACAATGGAAGAGAATGAGGGTGACCCAAACATATTCTTAATGAGGACCTAAATGACTCCAAAAATTCCTTAACACACTTCCATGAACTTTGAAAGTAGTGTTTAACACAAGGTCGTCCAACACCTATGCAAACACATAAAAAAATTCACTTGAACATAATCTAGAGTAGGTAATGAACACATTTAAATACATCCAAAAGCTTCACAACAAACTTCACCTAAAGAGTATGAATATTTTTTACATTTGAATAACCCTGTCAACCATTGTAGTACACGATAACTTAGAAACTCATCAAAAGAAACACAGAATCTCAATTCCTCTTGAACCAAGCAAGAGAGAAACCTTATAAACTTATTCTTATAACCACAAGTCCTAAAACCATGATGCAGAGAAATGTAGAGCAAATACATTTCTCCTAGACCATAGCCAAAAATACTGAATTACCCAGTACACATACTAGTGAAAATATCTCGCACTATACAACGATCCAGAAGCCCAAAATTTGGATATAGTAGCTACCAAAAATCATGAAAAATACCTCAAATCCTCACAAACATAGCATCAACACAAAAGAAACGTGAGCACATCTCAGAGCATACACTGAATACTTGCATGACACTATTTTCTTTATTTATCAAATTTTCTCAAAAGCACTTGGAAACCAAGTACCCAAGACATTATTTCAACACATTACTTCAATATTACACACCTCCAGACATAACAATATAAGGATAACTGCATGTACTCATAACAGTTCTTCAACATCTCAACTATACATGCATAAATTGCAAATCTTCTTTATTACAATTTTCTCAATATCCTCGACATATACAATCAGTAACCAGCTTCCTTAAGACACAATTGACATCAATGACAATAACAACCTTTTGACATCAATGAAAAAACCTTCATACTTGTAACAATCTCCCCCTTTGTCATTTATGGCAACACAAGATGTGAAAAACCATCAAAGACAACACAACAAATCTAAACAACTTTTCTTGCAACTCTTCCTGTAGGTTTTTTTCACATGATACTTTCTCTCCACCTTTGACATCAATGAAAAAGACAAAACACGTTTTGCATTGATCTCTTCTTTTTTAATTGAACCAAGATCTATACCAGCACTGAATACTCCCCCTTAGGAGTACACCCAATTAACTGCATATGTAATGACAACACATGACACTACCTGCTCCCTCTAAGATGTAGCCACCAATCATCATCTAGAAGGAAGATAGATCCATAGATCCACTAGACTAATGCATCTCCATATGAATCTAGTTTAAGAAAGGAGGGGAAATAACCCCCAACTTCTCCCAGAGATACTGAAAAGTATCTTTAGGAATATCCTTAGTAAATATGTCACCAATCTAATCCTTTGAAGGTACATACTCAAGCTTTACTTCATTCTTGATGACCTTCTCTCTCAAAAAGTGATACTTGATTGATATATGCTTTTTCCTTGAGTGCATCACTAGATTCTTTGAAATGTTAATTGCACTTGTATTATCATAGAAAATAGAGATGTGATCATCATACATTACCTTGATATCCTTCAACACTTATCTAATCCACAAAAAATGAGTGCAACAAGATGCTACAGTAATATACCCAGCCTCTACAGTGGATAAGGAAATTGAATCTTATTTTTTTCTTAACCATGATACCAAATTGCATCCAAGAAAGAATGCAGCACCATCTGTACTTTTTCTATCATCAACACAACCTACCCAATTCGCATCTATATAAGAACTTAATGTAAAATTAGTATCCCTAGGATACCATAAGCCATGATCTAGAGTACCTTTTAGATATTTGAATATCCTCTTGACAGTTGCAACATGTGTTTCTTTGGGATCCTCTTGAAATCTAGCCACAAGACAAACTACATGCATGATATCTAGTCTGGTAGAAATTAAATACAACAATCCACCAATCATTGATCTATATTTGTTCTAATCATCCTTAGGAGAATCATCATCCTTACTCAATTTGCAGCCAGTTACCATAGGAGTGCTTACTGGTGTGGAACCATCCATCCTAAATTTCTTTAACATTTCTTTTGCATACTTTGATTGTGAAATAAAAATCCCTTTGTTTGTTTAATTGATTTGCAGTCCAAGGAAGAAATTCATCTTACCAAACATAGATAGCTCAAACTCTTTTTGTATCTCTTCAACAAACATCTTACACATAATTTCATTTCCTCCAAAAATAACATCATACACATACACAAATACTATCAAATTTTGTCATCTACAATTTTGAAATAAAGATTGCAATCTATAGTACCTTTGTTGAAACCTTGTTGAGTCAAATATTTGTCCAATTTTGCATACCAAGCTCTAAGAGATTTCTTGAAGTCATATAAAGCCTTTTTCAATATGTAAATCATATCCAATTGGTCTAACAACTGGAATCCCTTTCTTTGTTCCATGTAGACTTATTCTTCTAACTCACCATTCAAGAAAGTAGACTTCACATCCATCTAGTAAACCTTAAAGTCCTTATGGGAAGTAAAATACCAAAAACATTTTGATAGCTTCCATTCTATCCACCAAAGAAAATGTCTCCTGGAAGTCTATACCTTCTACTTGTCAATAGCCTTTATGCACAAGCCTTGCCTTGTTTCTTACTACTTCTCCATTCTCATTCAGTTTGTTTCTAAAAAGCCACTTGCTTCCAATTATTTTCTTATCTTTTTGTCTAGGAACCAACTCACAAGTTTTATTTTTCTCAATTTGCATAATTTCTTCTTCCATTGCTTTCATCCAATGTTCATCTTTACATATCTTATTCACTGTCTTAGGCTCAACTTTAGATAATAAGAAATAATTTTTCCTCAACTTCAATAGCTTTTCTTCTTGTCAATACACCTTTCCTCTTGTCTCCAATGATCTGATCTTTTGAATGATTATTTTTCACATACTTAGGAGTTTTAGGAACCCTTTCTGAAAATTATTTTTCTTCATTCTTCACTTCTTGTTCTCCAACTGTTTCTTCTACTTCTTTGTAATCAGTTTCATCTAACACATATCCATCAATTTCCATTGAATTCTTCAACATTTCATCAACCTTGAAATTTTTGCTTTCTACAACATTTCTCAACCTTTTATTGTAACATCTGTAAGCTTTGCTTCTAGTAGAGTATCCAAGGAAAATACCCTCATCACATCTTGCATCAAACTTTCCTAGATTTTTTTCATCTCTCTTGATATAACATTTTCTTCCAAATACCTTGAAATACTTGATAGTAGGAATATTTCCACACCATAGCTCCTAGGGGGTCTTAGTGTTGTTAGATTTTGCTTCAACTCGATTGAACACATAAACAAAAGTGTGAATTTCTTCTCTCCAGTAAACTTCTGGTAGAACTACCTATGTTATCATTGTTCTAGCAACTTCTTGAATTGTCTTGTTCTTTCTTTCAACTAATCCATTTTGTTGAGGATTTCTAGGGGTAGACAATTGTCTTCTTATTCAATGAACTTCACAAAACATGTTAAATTCATTGGAGGTGAATTCACCACCTCTTTCATACCTCAAACATTTTATTTTTAAATTCATTTCATTCTCAACCATTTCCTTAAATGTCTTGAATTTGTCTAATGCATCAGATTTCTCTCTAAGAAAAGTAACCCATGTCATTCTAGAGTAATCATCAATCAAAAGAATAAAATACATGTCACCTTGTATACTTCTCACCCTCGTAGGACCACAAAGATCTGGATGAATCAATTCCAACAATCTGATAGTAGATTGTTCCTTTGACCTAAAGTTATTTCTAGCTTTCTTTCTGAACTGACAATCCTTGCAAACAACATTAACAGGCTTTGTAATTCTTGGTAAATCTCTCACAGCTTGTATTGCAATTATTCTCACCATGTTATCAAAATTCATGTGGCACATCCTCCGGTGCCATAACCAATTGTTATTAATTTGATACATGAAGCAATTCCCATCAACACCTTTAAGTTGATAGATGTTTCCCTCAGTCCTCTTGACAACATCAATCACAGTTCCAAACCCTTTTCTAATTTCACATTTTTCATCCTTGAACACAAGATTATATCCCTTACTACACATTTTTTTAATACTCAAGAGATTATGCCTCAAACCCTTAACATAGTACATCATTGGTATTATGTTTACCATAAAAACTGATTGAACCTATCCCACAAATCTTAGCACTAGAATCATCTCCAAACTTAACTCAACCTCCATTATTTTCAATTTTTAAAAAATTACTTTTGTCACCACTCATGTGATTTGAGAAGCCACTATCAACGACCCAATAGTTCTTTTCATGTTTAGCATGAAGATCAAAGACCACAATACCTTCAACTTTCTCCGGAGCACTTTCCTTCACACATCTTTTAGTGTTAGCAGGGGAAAATTCATCTTTTAAAGCTAGGAACAAGCATTCATTATCATCAAAATATCCATAGTCAAAATCATCATTAGAAATTCCATCATCTTCATTGACATAATATGCTCTTTTGATCATCTTTCTTTTATTTTCTTTAGCTTCTCTATGTTTATTTCTTTCAACTATTTTTGAACATCTTGAAGCATAATGACCTATTCCCCCACAGCTAAAAAATTTGAATGGTAATTTTCCTGGATACTTACCAGAGCCCTTTTCATTCTTCTTACAAAATTAGCTTCCACTTCATCAAGATTTTATTCATCTAGATCTTCCACTTTTGTAGCCTTGAAAGCAACTTTTGTCGTTGTTCCATTTTTCAAACCAATATTTCTCATTTCAAATAATTTAGAGTACCCATCAACTGATCTTTAGCATAAGTATTATAATCGACAATTTCCTCTATAGAAGATACCTTTTCACTATGTATATCAGGGAGAGTTTTGAGTACCTTCTTCACTATCCTGGATTCATCTATTTGTGCACCAAGTCCTCTCATTCCACCTACCATCTCATCTACTCTCTACATGCAGGATTTAATGTTGTCATCTTCACTCATTTGTAGGATCTCAAATTGTGCCTCCAAGCTCTGCAACTTTGCTTGTTTGACCTTTTCATCTCCTTCATACATCTTTTCCAACTTATTCCAAACCTCTTTAGCAGTCTTTAGATTCATAACTTTAACTAATTTATAATTTGAAAGACTTTACAATAATAAACCTTGCCTTATTTTTTATTGCATGCTCTTTGATCTCATCAACAGTACTTGGGCCTTTAGCTAGAGCAACATATTGGTTCTGAATAGATTTTTTGATCTCATATCCACAATAGCCATATATCCTTCCATCTTTGTCTTTCAGAATGCATAGTTAGTGTCATTGAACCTAGGACACTCAATAGTTATCTTGTTCATAATCCTAAACCTTCCTTAAGTAGTCAAGCTCTCCTCCAAGGAACCTTGCTTTGATAACAATTGTTGAACAAGACAACTAAGAGGGGGGAGTGAATTAGTTGTAGCAACTTTAACCTTTAAAGCTCTCAACAATAGTTAAGTCTACAAGAATTCACAAAAAAATTACGCTGCTAATGTGTTTGATTGTTAAATGCAGAAATAAAAACTGAAAGTAGTAAAACCATGCACACAAGAACACCAGATTTATGTGGAAAAAATAAGGGTGAGGATTAGCTCACAATATAAATAATTCCAAACCAAAATATAGATTCTCACTACCAAAATAGGACACACTGTCCAATGAGGGCTCACTACTCAGGCTCACTGCCACTGAATTACAAAGAAGATAAAAGAGAGTTGTTACAGAGAGAAAACTATCTCAATGCAACAAATATTCCACCACACTTTGCTCACACTTTTGTAGACATGCTTGAATGATAGAGTGCACCTTTAGCTCACTATCTTCAAGAACTCAACACTTCAACTTTCAAACTGATCTACTCAAGCTCGCATCACACACATATCTTGCATCTATCCCTGTCTCTCACAAACATCTCAACTCATACTTATATTGTCTTCAACCTTGAAACCCTTCCAAGGTCAACCATACACAATTTGTATTTACAAATTCAAAATTAGGTCGGTGCCAAAACATTCCCACAATGGAAGAGAATGAGGGCGACCCAAAAATATTCTTAATGAGGACCTAAATGAGTCCCAACACACCTTAACATACTTCCATGAACTTCACAAGTAGTATTTAACACAAGGTCGTCCAACACCCATGTAAACACATAAAACAATTAAGTACATGCATCCTTGACTCAGTCCAATATTTTTGGACAGCAAAATTTACTTGAGCACGATTTGGAGTAGGTAATGAACACATGTAAATACATCTAGAAGCTTCACAACAATCTTCACCTAAAGAGTATGAATATTTTATACATTTGAATAACCCTGCCAACCATCTAGTACACGGTAACTCAAAACCTCATCAAAAGAAACATAGAATCTCAATTCATCTTGAACCAAGCAAGAGAGAAACCTTATAAACTTATTCTTAGAACTGCAAGTCCTAAAACCATGATATGGAGAAATGCGGAGCAAATACTTTCTCCCATACCACACCCAAAAATATTGAATTACCTAGTACACATACTGGTGAAAATATCTTGCACTGTACGATGATCCAAAAGCCCAAATTATGGATATAGCAGCTACCAAAAATCATGAACAATACATCATATCTACATAATCATAACATCAACACAAAAGAAATGTGGAGCAAATCTCAAAGCATACACTAAATACTTGCACGGCATTGTTTTCCTTGTTTATCAAATTTTCTCAAAAGTACTTGGAAACCAAGTACCTAAGACATCATTTTAGCAAATTACTTCACTCTAACACACCTCCATACATAGAAATTTAATGATAACTCCATGTACTCATAGCACTTCTACAACATCACAACCATATATGCACAAACTACAAACCTTCTTTATTACAATTTTCTCAATATCCTTGGCATATACAATCAATAACCAGCTTCATTAACACACAATACACATCAATGACACCAACAACTAGTTGACATCAATGAAAACACTTTCATACTTGAAAAAAGGTGTTTCTAATCTCTAGGCTTTCACAAAGAACAAGAAGAGAGCATATGTGCAAGATAACACTCCTAGGCTAGCACAACAATACTTAGATTACTTCACAGTTTATGATCCCTGGATTGATCAAATAGTGCAAGGGGAGAGAATATGTCAACAAAGAATCCCAAACATAATAGACAAAGTTAATTGACCCTTTATCAAAATTGAAGTGTTCCTATATTAGTGATACAAATAGTCTTTAGGTACAAACCTACAAGAAACAATGTTGGTATATTTTAATTCACCAGTCTTAAACTAATGTCACTAAACAAAGGGTATTAGTGTGACCACAACTAGTTTGAGTCAGCAGATTGGTACCGAAATCATAGAAAATCATACTGAAGAAGCTAAAATTGAAATCAATAATATACTTGACGCATTTTCCCAAGGATAGCTTCCATTTCCCTTGTATCAATGCATTCTCTTATGTTTTTAGCGTATTTTTCATCAAATTTTCCTCGTAGCTATCAAATTCACCTAATAATTCTCAAATTCTCCCAAACATCTCAGAGTTTCTTTGTGTAATTTATTTGGTCACTTGTGTTCACATTTACCTTGTTGTGTAACATATTCACCTTGATTTATTCATGGGGTTACCTTTAATGCAGTCTCCCAAGTATGAGTGGGTTTTCCCTTTTGTAGAGTGAATTCACCTAGTTCCTGCAACACACAAAGGTTAGTTTACTACCTCATGTGTTCAACTTTATATGATTGCAATCACCCGTTTGCAGATCACATCACCTAAATAGTAGTGCATTTTCCTTTTTGAAACCTACAAACATAAAAATAACTCCAAACACCCAAATTTTGATTAGTTGACTCATGACATTGTAGAAGTTGAGAAAGCCAACTTCACAGACCCCGAAGATCACCTGCATGCAAATAACCTGTCACAGAAAGAAGAGATGGAGACAAACAAGCAAGGGTGCTCTGAAAGCTGAAAAATGTATTCATCCGAGAGAGAGATAAATTACAATGATGAATCCTTATAAAATGATATTGTGCAACCCTAAAAGAAACCCTAATAGGTAGACATTTAATAATTAATATAATTATTAAATGTCACAAAATGCAACTAAAGTGAAATCTTAAGAGAGGAATAAAGGTAATTTAATCAACATGATTAAATTAAAACCTTTACTCTAACACCCCCCCTTAAGATGAGCAAAAGTGCAGTTACAAACATGTACAAGAAAGCAAAGGTAACTACAATGCAGAAAGTAAACTTGGGTCCCAAGAACAAGGCCTGATCAGGTACCCAATTACAACCAAATCTCTATAAAGTGGAGAAATAGAGAAAACCTCATGGGAAAAACTCTACTCCAAAAAGAGATGAAAGAAATAAATGCACTAATAAAGAAGGATAGGAGGTGGATAACATAAGATCCCCCAATGACAACTTCTATCATATAAGTACATGTACAATGGTCTCCATAGGAGAAAAAGAAAGAGACTAGAAGGCCCCCCCACAATGAAGAAACTCCTATCGCACATATGGATGCCTGAGGTAGAATCCAGAAAGAGATCCTGAAGCGGCATATAATATTCCTCCCCTTGGGAAGAAATGGATCCAAAGGACGAAGATGAAGAAACCCTGTGAAGAGAGAAGAATCAATCTGTCTCAAGATGTGTGCCATAATAGGATGGAAGAATCT
Organism: Sequoia sempervirens; assembly: GCA_007258455.2. Taxonomy (NCBI): domain Eukaryota; kingdom Viridiplantae; phylum Streptophyta; class Pinopsida; order Cupressales; family Cupressaceae; genus Sequoia; species Sequoia sempervirens. The sequence goes on from VDFB02000003.1 coordinate 9,601,088, forward strand.
CTCTGTCTGAACTGAAACAAAAGATGTCAAATCCAAACTGAACTGAAGACTCAAAAACTGCAACCTCTGAATGCACAGATGATGGTGGGCTAATAGCTGGAATATGGCTGTCAACAAAGAGGAGCTGAAAATCCTCAAAGTAATCCTCCAGATCTGCAATATAGGACTCTACAAACAAAGACGAAATGCCTGCAAGATAAGAATCCCAAGTAGCCATGTCTAAAAGATGTATGATGTCCTGCTTAGCTGAATCAATAGGAGCCAAAGAAGAGGCAATATCAAACTGATCAGGAACAACAGGAGATGATGCTGATACATGTATAATCTCAGTCTGAAGAGTAGGAACTGTGAGACAATCCTCTGATTCATCGGAATATGTAAGGGTGTCTAAATATTGAAGTTCCTTTAAAGTATCATGATCAAAAGGTGTGTTATCTCTCCAACCAATGGGTATAAGACAATCTGAAGCAGGATCCTTTGGGAATGGAGAAAGACTTGGGTCTCCATAGATCTCCCAAAGATGTGTCCAAAGTGAGTGAGGACAATCAATGCCCGATATAGCCCACACAGTGTCAGAAACAACACTAGACAAAATAACTCCTACTATGTGATTTCTAATGATATCCCAAGCTAGTTTTCCCTCTGAAGTTGCTGGTTTAGGTATGAGACCATACAAATAAGGCAAAATATTAAGCCACCTACAATGTGTAAGTATACCCTTTGCCTATGACTCATAATTACCCCGTTCCAGAAATACAACTGAAGGGTGAGTAGAAAAACCCATGATAACTCTTCAAATTAACAAATCTGAGAATAAATGACCTCAATACTGATAAATTAGATCAAATAAATCCATCCCACGCAAACAAATCATTTCCAGGTGCCAAAAACATCCAAGTAACTGACAGATGTGTGAAAACACAAAATACTGAATAAAAGGTACCTGGTGCATATTCTGAAAAAATAAATTGCAGATCTGGAAAGTTCACAGAAACACCTTTCCAACGCCTATTTGTTTGCGAAAAACGGAGTTCGGACGCAAAAGATATGACCCCAAGTGTGAAAAACACAAGTTCTGACTTTGACTGGCAAAAAAGACTGCAAAACGGCAAAATCAGAAAAAAAGACCTCCATCAATTAGATCGGGCTCGGAACCAGCTTTCCAACGCCTATTTCCATTCGAAAATCCGAACTAAAATGCCCAAGTTATGCCCGATTTCGTGCAAGTTGCTCAAAAAGGTTTTTAAAAAAATTGCACAGCCCTCAAGGGCTAAGATCTTCGGCCCCTGGTCATATGACCGACCAGGGGGCTGGCGTTGGTGGTACGCTGGTGGAGAGCGGAGCCCGAGCAGCACGGTGGTGGTGCTGGAGCGGGCAGCGGGCGGAGCAGAGGGCGGCGCGCGGGGCGGCGGCGGGTGTACCGGCCGGACCGGCTATGGCGGCTTTCACCGGCATTGGTAAACGGGCGCCAAAATAAACAAAAATTGATTTTTAATTTTTTTTTCCTGAATCGTTCAGCCAGACGCCCCTAAGGCAAAATTTGCCTCCGAGATCAACTATGCCCAAATAGGTCGTGCCATATATGAAAATATGGGTTTTTGGCTGCTCTGAATCCAACCATGAGGTCTGTTTGGGCCCAAAAAGCACCCAAAAAATGGAGTTACCCAGATCCACTCAAAATCAGCCAGAAAACTTCTGAAAGCCCTATCAAACCCTCGAAGCTCCAAATTCTTCAGAAATCGAACAAGAAGCAGCAGGTCTGGAGCTCTGATACCATGTAGAAGTTGAGAAAGCCAACTTCACACCCCGAAGATCACCTGCATGCAAATAACCTGTCACAGAAAGAAGAGATGGAGACAAACAAGCAAGGGTGCTCTGAAAGCTGAAAAATGTATTCATCCGAGAGATAAATTACAATGATGAATCCTTATAAAAGGATATTGTGCAACCCTAAAAGAAACCCTAATAGGTAGACATTTAATAATTAATATAATTATTAAATGTCACAAAATGCAAACTAAAGTGAAATCTTAAGAGAGGAATAAAGGTAATTTAATCAATATGATTAAATTAAAACCTTTACTCTAACAGACATGGCTCCAACTATGGTTTCGAAGGATGTGTACATGAAAGTTGAGTTCAAATAAAAATGGAAATTGCAATAAAACCAAAATAAACACAAAATCAAGGAAAACACTCAAATTGAGCCAAAAGAGGTAAATCAAGCATGAAATTCAACAAAATTGAAGTATATCAAACCTCTTGTTGATTAGATTTTCCCAAGATCATCGATTTTGATGTGGTCTCATGGAATTTTGATGGCATAAAGATGATTAATTGTTAAGGGTGCATGATCCTTGAAAAATGGTTGTGTTGGGGGTGAATGGATAGCGAGATGAGATTAAAAGATAGAGATCAATGGTTAGAAATGCATGAGACACCCCAAGGCATGAGATGATACCAAGTTTCAATTGAGAATGATCAAGAGGGAGATGGTACCCTTGGAGTGTGGAGAGATCTTTCCATAAGGAAAAGTTTGTCTTCACAATCCAAGGTATGGGGATGAGGGAGAATGAAGGAATTTAAAATTCCTTTGAAGTACTTTGGATTAATTTGGAAGGGAAACCCCTTTTGGGGTCCCTTCCAAAAGGGGAAAATATAAATGAAAGAGGGTACTAAGTGGGTAGTGTATTTAAGGGAAGAGTTGACCTCTCCCTTAATCATGGATTAAGGAATGTTCATAGGATTAGGGATAGATTAGGTGGGGATTATGATTAGAATTGAAGGGAAAGTGAGAGATTTGGAGGATGTGACAAGTGAGGGGAATTAAATAAATAAATAATATTTATTTATTTAATTTATGGGAGAGAGGAACTAGGAAATTAAATTTTTATTTATTTAATTAATGTGGGAGATATGAGGCCAAATTAAATAAATGACAATATTTACTTTTAATAGAAGAATGTTGTAGGGGTAAAGGTATGGTAAGTAATTAAATTAATTAATTACTTTATGGCTTAGGAAGAATTGGGAGGAGAAGGAGAATATTAATCAAATAACATATTATTATTTAATTAATATAAGTGATGGGGAATTGGATGAAATAAGGGATAAAATTGACCAAACATGAGTGTTCAATTTTAGATGTCTACACATAAGTCACCTAATAATGACCCTTCCACAAAAAATAAGACCTCTATGTTGAATGAAAAAGAAAACTGAGACAGGGGGTGAATTAATTGTACCTTAAAACTTCAAAATTCTCACAAACATTCAAATCCACATTAATTCAATTAACCCTTAATCCGTCAGAATGATTTATCATGAAAGAAAATAACAGAAACAAAACCAAAGCAACACAATGCACAAAGAAACATTAGATTTATGTGGAAAACCCAAGAACTAGAGAAAAACCACAATGAGGATTAGCTCATAATATAGAGTAATATCAACACCGATTACAAAGGGCTCACTTCCCAAAAGAAAGAAATTCTCACTATGAGAATAGAAAAAAAGATAGAGAAGAGTGTTAGAATGAGAAATCCCTCTCAATGCAATAGAAAATTCCACAGTATCACCAACACCTTTGTAGTTTTATTAAAGATTGTAGACACTTTCTTCTCACTTCATCCAGTAATCTAACACATGAAAGCTCATACTACACTTCACAAACTTGCACCTTACAACTCTGCAATTCACATCATTCACATCACACCCATCTATCTTATCATTCCTCAACAACTCAACACATATTTATACCATCTTCAACCTTGAAAACATTCTCCAAGGTTAGCTATGCACCTCAACCATGTAAATTTAAATTAGGTCAGCACCAAAATATTCCCGCAGTAGAAAGGAATGAAGGTAGACCAAAACACACCTTAACTCATACCTAAATACACTCATACATGCCACACCACGCTTCCAAAAACACCAAAGCAACTCCACAATTAGTGTAAATATTGAAGGTCGATCAAACCCATGTAAACACCATTAAACAATTAAGTAAATGCTTCCTCAAATCCAAATATGACTCGTGGACAACACACCCTACTTGAACACAATCCAAAATATTCCATAAATACCCTAAAATAAAACAAATTCCTTCTTAACAAATTTCACTTGAAGAAGGTACATAGCCAATACACTCAAATAACTTTGTCATACACTATAACTCAAGAAACTAACTTTTGAAGCACCAAACCTTAAAAAAAATCAACTAAAGAAAAATACAAAAACTATCATCACCCTTCTAGATCCGCAAGACTTGAAACCACTCTGTGAAGAAATGCAGAGCAAAACCATTTCTCCCAGACACCTATGCAATACACAATTCACACACTAGTGAACACAACGTCCTTTGCACAATGATCCAACATTTTGAATTCAACACCTGTAAACACCTATAATCAACATATCAAAACCACACATGCAAATCTTCAACATAGAAGAAATGTGGAGCCAAACTAGAATGCTACTCTACAACATAGAACACCACTGCAACACATTGTTTCCTCTTTTTATTCAAATTTTATCAAAAGCACTTGGAAAACAAGCACCAAAGTGACATCTTCAACACTTCCTCATCACCAACAAACCAACTACAACCTAGAAACTCAACCATACATCCATAGATAGAATCTTATCATAGAAACACTAGAGGTTGACACTAGTAGCTTACTAATGACAACATAATGCAACTAATAAAAGAATCATTAGAGACAAGATCAACTCAATACCAACTGATCACACTCTTGCAACAATATCCTACTCATACAGTTGACACCAATGGCAACACCAAATATTATTGACATCAATGACAACACCAACTGCACATACTTGCAACAATCTCCCCCTTTTTCATTGATAGCAACACATGATGTGAAAAACCATCAACAACAAACAAAACATCTCTAATCCTCAATAGTATGCTTCATACCAACTCATTATCTCTTTTCTCCCCTTTTCATCTAGCTCATCTTGTTTTTCACATGACTCATTCTCCCTCTTTCTCAAATGAACATTTTTCACATTGCTCTCTCTCCCCCTTTGGAATCAATGGAAAAGGGAAACACATTTGCATATCTTTCTCCCTTTGACATAAATCATAAATACTTTCTCTTTATTGCTCTACATACTCCCGCTTAGGATAACACACCATACTATATCAAACAACAACCACTACACAATGACAAAACTCACTCATCCTAACTATAACAACCAATAATTCCACTACCAACTCCCCTTGAGAGGTATCCACCAACATCATTCTAGATGAAAGAATGAATCTTTAGATCCATCAAATTGATGCATCTCCTTATGCATCTAGTTCAAGGAAGAAAGGGCAATAACCTTGTTGGTGTTCCAAATATCAACAGATCAATTGAATCCTAAAGACTTAGCCAATGTTTTATGTTTAGACTCAAAGGTTGATTTAGCCAACTAACAAGATTTAGTTAAAGCTGAGATCTTCTGCACTTCTGGCTCTGCAGAACCAAGGTGGGTCAACCTATACAATTCCCCAAAACTTAATTCACTTACACACAGACATTTATTTTTATAGCAGATAAATCCCAATGAAATACACTAAGGAAAGTATTGACAACCTCAAATCTAGCTAAATTCTTAGTCTCTCAACAGACACTCAACAATTGGGAAGCAGAACAACATTAAACCTCAACCAAGCAACAAGGAGTTAAAATGATTTTGATTTATAAAATGTTTCTGAGATGCACTAAGCTGCAAGATAAATCAGTGCCTAATTTTGGGCCATAGATTCAAACACATAAAGAGAATTCATCAGCAAATTAAACTCAACTAGTGGATTTAAATTGTTAATGCATTGCATCAATAGATCCTCTTATGTTATCAATCAAATTATGCTTATCAGATCCAACCTGCACACTTCAATCACAATCATCTATTCAAAGTATTTAACCATTTCATTGAAACAGACCCATAAACAGATAACGCAATCTCAGAAAATTGAGATGCCAAACTAAAAGATACTTGGTATTATTGAATTCAAATGACTGAAAATATACAGATCTAGAGACAATTTGAAGATATTCATGACTTTCATAATTTATTTGCATAAACCAGCTAATATTTTCTCATAAAATTAGAATTTACAGCTTACAAACTCAAAAAATGACTCAGAACTTAACATTTCTATCTACCCAACCCCATACAAGAATTCAAAATCCTTGAATAATGAGAGAAGAAAAGAATATAAAGAAGAATAGAGAACTCCAAAAATAAGATCTGAAAATTCCATCTGGCAGCTCCATTCCCGTTGATCAGCAACAAGCAAAGCTTCTCTCATCTCTCTTCAACAAACTTATTTTTCCTCTCAAATTTTCCTTTGTTCTTGAAACAACAAATTCACCATGTGGAGAATTTAATCACTCACTCAGCAACTGAAAAACATTCCTTTCCCATGAAAACTTTGTTTTTGCCCTTTACTTACTGCATCTTTTAATTTCACCATCAGATATTTCACTTGAATTTATAAAAAGCTTTACCTTTTTAATTCTCACCTTCAGCTCACATTAAAATATTTTCCTTTAAAATAAAGTCATTTAAATGTTGCACTGTGCAATCATTTATTCACGTGGCCCCTTTAATATTTCACATGCCCTTTAAAATGAGAAGAAAGCACTTTAAATTTTAGTGGGTAAAGCATTTTACCCATAGTGCTTTTAATTTTCACCTGTGTATATTTTCCTCTTCATGGAGCCACATTTTAATCCTTTGAAATGTTTTGTTTTTACAAGAAAAATGAAATTTTAACCATCGAGCTTTGTCTTTCAAGAAATCCAAGGCCCACATTCCATGTGGAGTAATCTCACTCATCCCGCACGAAATAATAATCGAATATTTTACTCACGCGTGGTGGCCGGGAGTGATGGGGATTTACCCACATTTCTCTTTCATCAAATTAGATTAGGGCATATTAAATGCTTCTCACCTTTTAAAATATAATGGCCTTTTTAAAAAAAATATTCCATCTGGCCTCTTGAACTTTTAAAAAACAAATGCAAGCCTTTTTTAATCTTTTCATCCGACGCCTTCACTTTCCTTTGGGCCCCACACTTGCCACGTGGCGCAAATTCGCCATCTCATAGGTTTTAAACAATTTGTATCTTGTTTGAACAATTTGGCGGGGAGTGGCTAAGATTTGGTTGCATCCTCATCTTGCTTGATAGCCATTGATTCGTCACATTCATTCTTGTTTTCCCTAATCCCTTCACTTGGCATTCATTCTCCATGCTCTAATTGTGCATTTTCTCTGGTCATGGCGGTAACATCATTCAACACCTTCCTTCAATGGCATTTGATGCTTCTTTACTGCCCCTATTTTTGATGGGTTTCCATTCCTTGATCCACCATTTTATGCAGTTACATCTACTTGTAAGTTTCTAAAGTATTTTCAACAAACCATTTTGCACATATCAGGCATTTATGGAGTTTCCTCTATAGTGGCATTTGAAAAATGGCTCATGGGATCTTTATAGAATATTTGATGCATCCTTTGAATCTGGTTCGGAAGTTGTCCTATGCGTTCTAGTGGATGCGCATACCCTCTTTCAAGACACAGGCACAAAATTCCCCTCTGTTGTTAATGGCCGCCCCTCTGGTTCAAGCTTTAAATGCTTTGCTTTAAATTTTCTAAAACTTTGTCAACACAAATCATTTTGTATGGTGTGCATGCTGCCTTCTATGGCACGGGAAGAAGCAATCCCTCTCAAACTGTGTGAGCTTGATCTCTCCCCTTGTTGTGTATAAATTTCTAACAAAACCTTCATTCTCCACTTTTTAGTGGATGTCCATACTCTCAATGTTTTGGTGCGTGCATTTGTTTTAGAGTTATTTAAGACTTTTCAAAGATCTATCTTTTATGTACACTCTACAACTCATAGCATCCTCTGCAAGTGTGTTACATTTACTAGAAAGTCTCTAAAGTACTTTCAACATATACATTTTATGTGTAGCTGCAATCTCAGCATTCCATTTTAATGTTGGCACCTCCAAATTTCATCTTTTGCTTGGAAGTTTCTTGAGGATTTTGAACAAATCCATTTTAGACATATACTGCGATCATGATCTTTCCATTACTTGGCACAAGTAGAAGGGATGGGCTCCATTTGTTTAAAAGTTTCTAAAACCTTTTCAACATCTGCAATTTTGTATATATCATGGCTTGGCTATGTGTGTTGGGCAACAACATGTAAATGTGGCTTTCCGCAGATAAGAATACTCTTTGAAATGTCACATAGCTGCTCATACAGCCACACAAAAACAAATGATGCGGTGACTTTATCCCCTTGGTGAATTCAGGTGAAACATCACCTTCTTCATTTAATTGAGAGACCATATCCTTTACTAGAAAAGACTTGTGAAGAGTTCACATTTTCAAACATTATGTTTGACAAGGTCTTCTTATAATGCACTCACAAGCCATGAATTAAAATTCAAAGAGTGAGAGTCACTCACCATATTCAAATGCTTGGGTGCTATCCTCAAGAATTCATGATGCATTGTGAATTGGAAATTATTTGGAACATCCATTAATGGATTCCCATATCCCAGTTGACCAAACTCAACATTTACATCATAATAATGCAAAGCATGTTGAGCCCCATGCGGCCCGACTATAAAAAAAATCATTTTGAAACAACTTTTATGCTCAAACTAACTTGACACAACTTCTGAATGCATCTAGAGTTGGAAAAGCGAGCTGGGTTTACATTAGAATTTACCTTTCAAGAACTTTGAAGAATAGTGCAAACTGGTCAAGTTGGCTCTGGAATCGACCTGGGAAACTAGTCAAACGACCTCCTGGAGCAATGAAAACTTGCAGGCATGTAGACATTTGTCTTGAGAATTGAATGCAATAGATGGATTAGAAAAAGGAGTCACGAGGTAAAATATATTAATTGGAAAAGTTTCCCAGTTGAACTTTCTGCAACCTATTTAGAAACCAATTAAAACTCATGAAATCACCTCATTGGAAAAATACCAAATCAACTCCTAGTGAGCTACCAATGGACATAGTAGATCATTTTGGCACAATGAAAACATGTGCAAGAGGAATTAGCTTCAATCATCATTGATGAAAAGTTATTAAAGGTCAAAGTTGACCTCTCAGAAAGGTTTATGAAAATGCAAGCACAAAACTAAACAATTTGTATTTGGTTTTGACTTGGAAAAAATAGCAAATCAGCTCATAAGGCCTTGAAAAATGACATGTGAGATCATCTTGGCATGGATAATTGAGAACAACAATCATTTTGACTTGAAAGTCAACTAGTTGCAAAATGCAAGCTCAAACGAGAGGCTACTTTGCAAAACTGAAAGTTTGTAAATAGCAAAAAAATGTCAAAACCCTCCAGCTTCACTTTTCAAAACCTTGTCAAAACTCATTGTAGGAAGCTGAAAATTTACATGCACACTCACATAGGAAACATGAGTGGGTCTACAAAGGGGTTTTGCACAAAAATCAACAGGCTTCAAATTATGACCCTGCTAAGTGGGTCACTCAGGCAGATTTCTCAAGTGCACTTTTGAGAGTGGAGAGGCAAAATTTTGAAATGGGCACTTCAAATTTTTAAAATTTGAGAGTCCCATCAAACCTCTAACTTCTCTTGGAGATACTCAAAATTATCCTTAGGAACAATATTAGTAAATATGTCAATAACCTGATCCTTTGTAGGCACATATTCAAGCTTTTCTTCATTCTCAACAACCTTTTCTCTCAAAAAGTGATATTGGAATGATATATGCTTTGTCCTTGAATGCATTACCACATTCTTTGATATATTGATAGCACTTCTATTTTCAAAAAAGATATAAATTGGTTCATCATATACCACTCTAATATCCTTTAATGTTTTCCTCATCCAGCACATTTATGTGCAGCAAGATGCTCCTAAAATATATTTTTCCTCTGCATTAGATAAAGATATTGAATCTTGTTTCTTGATTAGCCATGACATCAATCTGCATCTAAGAAAGAATGCACCACTGCTTGTACTTTTCTTGTCATCTACACAACTATCCCAATTTGCATTTGTGTAAGCACTTAGAGTAAAGTTAGTATCCTTTGGATACCAAAAGCCATGATCCGCAATGCCCTTTAAATATTTGAATATCCTTTTCACTACTGCAACATGTGACTCTCTTGGATCTTCATAAAGTCTAGCCACAAGACAGACTGCATGCATGATATATGGTCTAGTACTAGTTAAATATAGTAGTCCTCCAATCATTGATCTATACTTGCTTTGATTAGCCTTAGGGGATTCATCATTCTTGCTCAGCTTGCAACCAACAACCATAGAGGTATATACCATTTATAATCTTCCATTCCAAACTTCTTCAACATTTCCTTGACATACTTTAATTTTGAAATGAAAATACCTTTATCTATCTTATTGATTTGTAGCACAAGGAAGAACTTCATCTCTTCAAACATTGACATTTCAAATTCTTTTTGCATCTCTTCTACAAATTTCTTACACAGCTTCATTTCCTCCAAAAATTATGTCATCAACATACACAACCACAATCAATATTTGATCTTTTCAAATTTGAAGTAAATATTTCTATCTACGATACCTTTGTTGAGTCCTTTTTGTAGTAAGTACCTGACTAACTTTGCATACCAAGCTCTGAGATCTTGCTTCAATCCATATAATTTCTTCTTCAATCTGAAAACCATATTTAGTTTATCTAATAACTGAAATTCTTCTAGTTGTTCTATTTATACCTCTTCTTCCAATTCACCATTCAAGAAAGAATACTTCACATACACATGATAAACTTTAAAATCCTTGTGTGTTGCAAAAGCCAAAAACATCCTAATAGCTTCCATTCTTACCACCGGATCAAATGTCTCCTCAAAGTCTACTCCTACTTGTGAGTAACCTTTACACACAAGCCTTTCCTTGTTTCTTACTACTTCTCCACTCTCATTCAGTTCGTTCCGGAATACCCACTTGGTTCCAATCACATTCTTGTTTTTTGGTCTTGGGACTAGTTCCCAAGTCTAGTTCTTCTCAATTTGCATTAGTTCTTCTTCTATAACCTTGATCAAATACTCATCCTTGCATGCTTTAATCATTTTTTTAGGTTCAACTTTAGAAAGTAAACATAGATTTACATGTTCTTCAACAACTTTCCTTCTTTTCAGTACACCTTTGCTCTTATCACCAATGATTTTTTCTTTAGAATGATTCTTCTACACATACTTAAGATTTTTAAGAATCTTTTCCAAATCTTCTTCCTCTTTAATCTACACTTCTTTTCCTTAGCTTTTTCTTCTTCTCTACAAGAAGACTCATCTTATTCATATCCATCTATCACCACTAAATTATTTTGTAGGTCTTCATCAACCCTAACACTTGCACTCTCAACAATATTTCTTAGCCTCTTGTTGTAGCACAGGTAAGCTTTAATTTTAGTAGAATATCCAAGGAAGATACCTTCATCATACCTAGTATCAAACTTTCCTAAGTTTTATTCATCTCTTTTGATGTATCATTTTCTTCCAAACACTCTAAAGTATTTGACAATAGGAATCCTTCCATACCATAGCTCATAGGGAGTGTTTGTGTTGTTTTCTGTTTCTTTCAACCACTCCATTTTGTTGTGGAGTCCTAGGGGTAGATAAATGCCTCTTTATTCTATGATTCTCACAAAATATATTGAACTCATTGGAGGTGTACTCTCCACCTTTTTCAGACCTTAAGAATTTGATTTCCATATCCATTTAATTCTCAATCATAACTTTGAATTCTTTAAACTTATCTAGAGCTTTTTATTTTTCTTTGAGAAAAGTGATCCATGTCATTCTAGAATAATCATGAATCAATAGCATGAAATACTATCACCTTGAATACTTCTTACTCTGGTAAGAATATAAAGATTTGTATGCACCAATTCTAATAGTCTGGTAGAAGATTATTCTTTGATTTTTAAACTTCTTGCTTTCTTTCCAACTTTACATTCCTTATAGATAACATTGATAAGCTTTGTAATATTTTCCAGATCTCTCACAACTTGAATTGAAATTATTCTCACTAGGCTATCAAAATTGATGTGATACACTCTTCTATGCCATAGCCCTCTCATTTATTTGAGTCATGAAACAATAACCATCAACACTTTTGAGCTAATAGAAATTTCCATCTGTCCTTCTAGTAGCAATCACATTTCTAGAGCCTTTTTTGATCTCACAGCCATCATCTTGAAACATAAGATTGTATTATTTTCTACACATTTTTCCAACACTGAAGAGGTTATGTATTAAACCCTTAAAATAGAGAACATCATCAGAATTATGCTTACCGCTAAAATTGATTAAAAATTCTCCACATATCTTAGCAGATGTATCATCACCAAACCTAGCTAGTCCTCCATATTTTTCAATTTTAACAAACTTGATCTTGTCACCAGTCATATGATTAGAGCATCTACTATCAATGATCTAGCATTTCTTCTCTTTTCTAGCATAAAAAGCAGACACCAAAGTGGCTTCAATATTAGCACTTGCTTTCAGAGCCCTTTCCTTCACACATTTCTCAGAGTTAGCAAAATTAGTTTCATTTTTTAAATCCATGAACAAGAATTCACCATCCTCATCATCCCCATAATTAGATTCATCATCATATATACTAGAATGTTTTCTAACATAACAACTTTTCTTAATCATCTTACCTTTATTCTCCCTATTTTTGTCATTAAAAGTTTTGTTTCAACATCTTGAAGCATAATGACCTATCTTTCCACAATTTAAACATTTGAAAGGAAACTTACCTTTGTACTTTCCAATACCATTTTTTATTCTTCTCACTAAGTTAGCTTCCACATCATCAAGATCCTCATGATCTGATATCTTAGTCTTCTCTGATTTTCCAACCTTAAAAGTAGTCTCAACTTTTGCATTGCTTGTACCAAATTATCTCATTTCAAAGTCAGTTAAAGAACCATACAACTAATCTCTAGAATATTTTCTCAAATCTTGAAACTCCTCAATAATAGAAACTTTATGCCTATAATATTTAGGAAGAGTTTTGAGTACCTTTTTTACCACTTATTCTTCTTTCAGTTACCCACCAAGACCTCTAATGGAGTTGACAAATTCATCCACCTTCTACATGTAGCTTGTGATGTTTTCATCTTCAAACATCTACAAGGTCTCAAACATAATCTTAAGGTTTTGTATCTTAGCTTGCTTGGCCTTTTCATCTCGTTCATAAATACTTTCTAACTTTACCCAAATTTCTCTAGCAGTTTTCAGATTCATAACTTTCACTGCTTTAGAATTAGCAAGACCACTTAAGAGAGCATACCTTGCTTTTCCATTATTTTCATAGGCCTTGATCTCATATCATTGCTCAAAAAATTGTAGGTATAATGTATCTAGACTCAATAGACTTCCAGATTTCAAATCCAAGAGAAACCAAAAAAGCTTCCATCCTTGTCTTCTAGATTGCATAATTTGATCCATCAAATAGAGGAACATCTTTCTTGTGCACCATCCCAAATCTACCTCAAGCGGTTAATCTCTCTTCTAAGGAACCTTGCTCTGATACCAATTGTTGAATGCACAAGACAACTAAGAGGGGGGTGAATCAGTTGTACCATAAAACTTCAAAACCATCACAAATAGAAACAGATAACAAAAAATGAGCCACAACAATACAATGCACAAAGAAACACCATATTTACATGGAAAATGCAAGAAGGGAAAAGCCATGGTGAGGATTAACTCACAATATAAAATTAATATCAACACTAATTAAAAAGGGCTCATTGGCCAAAAGAAATAAAGGCTCACTGCTAGAATAGAAAATAAGACAGAGAAGAGTATTACAATGAGAAATCTATCTCAATGAAATAGAAAATTCCACCGCAACATCATCAACACCTTTGTAGTGTTACTAAAGATTATAAACACCTTTTCACTGCATCCAATAATCTAACACATGAAAGCTTGCACTGCACTTCACAAACTCGTACCTTACAACTCTGCAATTCACATCATTCACATCACACCCATCTATCTTATCATTTCTCAATAACTCAACACATATTTTATACCATTTTCAACCTTGAAAACATTCTCCAAGGTCAGCTATGCACCTCAACAGTGTAAATTCAAATTTGATTGGCACCAAAATATACCCGCAATGGAAGGAATGAAGGTGGACCACAACACATCTTAAATCATACCTAAATCCACTCATACATGCCATGCCACACTTCCAAAAACACCAAAGCAACTCCACAATTAGTGTAAACACCCAAGGTCGGTTGAGCCCATGTAAACACCATTAAGCAGTTAAGTACACGCTTCCTCAAAACCAAAGAGGACTCATAGAAAACACACCACGCTTGAACACAATCCAAAATATTCCACAAAAAACCAAAAATCTAACAAATTCCTTCACAACAACTTTCACTTGAAGAATGTACACACCCAGTACATTCAAATAATTCTATCATATACTATAACTCAAGAAACTGACTTTCAAAGCACCAAACTTCAATCAAATTCAACTAAATAAAGATACAAGCACTATCAACACCCTTCTAGATCCGCAAGACCTAAACCCACTCTGTGGAGAAATGTGGAGAAAAACTATTTCTCCCACACCTCTGCAATACACAGTTCACACATTGGTGAACACGACTTCCTTTACATAGCAATCTAACATGCCAAATTATGAATGCAACACCTCTAAACACCTCTAATCAACATATCAAAACCACACAAGTAGATCTTCAACATAGAAGGAACGCAGAGCCAAACCAGAACACTACTCTGCAACACATAACACCACTACAACACATTGTTTCCTCTTTTATTCAATTTTTCTCAAAGGCACTTGGAAACCAAGTACCAGAGACATCATCATCTTCACCACTTCCTCATCACTACCAATCCAATTGCAACCTAGCAACTCAACCATACATCCATAGACATAATCTTATCAAATAAACACTAGAGGTTGACACCAATATCTTACTAATGACAACATAATACAACTAATCAAAGCATCATCAGAGACAACATCAACTCAATACCAACTTCTTAGACTCTTGCAACAATCTATTTCTCATACAGTTGAAACCAATGACAACACCAAATCTTGTTGACATCAATGAGAACACCAACTGCACATACTTGCAACACTCTACTCAATAATCAATGCATACTAGGCATCTTCAAGTATAAAACCATGTCACAATGAATGGTTGATTGAATCAAATACTTCATTTCATGTGAATCTAAAAAAGGATTGGTTTATGAATATGAAATATATAGTGGGGGTAATTTAATATTAGGGGGAAACTTGTCATATTAGATTATATGACATGGAATAGTTAAGGTGATTTTTTTGCATGGAAGGCTTAAAAACCTCCCAAGGTTCTAGATATTCCAAGGTTGGAAAAGAGTCTAAGTTCCATTAGTAAAATGAGTGAAGTATGTGGGGGTAACATTTAAGATTTACATATACAAGATGGCTCAAGAAGAAGTGGTGTTAGTAAGAGAATTCCACACTAGAGCATTGTCGAAAATCACTCTTGGTGATGAATGAAATATTTGTATTATTCCTAAGCTTAGAAATGGAAAACAAACAACATATGTTCTTCATAGAGAGGAAAAATCTTTGACATCAAAGAATGGAACATATTGGAGAGAAAGGCCTTTGAACTTTTTGCTCTAAATTTATCACTAGAAAAATTTACAATTACCCCTTACATTTTGATTTTTACTAACATTCTATTTATGGGAACAAAATAAAATAAAGTTTCCCAATAGTAATAAAAAAGCATATGAAATTTTATAATTTTCACAGCAATATGTTTGGAATTGTACATTTTCTATTAGTAGGAAAGTCTTTGTTTTATGTTTTTTATAGATTATTTCTAGAAGAAAATATGAAATATTTTCTCTAGAAAAAATGGGATTTTTTATTAAACCCATAGAGTTTAAGGGTCTTGTTAAAAACTAGATTAAAATTTTAGAGAAGATAATGGTTGGGAGTTTATCTCAAGCTATCTCAATAAATGTTGTAAGCAATGTAGAATAGAAAGGAAAAAGACAACTCCATATACATTGTAGTGTCGAAAAAAGTAATCCTTTTTTCACACTTAATTTGGATAATTGACATAAATTTGAATTAATTGTATTTTGGAATAGTGTTGTAATTTTTTTTACACATTCACATCATTCTAGGGTCCTTACTTAATTAAAATGTACCTTAAATTGTCCTTTGCAAGAGTGTTGTAAAGTGTTGTAACACACACTCACACTTTTCGAGGGTTTATTTAATGAATTAAGCCTAATGGGCCCCTTTTAATGAAATGTACCTAATGTGTACCCTATTTAGGTGTTTTAAAGTTTTGTAACACACTTTCACATTTAGCTAGGGTCCCCTTAGTTAATTGTGGTTAATTGGAGTTAATTAACCCCTTTAATTCAAATTTAAACCTTATTTATGACACTTCCCGAAGATCTATCCCGACACCCACAATTCAAATTTCATAACAATTAATTGGGAAAAATTAGGGTCTTAGAAATTGGTGCTAGGACCCATTCACCTTAGTGGTGAATGGGTCCTCCCTCTATAGGACCCCCCTTTATCAGTTGATTCAAAATGGGTTTTTAGTGTTCTTTCATGCCCCAAAGGTTAGGTCCTGAAAAACTAAGCTAGGTCACATTCGCCCTAGGTGGTGAATGGATCCTCCCTTAATGAGGAACCCCTTTTTGAATTTCATTATGGAGGGAATTTAATAATGTTTATCTCCAGATCTGGTGTCGGCCTTAATTATTTGAATTTTGAGGTTAATCTCCTAATTTAGTATAAATAAGGGGTTAATTCACATTGTTTCTCCTAGAAATTCATTCTAAGTCTCCAAGCATTCAAGTTTACAAGCATTAGAGCATTACAAGAGCATTTTAAAAGGAATTTCAAGGCATACTTTCAAGGTTTATTGCAGCAATTCAAGATCATATCATCATGTCAAGGGTTTAATGCATTCATACATGTTGTTGAGCTAAGAAAGTGAATGTAGCATTGAGGATCTACTTGCAAGGATTGTTTACATCTTATTCAAGGATCAAAATCTACATTGTTCATGGCCACTACATGTTAGATTGTATATTTGTATTACAAGACAATATCCAAGGTATCTACATTGCATCATTTCATGTTTCATGCTTCAATTTCATTATCTCATCATTTTAATTACCTACAAGGTTTTTGACTTAGGAAAACCCCTATTCACTAACAATCAACAATTTTTTCTTCCATTGAATGTGTGTTTGCAGATTTACAAGTTAAGATCAAGAGGAGAGCAAGTTTAGAGAAAAATTGTCAAAGTTGTGAAGTTGTAAAGTTGACCTTTAAAGTGCAAGAACGAAGAGTTGAAGCTAAAAAATTAAGTACAAGTTTTCATGAGCTAACAAATAGGAATTTGAGAGTGTAGATTGTTGAATAGGACAACTGAGATGGGGGGTGAATCAGTTGTCACAAATTTTAACCTTCAAATCAATCACTGAAACTAATACATAAAACTGTTTAAATGATTAATCATCAAATGCCAATGCAGAAACTCAAATCCAACACGTAAACACAATAACACCAGATTTACGTGGAAAACCTAATGAGGGAAAAACCATGGTGAGGATTAACTCACACTATAAAGAATATCAAAACTGATTACAAAAGGCTCACTGCCTGAAACAAGGCTCACTGCCTAAGATAAGGAATCACTGTCCACAGGGCTACAACTTGGAGGGCTCATTGCCACAGAGATGCAAAGAAGAAAAAGAAGACTTGTTATAGAGAGACTACAATCCCAATGCAACAAAGGATTCCACCATAGTCACTTGATCAACTTGAATGAATGATAGAGTTCTCCTTCTACTCACTGTATCCAAAAACTTAGCATTAATCTTCACATTGATCTCCCACACACAAATTACACACACTTTCTGAATATCATCAATGTCGCATCTAATTTTTCACTTATCTTCTTTATTTTCTCTTGTATGTTTTTCATTACTAGCTCATCTCGTATTTATACTATCTCCAACCTTAAAAAGGATCCAATGTTGGTCATCCAACTTCAAATGCAAATTAGGCTAGCACAAAAACATCCTAGGGTGGAATTAGAATGAGGGAATCCCAAACACACGCTTCACTAGGACCCAAAATAGATCCAACACACTTCATCAACTTCGAAGATAGTGCTTAACACAAGGTTGGACAAACCAATGTAAAACACATAGATAAATTAAGCTCAAAACTTCCAAAAACCAAAATTATATTCAATGTAATCAAAACATATTAAATCTAGAACCACAAGTCAAAATACTTCATCAAAGAGAAATATGGACCAACAAATTTTCTCCTAGACCTCAACCATGACACAAAAAAAAATAGTTCACAACTGGTGAACACAACTCAAACTTCACAATGAACCAATAGCCAAACATCTGGATATAGCAACCTTCAAAAACCATGACCAAAATATCTGAACTGCACGAACATAGGGGAAAATACCAAATCATCATCTAGAGCAACAACTGAATACCTATAAACTTTCTTTAATATAATTTTCTCAATATCCTCAACATATACAACCAACAACAACTAGTAGATAACCAATTGACTAGTTGACATCAATGACAACACCGTCATTCCTTTCTCCATTCTTGCAACAATCTCCCCCTTTGTCATTGATGGCAACACATGATGTGAAAAACCATCAAAGACACCATACCAGTTCTGAATATACTTCTCAAGATTTTTTCTTTTTGCTTCTCCCCCTCAGAAGATCATCTTTCTCATTACTTGCTTTCTCTTATTAGCTTTCTCTCCTTTTCACATGCTTTCTCTCCCCCTTTGACATCAATGGAAAAGGAAAAAGATATGTTCATTGAATCTTTCTTTGACATGAAAAAAAAATACTCATAATGACAACACTTGAAACTACTTGCTCCCCCTAAGAGGCAGCCACCAAAACATCAGTCCAAAAAGATAGAACCATGAATCCACCAGATTGATGCATCTCCAAATGCATCTTATTTTATGAAAGGAGGGTAAATAACCCCTAACTTCTCTCAAAGATAATCAAAATTATCTTTAGGAAGAGCCTTTGTAAATATATCATCAATATGATATTTTTTTGGGACATACTTAGGCTTGAATTCATTCTCCATGACCTTCTCTCTCAAGAAATGATATCTGATAGATATATGCTTCAGCCTCGAGTGCATCACAGGATTCTTTGAAATGTTAATTGCACTAGTATTATCACATAAAATAGAAATGGGATAATCATACACCACTATGATATCTTTCAATTTATGTTTCATCCATAGAACTTGTGTACAACAAGATGCAGTAGCAATATACTTAGCTTCAGCAATAGACAAAGAGACTAAATCTTTCTTCTTACTCAACCATGCCACCAATCTGCATCCAAGAAAGAATGCACCACCACTTGTACTTTTTATGTCATCTATACATCCAACCTAATATGCATCTATATAGGCACTAAGTGTAAAGTCAGAATCTATAGGATACCACAATCCATAATCCAGAGTGCCATTCAAATATCTAAATATTGTTTTAATTGCAACAACATCTGTTTCCTTTAGATCTTCTTGATATCTAGCCACAAGACAAACTGCATGTATAATATCTGATCTAGTAGCAGTCAAATACAATAATCCATAAATCATAGATCTATACTTTCTTTGATCAGCCTTAGGTGAACCGTCATCTTTACCCAATTTGCAACCAGTCACCATAGGAGTACTTACCGGTTTGGAACCATCCATCTCAAACTTCTTCAACATCTCTCTCGCATACTTAGACTGTGAAATGAAAATTCCTTTCTCTGTTTGATTAATATGTAGCCCAAGAAAGAAATTCATCTCCCCAAACATAGACATTTCAAATTCTTTTTGCATCTCTTCCACAAACATCTTGCACATCTTTTCATTTCCTCCAAAGATACTATCATCAACATATACAACTACAATCAAGATTTTGTCATTTTCAATCTTAAAGTACAAATTATTATCTATCACACCTTTGTTAAATATTTGTTGAGTCAAATACATGTCTAACCTCACATACCAAGCTCTAGGAGTGATGCAGGAGCATCCAGGGTGTAAGAGCAATCTTGCATCACCCAAAAAAAAATTGTTATTTCTTTTCAATAAGAGCTAAATTTGGTAGGGTTACTATTTTTGTAAGTTTGAATTTATGCACAATTGGACACAAAATCTTACACAAACCTCTAGAATGGTAAATTAAATCCAATGGCGAAGAAATCACTTCAATACCATTTGTCATTTGAGAGATTAAAATTTTAATTTTTGAAAATCCTAGTAAAATCTTTGAGGTCAATTTTGAGGCACTTAGAGGCTCTGGATGGGCCTGAAAATTGGTGCAAAATGAAAGTAGTTGGCCTTTAGGCCCAACTTTTTGGCACAATATTTATCGAGATCTTTCTAAAAAGGTATTATAATAGAAAATTCGACAGTTGGATCAAAATTTATGACCCTGCGAAGTTGTAATAGTAAAATTAATAAAATTTCAAAATATCTTCCTAAGGAAGTTACACTTTCCAGAAGATTCTAGGGCAGTTACACCTTCCAAATAAAGGATGTAAAGGGGGACTATAGAGAAGGGGCTAGAGCAGAGTAGATGGTGGCTCCAATTTGCATATTTGCATATTTATGTAATCAGAAAGCCCATGTGATGGAATATATAATGTTGTAATTTCATTTTCATTTCAGTGATAATAGAAAATATTTGTTTTCCGTCTTGCATTTTGTTTGTTCCATTATCTATAGTTTTTGTGAGTTTTATATTGTAAGGGGAGTACCCTTCATCAAGGATCTTGCTTCAATCCATATAAAGCTTTCTTCAATATGCACACCATATCTAGTTGATCTATTAACTAAAATTCTTCCAATTGTTCCATGTAAACTTCTTCTTCTAGCTCACCATTCAGAAATGTTGACTTGACATCCATCTGATAGACTTTGAAATCTTTATGAGCAGCCAATGCCAAGAACATCCTTATAGGTTCCATTCTTTCTACCGAGGCAAAAGTCTCTTGAAAATCTATACCTTCTACTTGTGAGTAACCTTTACACACAAGCCTCACTTTGTTTCTGACAACTTCTCCATTCTCATTCAACTTATTTATGAATAACCATTTTGATCCAATGATATTTTTATATGCTGGTCTTGGGACCAATTCCCAAGTCTAATTCTTCTCAATCTACAAAAGTTCTTCTTTCATTGCTTCCTTCCAATGTTCGTCTTTACAGGCTTCACTTACTTTCTTCGACTCAATCTCAAAGAATAAACACAAATTTACTTCAACAACAACTTTACTTCTGGTTAACACGCCTTTTGTCTTGTCTCCAATAATCTGATTTTTTAAATGATTCCTCTGTACATATTTCGGTGTCCTAGGGGACATCACCGGAGCATCTTCTTCTCTTTCATTTTGTTCATCTAGCTTCTTCTGCTCATCTTTATCCTATTCTTCCATAATTTCTTCTATTCTTGCACAATCATGTTCATCAAACACATCTCCATCAATATCAATAGAATTATTTATTGTCTCATCGACCTTCACATTCGAGCTCTCTACAATCTTTCTCAGTCTTTTATTGAAACATCTATACGCCTTGATTTTAGTAGAGTATCCAAGAAATATTCCTTCATCGCTTCTTGCATCAAACTTGCCCAAAGTTTCCTCATCTCTTCTGATATAGCATTTTCTTTCGAATACCTCAAAATATTTAACTGTAGGAATTATTTCGTGCCATAACTCATAGGGATTCTTTGTATTGTTTGCTCTTGCTTGAAATCGATTGAACATATAAATAGTAGTATGAATAGTTTCTTTCCAGTAAACTTTTAGTAATCTTGCTTCAGTGATCATTGATCTAGCAGCTTCTTTCCTTTCAACAACTCTATTATGTTGAGGAGTTCTCAAAGCAGATAACTATCTCTTTATTCCATGCACTTCACAAAACATATTGAACTCATGGGAGGTGAATTCTCCACCTATGTCAGATCTTAAGCATTTTATCTTCAAATTCACTTCATTTTCAACCATAGCCTTGAATGCCTTAAATATATCTAATGCATCTGACTTCTCTCTAAGAAATGTAACCCATGTATATGTAAAATAATCATCAATTAAAAGCATAAAGTACCTTTCACCAAGTAGACTTCTCAATCTCATAGGACCACAGAGATTTGTATGAAATAAATCTAGTAGTCCAGTAGTAGATTGTTCCTTTGATCTGTAATGAATTCTTGCTTGCTTCCCAAACTGACAATTCCTGCAAATAGCATTAACAGGATTTGTAATTCTTGGTAAATCTCTCACGGATTGAACAACACTAATCCTTGCCAAGTTATCATAATTCATGTGACACATTCTCCTATTCTATAACCAAATTTCATTTATCTGAGTCATAAAGCATCGTCCATCAACACCCTTAAGTTGATAAATATTCCCTTCAGATTTCTTTCTTGTAGCAATCGATGTTCCAAATTCTTTCTAGATCTCACATTTCTCATCCTTAAACACAAGATCATATCATTTTTTGCACATTTGACCAACACTTGAAAAATTATGCCTCAAACCCTTAACATAGTAAACATCATTAGTATGATGCTTGCCATCAAAACTTACTAAACCAATCCCACATATTTTTGCACCTGTATCATCTCCAAACATAACAAAGCCTCCATCATATTTCTCAAGTTTAAAAAACTTACTCTTATCACTAGTCATGTGATGTGAGCAACCACTATCAACTACCCTGTTGGTTTCTTTTTAAACTGTAACCAGGTTTTTCTCCTAATCTACCTATGGGACTGCCAATCCCAATCAAGGGCAGCTCGAAGGACTTGGACCAACTGACAAGGACTTTAAGAAACCTCCTACACTTTGGGCTCTGCAAGACCCGAGAGGGTGATCCCTTAATGTGTTTACAATCTCTTCACCTTTATTATAAACAACATTAACAATAACAGATGATCTCACTTAATAGCTCAACAAAATAGGATAATACTAAAATAAATTGGCTATTTATCAGTAAAATCAACTACTTGGAGCATGAGATAACTACAACACAAGGTAGTATAAGATGGTCATTGATTTTCAACTTTGCAACAAGATCTAAGCAAATACAAGCAAACACTAAATCATATGGGTGATTACAACTTAGACCAATGCCATATATCTATTGGGCAAGAGTCAAATTTATAAGCATCTAAAGGAATAGAATAGATATAACACATAACATATGGAATCCTTGATGATATTGCATTACAAGTTCATCAACATGTATTCTAGCTCAATACTACTTACGAAATCCTTATACAGTACATATCCTCCTATAATCCCATTTAAGCATTTTAATTAATTCTTTGAATTAATGCCAAAATAAGGATCATACACACCACAACAGTGAGATGGATAAAACAACCCTTGGTAATTTTATTCAAGGTTCAGATATGCAAGTACAATGGAGAGACATGAGCCTGAATCTTTCATTTAAAATCAAATGCTAGTACTGTTATACAACATTAGACCTCCATGAACTCAAAACCTATTACAGACTGACTCAAAACCTAAGTTGCATTTCTCTTTAGATGTATCAGGCTTTTCAAATTGCTCTGCAACTTTACCTAGACTCAACAAAATTTGTCTCACTTGCTACTCCGTACCTCTAGCCTTGAAATCCTTCTTATAGAGAATGAAGGAGCAACAAGCTTCGGGCCAGAGAGTACACATGTCATCATCCGATTGGCACACCTAGAAAAGAGTTGATGCAGCCATAAATATCACCAGAAACCCACACCAAGATTGCCATTAAGATAGCACTGGAAATCCCCTGCAATCACAACATCTAAATCATTGAAATTTTTTGTGCCAGTAAACGTCCTTCCCGTCATTAAAACTTCACCCGCTCGCCTGCACAAATGGCTCCAACCATGCTTTGACCCCGACTTTGAATTCCAACTGTTGATCCTTCAATTAAATCAAACCATCGAATGACCGCCTTCAAAAACTATCTAACACAATCTCCAACGTGGCAGACAAGGGCCCATCACACCATAAGCCATGAAGGAAATCCACGTGGCAGTTGCCTACGATATTGCAATCCTTAAAATTATGATCACGTGATGGCAGGCAACCGTTGATCTTGATCATCGGTGATCTCGTCCCTTCAACACAATCGATAGCCCTATCGTTAACCCTCGAGCAGCTTTTCCATCAATATTAAAACATCTTCGTCGATATTCAGCACGTGCCTCTCGCAAGCACTTTAGTAACCTACCCCTTTACTCCTTTGGCTCCATCGGCTGAGACACGTGGCAGTCGCCTATGATATCGCAATTGGTATAGACCTTGCAACTTTCAATCATGCAATAGTGGGCGACCATAGATCTCTGACAATACTTGTTTGGCGGTTACAAACTTCATCCCCCTCGGTTGCTCTGGATTGGACACATGGCGCCAGCCCGTGACATCGTGATCGACCAAATCACTATCATAGGATGGCGGGGAACAGCTAGGATGTAGTTGGTCTTATCTTTTAATCACCACCGTTGATCTCCTTTGACTTGACCGGTTGCCCTAATTTCTTTGCCTGATATTTGTTCATTTAGTGAATATCCCGGTCTTTTGAATATTTCATTTTAAATTTTTTTCCTAAGGAAAATGAAACATTTAAAATACATCGCTAAAAATTTCTTTGGGCCCCACCTTGCACACGTGGCAACACCTCGCGGCTTCGTGATAGATAAAAGTTGAGAACCTTTCGATTGTGAAATAAAGGCAGTTGATCAGCGGTGGTGCAAGTTTCATCCTCGAGAGGGGACACGTGGCGCCAACCCGCGATATCGCAATCCTTCAATTCCCGATCACGGGATAGCGGGCAACCGTCGATATCTGAAGGTAAAAGATCAACGACAGCGTGAGCTCCAAATTTTTGCAAAATATAACATTTATTAAGAACAAGGGGGAAACACTAGGCTGACAAGACAATGACATAAGTTGTTTTAAAACATTTTAGCACGAGGCTGACCCAGACTTAGGGAGATAAGACTTGCAGAGGCTGCAAAAATTAAAATGAGGGGACCCATCCTAGACGAACCAATGGGGCATAAGATGTTTTAAAATACCCCCCAAAAGGTAACGTCCAAATAAAACCAAACCAAGGGGTAAAGAAAACCAGGGTTTTACAAGAAAATAAAGCTAAAACCCCAACCCTAGGATTTTCCAAACACCATAAAAGACCAGTTGACACCAGGCAGGGCAGAAATGAAACATAAGGAGCAAAAATTTGAAGCTCCAACATACCCAAAAATTCTTTTCTTATTTAGCATGTAGGGCAGAGATAACCGCACCTTCATTTTTCTCCTTTTCCTTCTCTGGAGGGCTTTCCTTTACCTGTTTTTCTGAATTAGTAGAAGTGGGTTCATCCTTAATCGCCAAGAACAAGCATTCATTTTCATTTGGATCTTCATATTCTGAATCTTCATCTGAATTACTAGCATTCTCATCCACATAGTAAGCTATGTTAATCTTCTTTCCTTTCTTTTCTTTCTCATATCTTTGTTTATTCCTTTTAGCTCTTTCCAGACATTTTGTAGCATAATGACCTATTTCTCCAGAACTAAACCATTTAAAGGGAAACTTACCTTCATACTTACCGGAGCCTTTCCTCATTCTTTTTACAAAGTTAGCTTCTATTTCATCAAGATTATCTTCATTCGGATCATCAAATTTTGTAGTTTTAAAGGCAGTCTTTGATTTGCCTCCATTTCTTAGACTCGACTTCCTCATCTTGTAAGATGTCAAAAATCCTAACAGTAGATCCTTAGTACAAGTCTTATAATCTATTTTCTGCTCAATAGCACTCACCTTCTCACTATAAGCATTAGGAAGAGTTCTGAGAATCTTCTTTACAATCTTGGTTTCATCTATAGTAGCACCAAGTGATCACATTCTAGCCACTACCTCATCCAATTTATGTACATAAGCTTTAACATTTTCATCTTTGGACATATGTATAAGATCAAACTGTGTTTCCAAATTCTGCAATTTTTCCTCTTTAACTCTTTCCTCACCATCATGTGCTCTTTCTAAAGCATCCCATACTTCCTTAGTTGTCTTCAAATTTTGAACCTTAATCAACTCAGAATGTACCAGACTATTCTTCAAGATAAACTTTTCCTTATTTTTTGCTTCATGTGCTCTGATCTCTTCAAGTGTACTCGAACCATTAGCAAGAGGAGTGTAAGGATTCTTGTAATCTTTCTCCACATCATATTGGAAATACTCCAAATATTCTTCCATTAATCCTTTCTAGATACATAATTAGTTTCATCAAACGTTGAATAATCAAAGACCATTTTGCTATCCATCCTGGACCTTCCTCAAGTAGTTAAGCTCTTCATCAAGGAACCGAGATCTAATACCAATTGTTGAATAATATGACTGAGAGGGGGGGTGAATCAGTTGTCACAAATTTTTACTTTCAAATCAATCACTGAAACTAATACATAAAACTACTTAAATGATTAATCATCAAATTCCAATGCAGAAACTCAAATCCAACACATAAACACAATAACACCAAATTTACGTGGAAAAACCAATGAGGGAAAAACCATGGTGAGGATTAAATCACACTATAGAGAATATAAAAACTGATTACAAAAGGCTCACTACCTGAGATAAGGACTCACTATCCATAGGGCTACAACTCGGAGGGGTCACTACCACAGAGATACAAAGAAGAAAAAGAAGACTTGTTACAGAGAGACTACAATCCCAATGCAACAAAGGATTCCACCACAGTCACTTGATCAACTTGCATAAATGATAGAGTTCTCCTTCTACTCACTGCATCCAGAAACTCAACATTAAGCTTCGCACTGATCTCCCACACACAACTTACACACACTTTCTAAATATCATCATTGTCTCTACTTTTTCACTTATCTTCCTTATTTTCTCTTGTATGTTTTTCATTACTAGCTCATCTTGTATTTATACTATCTCCAACCTTGAAAAAGGATCCAAAGTCATCCATCCAACTTCAAATACAAATTAGGTCAGCACCAAAACATCCTAGGGTGGAATTAGAATGAGGGAAACCCAAACACACACTTCACTGGGACCCAAAATAGATCCAACATGCTTCATCAACTTCAAAGATAGTGCTTAACACAAGGTCCGCCAAACTAGTGTAAAACACATGGATCAATTAAGCTCAAAATTTATAGAAAACAAAAATATCTTCAATGCAATCATAACATCTTAACTCTAGAACCGCAAGTCAAAAGACTTCATCAAAGAGAAATCCAGACCAACAACTTTTCTCCCAGACCTCAACCAAAACACAAAAAAAAATAGTTCACAACTAGTGAACACAACTTGAACTTCACAACGAACCAAAAGCCAAACATTTGGATATAGCAACCTTCAACAACCATGACCAAAATATCTAAATCGCATGAACATAGGGGAAAATATCAGATCATCATCTAGAGCAACAATTGAATACTTGTAAACTTTCTTTAATACAATTTTCTCTATATCCTCAACATATACAACCAACAACAACTAGTAGATAACCATTTGACCAGTTGACATCAATGACAACACCTTCATTCCTTTCCCCATTCTTGCAACACAGACATCAAGGAAAACAACCCAAATCTCAGTTTTAGAAACCCTAACAGGGACCCATTCGCCACTAAAGGCGAATGAGTCCTTTGTGCCCTAAAAATAGGCTTCTTACAACAAGGTACACACCTCTTTGAGCTCTAAAAACTCCCCTCATGGTTGCTATAATAGTTAGGGTCAATTTTTTATTGTTATTTGCATTTTTTGATTCTCATAATTGCATAAATTAAAGTGATTCTTTGGTGAAAATTTCTAGTGGTTTATCTAGGTCTTAATAAGCCCTAAATTTCCCACCAATCATACACCATGAAAAACTGGAGTTGTGGAGATAATGAATAGGATCTTGCCAAAACAATCAAAGAGTATGCTTAGAAATGTATATTTAAAAAAAAAAATGCTATGTAGAGGCATAACAATTGTAAAATAATTGGTCTATTGATCACCTATATTAACCTTTGTTGATATAACTCCATAAAAGACATGGAATAATAAGAAACCCTTTATGACATCTTAAGTTTTTTATTATAATTCTTATGTGTGTGTTCCAAAGAAAAAGGAAATTGGGCGGCTTATCAATAAAATAGGTGTATCTTTATTGGGTATAGTGATGTAGGAGCATCCTTGGTTCTTGGCAATCTTGCATCAACCAAAAATATTTTCTTTCAGTTTTTGTTCTTGTTCTGTTCTTGCTCAGTTCATGTTGGTGGATTCATCATCTTTGCTTACCAAACCCTGTGGATATTTGTGTACATTGTGGACATGTTCATTTTCCTTGTTCCAATATTTGAGCATATTTGTATCTTTTTTCCGGCAAGTTATCACTTCCGGAATTCTTGACAGTTTCTTGAACCGACACCGGAATAATTTCAAACTTTTCGGCCAGTTCAATCATGGTGGATCGTCCCCATGACTTGCAGATCTTAGCGGTGTGATTTTTATTTTTCCGTGGAGTGTTCCCAACCTTTAGTATAGGTCCACACTTCATCTTATGCACCTGATGGAGGATAATTCAAATTTGAGGCTGACCTATTCATGCACACGCTACGTTTTCTTTCATTGGAGAATGTGATGATCTTTGGCCGATGCGGATGTTTCTAGAATTGTGGATATACTATAAATCTTGTAATCAATCATTAGGATAGAATTAGTGAAATGGTAGTTGATTGAGAAGAATAACATAGGTTCGATTTGTAGCTCACAAATAGAAGCATGTTAGAATATTGAGTATGTATTATCAGGCTTGTGAGCCGAATTTGTAAGCCCAGATGTTGTCGGTTGAATAGAACTGATATTTTTGTTAATGAGAATATTTGCATCTGCATTTTCCTCCATATTTTTTGTTGCTTTTGTTGTGTTACTCTTTCTACATGGTCCAAATTATTCTCTGTGGGGACCCTCCTACCGTGGCTACACTAGGTTGGTATCAGAGCGAGATTCGTTCCTTGTGAGATCATCAAATTTTGCGAAGTCTTGTTGAAGATTTGTTGTGGGGTGGCAAATTGAGGATTTGAGCTGTAGTTGCAGAGGACTTGTGTAAAGATGGTAGGAAGAAGAAATGGTAGAAATGGAGCACATGGAAATGAAACCCAGTTGTGATGGAGATGTTAAGAGGAATTATTGTCATATTAGATGCAATTGAAACTGCTCAGAGAAGAGGTCAACCAGTTGATGATGTGAGTGATGAAGAAGTATAAGTTCAGGAGGAAAGAGGAAGAGAAGAGTGACCTGGCCTAGATCAGGGAGAAGAGAGATTCATAAGAGCCTAACTAAAGTGAATATAAGACCCTATTTCAATCCACCAGATTATAATGGTAAGTTGGATTTAGATGTATTGTTAGATTGGATTACAGAGATGGAAAAGTATTTTGAATTTGAAGGTACCTTTGAAGATAAGAAAGTGAAGTTTTCTTGTACAAAGTTGAGAGGACATGCATCCCTTTGGTGGGAACACTTGTAGAAAGACAGGAAGAGAAGAGGAGAAGAAAAGATAAAGTCATGGGATCGGATGGTGAATAAGTTGAAGTCAAAATTTATGCCTGCAGACTATCAGATTAGTTTGTTCAAGAAGTTACAAAATTTGAAGTAGAAAGATTCAAGTGTGATAGAGTATATTGAGGAGTTCTATAAGTTGAATTCAGATCTGGACATTCGGAGGATGAGATTGAGCAAGTAGCTAGGTATGTGAATTGTTTGAGGTCATCTATATAGGATGAAATTAGTTTGATCAAGTTGTAGAGTGTGGAAGATGCATACCAATGTGCCCTAAAGGAAGAGGAGAAGTTGAATAAAAGACATGGGCAGAGACAAAGAGGAAGAGGTGGAAGATTTCAAAGAGGAAGATTTTTCACTGGAGGAGGAAGAGGATCTTTTCCAGATCATAATAAGGATAAGGAGGGCAACAAGAATGACAATTCATATCAGAGAGGTGATGGTAACCCTTACAGAAGAGGAGGTTATGGTGGTTACGGAAATGAAGGTTATAGAAGAGATGATAGAGGATAGGAGAAAAGGATATTCAAGGGAACCTGTTATAAATGTGGTGGAGAAGGATATAGAGAATTTGAATGTAATCAAGGAGAGACAAGAAAGAAGATAGAGAAAAATAGGACAACCTTTGTTGAGGAAGGACATAATGGATCATCTAATAAACTGGAATATGGAGAATTTTTGGTGAATAGAAGAGTATTGTGTCAAAGTGAGTTGGAGAAAGAGCCAATGCAGAGAAAGAATTTGTTTTAGACCAGATGCAAGGTAGCTGAAAAAATGTTGCAAAGTGATTGTTGACAGTGGAAGTTTTGAGAACCCGGTTTCTAAAGAGATGGTTACTAAACTAAAGTTGAAAAGGTTGAAACACCCAAAGCCCTATCAAATTGCTTGGATTCAGGATGAGCATAAGATACTGGTAAGTGAACAATGTTTGGTGAAATTGGAGATATGAAATTACCATGATGAAGTTTTGTGTGATATCATGCCTATGGATATATGCCATTTTTTTTTGGGAAGGCCTTGGCAATATGATAGACAGGCTATTCATGATGGAAAGAGAAATATATACACTATTGTTGCTAATGGGATGAAGTAGATTTTGTTGCCTTTGGAAGATGTTCCTATAGTTGATGTTTGTACGAGTACTAGAGTTTGTTTGGTTGATGGAAGGAGATTCCTGGATGGATTGAGACATGAGAATGTATGTTATGCCTTGGTGCCTAAGAAGGTTGAAGACTTGAAGCATGTAGAAGAACACCTAGAAGAGATAAAAGAGATACCGACAGAATATGAGGAGATCATTTTAGATAATTTACCTGATGGATTACCACCTGTAAGGAGTATTAATCATTGCATGGATCTAATTCTTGGAGCTATTTTTCCTAACAAAGTAGCACACCAGATGCAAATGGCAGAGAATGAGGAATTGAATAGACAAGTGCAAGAATTACTAAGGGATTGATCAGAGAAAGCTTAAGTCCATGTGTAGTACCTACTGTGCTAGCACCCAAGAAGGATGGAGAATGGAGGATGTGTATAGATTCTAGATCCATAAACAAGATCACAGTGAAGTATAGATTTCCTTCGCCCCAGATGGATGACATCATGGATTATTTGAGTGGAGCTAAGTACTTTACAAAGATAGACTTGAAGAGCAGATATCATCATATCAGAATCAGAGAAGGAGATGAGTGTAAAAAAGTATCCAAGACAAATGAAGGGTTGTATGAGTGGTTGGTTATGCCTTTTGGATTGACAAATGCATCGAGTACTTTCATGAGGTTGATGAATGAGGTATTGAAGAAATTCTTGGGTAATTTTGTGATTGTTTATTTGGATGACATCTTGATTTTTAGTAAGATTAGAGAAGAACATTTGTTACATATTAGACAAGTTTTGCAGAGGTTAAGGGAAGAGCAGTTGTTGATAAACATTAAGAAGTGTAGTTTCATGGAGGAGTCGGTAGACCTAGGATTTGTGATATTTCTGGATGGATTGAAGATGGTTCCTGAGAAGGTAAGAGAAATTGTTGAGTGGCCTACACCAGATATCATTGGAAAGGTAAGATCATTTCATGGATTGGCTAGTTTCTATAGAAATTTCATTAGGAATTTTAGTTCTATTTGCAGGCCCATGACAGAAACAATGAGAGGAGATAGGAAGGATTTAAGATGGATGTCTAGAGAAAACTGAAGTTTTGAGTTGTTGAAGTAGAAGGTGACTGAGCAGCCTATGTTGGCTTTACCAGATTTCAATAAGGTATTTCAAGTAGATTGTGATGCAAGTGGAAATGCAATTGGAGCAATATTGAGTCAAGAGGGAAGACCTATAGCTTATTTTAGTGAGAAGTTGAATGATGCTAGGAGAAGATATTCAATGTATGATCAAGAATTTTATTCTATAGTTCAAGCCTTGAAGAAGTGGAGACATTACTTGTTGCCTAAGGAGTTTGTGTTATATATGGATCATCAAGATTTGCAATATTTGAACAGTCAGGGTAAGTTGAATCAGAGACACATGAGATGGGTAGATTTCTTGCAAAGTTATACTTTTGTTTTGAAGCATAGGAGTGGAAAGTCAAATAGAGTTGTTGATGCTTTGAGTGGGAGAAGGAATTTATTGACAAAGATGAGAGTGGAAGTATTAGGCTTTGATGAATTGAAGAACTTTTATGAGGAAGAACCAGATTTTGCAGAACCTTGGAGAGCTTGTAAAGAACCAGTTTTGGAGAATAGAAGTCAGTGGTTGGATTATTTCATTTAGGAGGATATGTTGTTCAGAGGCAATCAATTGTGTATACATCGAATTTCAATGAGGGATAACTTGGTGAAGGAGAAGCATAGTGGAGGAATGTCAGGACACTTTAGAGTTGATAAGACAGTAGCATTGGTGAGTGAAAATTACTTTTGGCAGCAGATTCATAAGGATGTTAGGAAATTTGTGCAGAGTTGCAAAGTTTTTCAAGCTGCAAAAGGGAGTAGTCATAATGTTGGATTGTATAAACCTTTGACAGTTCCAAAAAGACCTTGGGAAGATATTAGCATGAATTTCATTCTTGGTTTACCGAAGACACAAAGAGGTAATGATTCAATATTTGTGGTGGTTGATTGGTTTTCTAGAATGGCACATTTCATACCTTGTAAGAAGAAAACATAGTACATGTATCAGACTTGTTTTTCAGAGAAGTGGTCAGATTGCATGGATTACCTAGGAGTATTGTTTCAGACAGAGATGTAAATTTTGTTGGTTACTTTTGGAGGACACTTTGGAAGAAGTTGAAGACAAATTTGAAGTTCATTTCTATGTTTAACCCACATACTGATGGATAGATGAAGGTAGTAAATAGGATTTTAGGGAATTTGTTGAGATGTTTGGTTGGAGAGAAGATTGGGAGTTGGGATTTAGCCCTTGCACAAGCAGAGTTTTCCTATAACAATTTAGTGAACAGGAGTACAGGAAAGACACCATTTGAGATTGTTACTGGAGTTTATCCTAGAGGTATATCAAAATTGAGAGACATCAGTATGGAAGACAAGAGGAGTGCAGAAGTAGAAGAATTTGTGGAACACATGAAAAAAGTTGCATACTCAAGTGAAACAACAATTGGAAGACATGAACCAGAAGCATAAGGAGAAAGCAGATGAAAAGAGGATACATAAGGAATTTGAAGTTGGAGATGAAGTGATGGTGTATTTGAGAAAGGAAAGGTTTCTAGTTGGAACATATAGTAAGCTGAAGATGAGGAAGTTCAGACCTTGTAACATCTTGAAGATATTTGATTCAGGAAATGCATATGAAGTGGAGTTACCGGAAGGTATGGGTAAATCACCTATATTCAACATTGTAGATCTACATCAATATCATGAAATAGAATTTAGTGAAGATAGTGAAGCAAAATTAGAGAATCAGTTTCCTAAGCAACAAACAGATGAGATTGAAGAGATTTTGGATGTTACATATGGGAGGAAGACTCGTGGAAGATAGTACAAAGAATATCTTGTGAAGTGGAAAATTAGACCAGTTGAGGTAGACTGTTTTGGTTTTCCTTTGGCCCCAAAAAAGTGAGGGACTCACTTTTCAATAACCCCAGATGTCTGATACAAGAGCATCCTTGGTTCTTGGAAATCTTGCATTAGCCAAAAATATTTTCTTTCAGTTTTTGTTCTTGTTTTGTTCTTGCTCAGTTCATGCTAGTGGATTCGTCATCTTTGCTCACCAGACCCTATGGATCTTTTTGTACATCATGGACATGTTCATTTTCCTTGTTCCAAGATTTGAGTGTGTTTGGATATTTTTCTAGCAAGTTATCGCTTCCAGAATTCTTGACAATTTCTTGAACCGACACCAGAATAATTTCAAACTTTTCGGCTAGTTCGATCGTGGCGGATTGTCCCTGTGACTTGTGGATCTTAGTGGTGTGATTTTTATTGTTCTGTGGAGTGTTCCTGACCTTCAGTATAGGTCCACACTTCATCTTATGCTCCTGATGGAGGATAATTCAAATTTGAAGCCGACCTGTTCATGCACACGTTACATTTTCTTTTATTGGAGAATGTGATGATCTTTGGTCGACGTGAATGTTTCTAGAATTGTGGATATACTATAAAGCTTGTAATCGATCATTAGGATAGAAGTAGTGAAATGGTAGTTCATTGAGAAGAATAACATAGGTTTGATTTTCAACTCGCAAATAGGAGCATGTTAGAATATTGAGCATGTATTATCAGTCCTATGAGTCGAATCTGTAAGCCTAGATGTTGTCGGCTGAATGTAACTGATATTTTTGTTAATGAGAATATTTGCATCTGTATTTGCCTCCATATTTTGTGTTTCTTTCATTGTGTTACTCTTGTTGCATGGTCTGGATTGTTCTCTTTGGGGACCCCCCTATTGTGGCTGCACTATATAGTAGTAATACAAAAGGCTACAAGATCTCAAATCTAAAAATAAATAAAACTATGTATAGTCGATGTAATTGTTAGAGTTAAAAATTCCTCCAAAACAAGAAGAATAGCCAAGAAATATAAAATTGGAAAGGTTTTGTTTGAGTTAGAAAAGGGAGAAATTATATCTTGATATGCAACATAAAGAAGATGTATCCAATGATGGAGAAAATTAGAACCCAAGATTAAGAAAATTGGTTCATAAAATAAGGCAACCAAAAAGGAAAATTCCACCCTTTTTTTTTTGTCTTTTCTTTACCTACTATTGATGTTGATCCTTGAACTATTGTGGGGGCACATGATTTAAATGAAGATAATTCTAGAAGTAAACCTTGGATGAATAAATGGAGGCCTTATGACATGGGAATTGGATAATTTATTTATTAGAAGAAAAACATTTGTAACAAATGGATTAAAGAGGAAATTAAATTTAGAAGGTAAAGTGAACTACAAAGATCATTTTGTTGCAAAGGGATATTCCATAGGAGAGAAAATTGACTTCACGAAAATTTGTATCTTGATGCTAGGTTAAGTTCTAATATATTTTTTTTACCTATTGTTGGTACTTTTATCTTGCATAAGAAGAGATGGATGTAAAGACATCCCTACAATGAGATTTTGAAGAAGAAATATATTTCATAATCAAAAAGTTGTTTATTTGAAGGAAATGATGATGTGGTTTGGATGTTAAATTATCTTTATCATTTAGCAATCATCATGAATGTGATCTCAAAAAAATTGAGTTAATGTGTTAGGAATTATATTTGTATAAAGAAAAGTTGATCATTGTGTATATTTAAAATAGGTTGGCAAGCATTTTGTTATCATGGCACTATATCTTGTTGATATGTTGTTAATTAAAAATAAAGAAATTATCAATGATGTTAAATTTCAAATTTCATCCCAATTTGATATGAGGGATCTTG
Source organism: Sequoia sempervirens (assembly GCA_007258455.2). NCBI lineage: Eukaryota > Viridiplantae > Streptophyta > Pinopsida > Cupressales > Cupressaceae > Sequoia > Sequoia sempervirens. The sequence goes on from VDFB02000003.1 coordinate 9,636,711, forward strand.
ATGTTTCAAAATTTATTTTGGGTATGGAAATTGAAAAATATCATTTAGACAAGTAACTCTAGTTGAATTGAAGAAGATATAATGAGATGTTATTGTAAATTTTTAGGATGTAGGAATGTAAACCTATTGATACTTTCATCCCTATAGGTTTTAATTTTTATTTTTAGAATAATGTTCGAAGACACGAGAGGGTATTGATATTTTTTAAATAAGTCACTTGCTATAATATGGGTAGAGATCTACATATTGAAGACCTACAAGTTACTATGTGCTCAACTTGTTTGGTGGTATAATAAAATAGATGGGAAAAAGGAAAACAATTTTTGAGCTCTCAACTCAAAATCTAAGTATATGGAAGCCACAAATTCATGCAATGAATTTGTATAGTTAGTAAGGTTTTTTATACATATTGGTATCTTACACAGAATAATAAAGATAGATTATGGAATTTAAAATACAATTTGTTTAGTGAAGAACCCTAGTTATCATATTTGTATAAAGTATACTAATGTGTAGTGTCATTTTGTTAGAGACATGGCTGAAGACAACAAGGTGTTGTTGAGGAAGGTCGATACCATAAATAATTTTTTTCACTCATTGTTGAAGTTATTTAGTACTAAGCAATGTTCTTAGTATTGAAAATCAATGAATATAACTATCTTTAGCCATTGATTGTATATATGGGTGGCCTACTATGTAAATTATTCACTAAGTGATATAATGTTGTATATGTCTTAAAAAAAAATCATTTATACCCTTATATTGTGAATCCAACTCATGGTTTTATTAACATGGTTTCTTGGCCCATGGCTTTACACCCATGTATTACAATACCACTTAACAATTTCTTTTATTGGTGTGCCTATGAGTATTTTCATATTAATTAAGGTTAATAAATACTATGGAAAACTATATCGTATTGTGAATGGTTGGGTTAATATAGTGAGTATTGTTTTACTAGTTTTTTCCTAAAAGGGTTTTTGAAGTTATGATCTTCTATATACTATGAGTGCCATTATTTTTTCTATTTCATTTTGAGTATCTATTAGCTTTGTTTTTCCTGTACAACTTTATTGGTATTTTCACTTCATAATTAGGTTGTTATTCCAAAGATGATGCTAACATAGAAAATTATGTAGATGTGTTGCATTTCATGTAAGGAGAAAACTTCAAATTGCATTCTTTTGGAAATCTTGTATGCATAAGATATGAGGATGGAAGTAGAAAAAATGGGATTTACCTATGCATGGACAAGAACCATAGGATATGGATTTCTATTATGGAACCCTAGTAATGAAAACACACCTCTATTATGGGATGCAATTTCTCCACAAAGTATTTGAATTTTATAAAAGGAGTGGAAAAGGAGGAACCTACAAGAATAGATCTTAGTAATAATGAATATGGTGATATTAAAGTGGACATATCTAAGCTAGTGAACATGCATTTACAAGCTTAGGGGAATATTATAAAAAAAAGTGCATTTACAAGCTTGGGGGAGAATAAGTCAATTATTAGAAGGGCTGAATTGTAATCAAAACAAAGTATATTGCAATAATGTTAAATGGGGGCCCCCAATTATGTTTCAAAAATTCAATTTAATGATACTTTGTCAAATGATCTAGAATGAACTAGTGTTGGGGGCATTATTGGATACACATTAGAATATTATCTTAATAACTTACTTGTAAAATAAACACCTTATATTGTTGAAGATGTAGGAATATTTTTGAAGCAATTAGTAGGCTTTGTATAAGTATTAAAACTTGTTAAGAAAAATAGAATCATAAGATGATAAAAGTAGGGGGAGAATATAACTAAAAACTGAGGGAAATTAGAGGAATTTTAATGAATTATAACATGGAAAAATTACTAACAATAGAGAAAGAAAGTAGTGAGTCTGCTAGAAAATTAAGGTGTTGACAATAATAAGTCAAACGAACAAGCTATCCTTTTCCTACACATGATTAGACAATGTGCTTCATAGACATAGGGTTCAAATGAATAGAACAATAGTATGAGAATCTATCCTAAACTAATATGAAGATATTTGGTTAACTATGGCATGACGTGTCATGGTTGAGGTTTTCTTATGGAGTGAATAGTAGATTTTGAAAATACATCGCTCATTTTAATATATTTTTTACATAGTACCAATAATTATTAAAAAGGATGGAAATTTTCTATTGATGTGCTAAACTCTAAAATTAGAATGTAAAAACAAATTACTTAATACTATAATAAAACATTTAAAATTTTATTAATTAAAATATGTTATTCATAAAAAATTATTAATTGAAATATATTATTTATAATATTTATATGTATGAAAAATGACTATTATACTATAGAAATAGATATATAAAAAGAAAAACATGTCCCAAATGATGAGATTTGTTTATATTCTATTGTAGTTTTTCAATCAATCTATATTTAGTTATTCCTAAGAAAAATATAGTCAAGGCCAAGAAATACATTAGCTAAGGTGATTCTAGACATACCAAAGGATGGGAGTGATAGTCATTTCTATTCCTCTATTATAATGCTATAAGGTAGTTTTTGTTAAAAGAGATGTGCAAATGTAGCTAGCACGTGTCATGGTAATCATTGTGAATGTTATGGTGTAAAATTGCACCCTTATGCAATTTCCCACAACATCACCCTTTACTTTAGCTTAATAAGTCAATGATACAAAAACCCACCCTCTTAGCCTTCTTCTCATTCATGCCTTATCATTTTTTTTTGGTGGCATAATTTTTGTCTAGGACTCTTTCATGTCACATAGACGTTTGCATGTTGCATGAACATCCTCACAAGATTCATGATTCCTAGGTCATTGGAATGTTACTTTGTCGCCTTCTCACAAAGTGTAATGCCTTTGCAATCATAGGCAAACCTGGGAATGACTCTTTGGCATGCAATTTTGACCATTTCTTTCCCTCCTTTCCTCATTCAACTTCATTCTTGTTATTCAATCTCACATTCTCTCATTCTTGCAACTTCACTCTTCCACTCTCACTTTTATTCTCTCTAAACCATTTCTCCTGCAAGTTTCAAGCTATTTGCAATACACTCTGGCATGATCATTTCATGTCTTCAAAGCTCTCACTCTTCCTCCCGCCTTCACCAAGCTTGTAGTAGGGAGGGTAACCTTTTACTTTCATTACATTATTGGTATTATTGTTAGTGTATTGTTATTTGTGCATTCTCTATGTATCATCTTATAATTTTCTTTATCACTATTTTTATATTGTGGTTCATCTGGTTGTTTGTGGAGGTGGAAACACTAAAGCAGGGGTTTGACTAAGACAAGTGTCAAAAAGTAACCCCAACATTTTCTCTTTTCTATGTGTGTAGTTTTTATCTGTGAGGATCTTGTGGGAGGCTGGACCTACCATAAGTTGCATATCTTTTCCTTCAACTCATCATTTTTCTTAGTTAGTTTATTTATCATTTCAAGTATTCTTCTTGTTTTACTTCTTTATATTTTACACATTTATTACATTATGTTCATTTTTGTTAAAACCAATAGACTTTAGTATTTTGGTTCTTAGCAGGTCCCAAGTGTCTAGCCACATACTTTGCTTTCTGTTCATACGAGAAGTCAACGTGCCATAAAGGCACCAATGCACTGTACTGTCATCCTTGGTTTGCGCTTTTGTCCTCTAACCAAGAGCTTGTCAGTCTGTCTCCCGAGACCTATAAGGTCTATTCACCTGAATTTTGAAATCCTATATCATAAAATAACCAAAAACCCAAAAATATAGTGTAGCCTTTCCTTTATTTGTCACTATCACTTGTAATTTTTCCATTAAGGTAACCTAGGTCCATCTGCTCCCTACAGACTCTTCCCTATCCTAGAGAATCGAAAATAGAAAAACCCCTCCATTATATTTTTGGTGAACCCAATGTGAAACCTTCCTCTTCTCTTTGTCTTTGTTTCAAGAAAATTCCTTCTCTCATGTTAGTACATGTAGTTGACATTGTGTTGTCACGTTCTTTATGTGTTTTATGACCTAGTCAACTACCTCCAGCCACATAGTAAGAAGTTATCAGAACTTGGATATGGGGTCTAGAAGGTTTAGTCCTACCTGATCTAGCCTAACTTTCAAAGAGTTATTTAAAGGAATTTTCACCAAATATACCCCACCTGTCAATGAAGTTGCAACCCATGTCCCTACCCCTCTCGCCTCACCCTCGATCTCAACATCTTCCTTGGAAGAGGAAGCTACTTTTAGGGTTCCTATAGAGAAAATTTACTCCTTCGAATTGAGACTCAAAGAGCTCACAGGGTTCTTGTTGAAAGATGATACATTTTTGCAAGTGACTCCTATTGTTGAAAATCTAAGGACTTTGTTAACTAAAGATCGAAGAGGATTAGAGTTTATTTGTAGCATAGAAAACATTGTAGAGACCCATGTCCCATCCTACACCTCTATCTTGGGTGCTACTCAAGATGTCAAATTGGAGATCGTTGGATGATAGTTGGATATCTTGATGCCTAGGGTGTCTGTGTGCATGGCTGACACACATCCCTCTACTAATACCAACACCATGAATAAGTAGAGTCGTACGATTAAAGTAAATAAGGTTCCTTTAGGTTTCAATTATTCCACACCTGAGACTCAATGTCCTTATTTCTGATGCTAGTGTTGGTGGTTCTATTGATTTTTTTGTTGGTAGCTTTGACAGTGTAGGTGTTGGTGTTTCCACTGGTGGTTTCATTGGTCATACCTCATCCATTGATTATGTCCTTAATGCTCTTCTATAAAACATGAGATGTATGCAGAATCAAATATTGAATTTGGCTAGCTCTTCCTCCCAACCTATGTTCCAACCTTTATGTTGTCACAGTCCTTTTTCTATTGCCATTCTAAACACACATATCCCTCAGGGGGGTGGAGATTCTGAAGTTAAAAAAATATAGTGGTTGTGGGGATTTTCAAACTCACATTTTGTCCTTTAATGCCATGTGTACGTATTCCTTTCACCATGATGCAGTCTTGGAAAAACTATTCCCACGTTCTCTTAAGGACACTGTGTTAGAATGGTATTGTTCCCTATCTGATAATTCTATTTTCTCTTTCAATTAGATTGTAAACCAATTCCTCTATCAGTTCCAAGCCAACATCAGGCCAAAGATCGCATTTGTTTCAATCTCATCTGGTGTAAGCAGGGACCTCATGAGAATGTAACTAATTTTATAGCTCAGTATTAGGTCATGTTCTCTTAAGTTTTCTATCATTTTCTTGATTTCGATATACATAAAGTATTCATAAAAAACTTGCATCTTGCACTAGAAGATAATTTATTTTAATGAAATATCCATCCTTTTACATATTTGTGTGTCACCTTGCGAGAGAACCAACAAATGGTTGCTCAATACGGGGATTCATCCTCCTACTCCCATTAGGATGTCCAAACAGTTGTGTCAGTTTCTAGAAAGTCTAAAAAGAACAAGGTTGTGGAAAACATGGTTTTTGTTCCCATAGATAAAAATGCTATAGGATGAAATAGAATATTTACTAAGTTAGAAAAATCTTATAATAGTGTCCTGCAAAAACTTCTAAAAGATAAAATAATAATTTTTCAAGAGATTAGACCACTGACTAAGCCATATCCTCAATGGTACGATGCATAGAATTTTTTCCAATACCACTGAGTCTCTGAACATGACACTGAGAGTTGTGTTCTCATGTGTCATGTGATTCAAGACCGCATCAATTATGGGACTATTCAGCTCGATGGTAGGAAATACAACTCAAATGTAAATCTATAGCGAAGTCGAATAGCTAGCTACAGATCTTCAAAGATCCATTCTCATCACACTCTACTAATTTGGTCACTCCATCTTCTTTGTCTTCTGATTTCACCCCATCCAAGTATGTGAATGTAGTCTCATTCACTCGTATTTCTCCTTTGAATCATGTGATTGTTGTTCTTGATATTAAATTCACTTCACATGATCTACCTCTAAACAAAGAACTCTCCCCATTATACATTCCCAATAAAATCAATGATAACGTTGTAACAAGCATCATGGTTGATCCTTCGAGTTGCATGAACATCATTATGTAGACCATTTTTTATAAATAATTTACATAAGGAGAAGTAAGATTAGTCGTAGGCTAGTCTTTACATGTATGATGGGTTTTTTATTTGCGCTTATTGGTTCAATTTCTTTTTCGGTCTTGGTAGGACCTAAGAGCATGGAAGTCATGTTTGTTGTCATTTTCGAGTCTTACTTATTCAAAGTGAGGATAGGAATTCCATGGTTGGTCTCCATGAATGAATTCACCTCGATCGTACATAAATATCTGAAGTTTCCCCATGAGGGTATCATGCATACTTTCTATGATACTAGATATAAACCACTAGTAACACACGGGGTATTCTCTCTTGACTACTTTTGGTCTACCTCGGTTGGACCCCTACCTCCTAGAGGAGATATTTTATATAGAATGTATTTCAGGTATAAGATTGGGGATTTGGTGCCAGAAGGTGGTTTTCCTTTGTTTATTCAGGATATCTCTTTGAAGGCCTTGTGTGCATAGAAATTTTCTTCATCTTTTTCCCCTCCAAAGGGGAAGGACAAGCTTGCTCTTGCATTGGGACCTTCTCCTTCTACCTCTTCTTCTTCTATTGCTACTTCTTCTGCATGTTTTTCTTTATTTCCTATACTTTGGTGGCATCATTTGTTCCTTCTACTATGCCTGACACAGGAAAAGGAAAATTTCCCATGTTGTGGAAGATGAAGCCTCCAGCTTTTCAGCTTCTAATCTTACCCACGATGCCCCAACCCACCCTGTATAGCAAGGGGAAGCATTATCATGGGGTTGTTCCCATTTCTTAGCCTCCACCTATTCCTCCACCTACTCCAAAGGTAGGGAAAGGAAAGAGGCCCATCACTGAGATCCATGTCTATATTTTTTCTTTTGTGCCTCCTCCTCATGCTCCTCCTTAGGAGTCCACCCTTCCATCAGTGATGGTTGTGGAGGATTCTCTTGTGATAGAGTAGGATCCCCTAGCCTCTTCTCATGTCATTTCTTCTAGTTCCCACAACCAACGTAACCGTTTTATGTGCGAGCATAAGCATTGGAAAAAGGCTTTGGCTAATGAGCACGCTACCTTGCAAAAGAATAGGGAGGAGCCTATTGTTTTTGTCTCTTCTCCCTCTATTTCAATTGCTTCTCCTTCTTTCTTTTCTTCTACCTCAATTCCCATCACCTTTTTTCTTCTTCTAGCTTCTTTGGTGGATCCCAATGAACCTCCCCCTAAAAGGGTATAGGTGTTCATCGCTCCCTCTACAGAGCCACCCCTTCTTACTTCTCTTCCTAATATTCCTCTATTTTCATAGCTCGTAGACATTCCTTTCACAAAGGTGGTGTCCTTTGTGGATCTATCTCCTTCTCCCTCTTCCGCTTCAACTGTGAAGATCCTATCTCCTCTGTTGAAGCACAACTCAGAGGTGACCTAGCTTTGAGAAATTGAAGTTGTCCCCTCCTCTTGAGTCTTTTTCTGCTTTGGCCTATTTCATCCTTGTGATAGAGGCAACCCCTACATCCCCAGAGTTTGTCACTACTCTCGAGGATGACACTAACTCCCAGCTATCTTGTCCTCCTATATTTAGTTTCCATATGCTACTCCTGAAAAGTGCATATTCAATTTGTTGGAGGACATTCTGACTCTATCCTCAATCTTTGCAAGATCAATGACTTTAATGTCACAAGAGCTCGATGATGAAGACCTCAAGGAGCCTTCTTCCTTAGCCCTTGTTGTAGGTGAGTTGGCAGTACTGCCCTGACTATCCCTCCCCTACAAGCTTTTCCTCCCTCCATTTATAATGATCTAGATTGGGAGCAAGATGACCTGCTAGTAGATTCAAATTAGAGCAGCACCCTCTTCTAAATATTTATATTAGTTTGTGTGATTATTTTTGTTCCACTTACTTGTCTATATATGTTTTTTTCTCTCTCCTAGAGGACCCTTGCTACCCATGTAGGTGCTTGGATATAGGAGAGAAAATCTATCATGAAATTATTCTATTTGTATCATCATTCTTCTATGTGTTGTGATTCTTGATTTTCATGTCGAGGATGATGCAAAGCATAGGGGAACTTAGGCCTCTTCCATGTTGACTTGATTTTTCCTTTTGCTTTATCTTCATGTGAAGTTCTAATACATTTGTGGGGTGATGACAGTTCATGTATATATATTATACTATACTTATCTATTTATATATATGAGCAGTTTTGACACTGAATAATTAGATCCCCTTGTGTTGTTGATTTCTTTGTCTGCTTTTTTGATTCATGATTTTGTTTTTTCTATGTGTTGTCCCTCACATGACAATATTCCATGAATACATCTCACCATGTATCTTGTGCCACATCATCTCTTTTCTTTCCCTTCTCCTTAGAATGACATGTGCTCCTTTATGTAGCACACATCATTCTAAGGGGGGCTATCATATGTGCTTAAATTTCAAAAAAATAAAAAGTTTCAAAAGGATTCCTTGATGTCTTATGTCTTGCTTTCTAGCTTGTGGGAAACTTGACTATACTTCTCTATCTTTTTTGTCACTATCTTGCAACACAATTTACAACAACCACATACCTATATGCTTACTATATGGTATCTAGCCATGCTAGCCATACCTATCAGCATTGTCTTTTATCTGATTAGATTGTCTTGTCTTGTCTTGTCTATAATAAATTTTATCATGTCTATTATTTTTCACTTTTTTTCCTAACATGTTTATCTACAGCTAACATGTTTAGGGTGAGATTACGAATCAAATATTTGTGTCCTCTTCACATTATAATGAAGACCCTTCACATCAGGTTATACCAAATCAAAGGTTTGCTTCCTCTCCATCTTTGGTATATTCTCTTAAATATCCTTCTACTTTAGCTCACACATTCTTCGATACATATGCTCGCTAAAGTGGGGGAAAAATGTTATTACATAAAATTCTACCCTTATGCAATTTCCCACATCACCCTTTACTTTAGCTTAATAAGTCGATAATGAAAAAACCTGCCCTCTTAACCTTCATTCCCATCCATGCCTTGTTTTCTATCAATGAGGGAATTTTTTTTCTAGAACACTTCCACATCACACAAGCATTCGCATTTCACATGAATGTCCTAACAAGATTCTTGATTCCTAGGTTGTTGGAATGTTACACTATCACCTACCCATGAAGTGTAATGCCTTTGCAATTGTAGGTGCACCCGAGAATGACTCTTTGGAATGCAATTTGACCATTTATTTCCCTCCTTTCCTCATTCAACTTCATTCTTATTTTATCTCACATTCTCTTATTCTTGCAAATTCACTCTTCACTCTCACTTCTTAGCACTTCTATTCTCTCTACACCATTTCTCTTGCAGGTTTCGAGATATCTACACTACTACTCTTGCATGATCATATCTCATCTTTGAAGCTCTCTCTGTTGAAAATTTTTCAATGATGTTAAAGGGTAGTCATGATGGTTGTTGTTGTCAGTGGACTAGTTTAGGAATATTGTTTGCAATTGTAGTGCAAGTCCTGAAAATTTGTAAATGTTTTCAAGAAACATTGCAAAAGTTGCTCAGATGTTGCACAATATTGTTATAGGAAGTTCCCAAAGATTGCAAAGGAAATACTCAGTAGATGTGATATGGTTTTTTTGAGTATGTTACAAAAACATGATACACATGATCAGAGGATGAATATTGAGCTCAATAGTTATTTATTTATTCTCTCGATTCAGGTTAGGGTTTTATAGTTAAACCTTGAGGGTTTCAATCATGATGCCTAACAGAGTTTCTATTTTTATGTTGACAAGGAACTGATAATAGAAGGTGGCTTAAGTTATGAATTAAGTGTTCTAAGTCATGAAGAAACCAGCCCCTTGACCTAGGTATTACCAGCTCAAAAAGTAATGAAGACTATAATATTTCCTAAGTTCGACGGTTAGATATTGGCTCAAGAAAATAAATAGTTGAGATCTACAATTGATGATCGAACGACTCTCATGTTCATGCACTACTTAGTAGGTGATGTCATTGGTTATCTGTGGAAGTGAAAAAATGCAACACCTATCCAGGTGGGACCAAGCTTAAGTTTTGAGGCTTGAAGGAATCAACAGTTAGTGTTGCATCTGAGAAGTATCAATGGTGGTCATAGTATCACAGTTTAGGATGGATCTAATTGGGTTGAATTTTTTATGTACGAAATGCTACCAGTGGTGGATGTTGATTACATCACCAAGGTTCTTCACATCATGAATGTCAATTGTTAAGTGCTAAGTAAAATGTGCTAGGCTTACTACATGTGATGGAGATCTGATGGTGGACAATGAAGGTTGAGATTGAATGGTGTCCGCTATTTCGTAGAAGGAAAGGTTTGTCCAAGTTTGAGATCAGTGATGAAGTGGAATATTGATGCATGTCCTAGGTGAAAAATGGAAATCAACCATTACATCGTAGGATCCATTTGCATCGCACAAATCACTTTAACCATGGAGCTTAAGTGTGATAGGCATATGCTATGTGATAGAGATCAATGGCATGAGTTTAAAGGAAAATTAATCTGATGGTCATGTTTTAAATTTAATACATATCAAAAGAAATCTTCAGATCTTAGTGGAAAAGCGTAATATATTCAAAGTGAGTAAATAGATACTTTCAGAAGATAAAATTTGACTAACAATTACAAAGATGAAGCTGATTTGAATGTATTTTTAAGAAATAATTAATCAACAGTTTTAAGGGACTATGAAGCAGTTAGGTTTTTTCATGGTCTGAATGGTGGTGTGAGTAGTTGTTGAAAAAATTTCTACAATTTTCATGTGGATAGTGGAGAATCAAATGCAGATTATTCAAATTCACAGGGGTTACTAAATTGAATGTGTTTCAATTGTGGTGGTTGATATGGTGATAGATGAAAATCTATCGATGTGATGATAATTGTAATGGTGAATTGAGAGAAGTGTAGAGTAGAGGAAGAGAGTCTACATTAATGAATTGAAAAAGGTGCATTCTCAAGTTGAAGAAGAACTAGTATCAACATATATGAACTTGTAATTTTTGTAGAGGTTGGTGCCTCATAAAGGAGTAGATGGTCCTAGGTTACCTCAATGAAAAAATCTCAAGTTACGAGGTGACAAATAAAGGAATACTACACTATTGTTGACACGATTATTGCACACGCACACCAACAAGAAGATAAATTTTCACAAATGAATGCGGGAACCTACCTTTACTTAAAATATCCACCAGGAAAACCTAAATCAAAGGTGATCCCAATTCAATCCCAAGGCTCGGGAATGTTAGGTCTTGATGCACTGCGTTCACTTAGGGTTCGTTGTGTAAATTTTTGTTAATCACGAGGGGTCTATGTCTTTTCAAGTTAACTAGTATCCAAAAGATCATAACATAAGCTTGATTTGATTACATTAATATATCACTTCACAACATGAAAATAAATATTTGCAATAATATTTCATGAATTCAAATTACTTGCATATATTCAAGAATATTTAGCATTAATCACTCTACAATTTCATGGAAATGAAAGATTTATAGTAATACTCCATGCATTCATCATTTTTGAAACATTTTCTAAAAATATTAAACATCTACTTGAAGAGTATAATAAGGGCTTGAAAAAAAATGGTGAAGCAACAATGGCAGCCTAACAGCTAGTTTGCAGAAAATGACAGGTTTCTTCGCCCTCATGGCAGAACTTTTCATAGTAATCAGAATTACCGACCTCGTGGTCCCACAGGTAATCTGCGAGGGAAACATGAAAATAGAAAAAATGGAAGAAAACATCATTTTGCATGGCTTAACTGGGCACCAGTGCCACCCCATAGGGTTTCGAATAAAAATGGTCAGCCGATCATCAACATATGCAAAGGAGATACTTTGTTTAAAAGAGATTTTCATAACAAATGTTATGAGAAAGAATTGGCTTTTTTACAATGGTCTTATCAGGAAGTAGAGGCATATTTAAAGTCTTCCAAAGATAAGGGTTTCAAAGGGACGCATACTAAAGTAGCAGAGATTCAAGAGTCTCTGGTGGGATTGAAAGAAAAAAATGATTAGGAACAAACAGATCCTAATTTGTAAGGAAATGCACAAGGGTTAGAAACTCATTCGTTGAACAATAGGGGACAACAACTAGACTCCCATGAAATGACTAAAGTCTAGAATGGAGACTCTCATGCAATGACCAAAGTCCATAATGGAGCCCCCTTCAATCCAGATTCCCAAAAGAGGCTTCACACTCAAAAGGGTTTTAAGGACGATGCTCAAACTCGGGATAATCAAACAACTTGCAAAGGGAAAAAATCAAAGAATAAGAAGAAGGGGTCAAAGAAGAAGGGAGTGTTCAAACAAGTATGGAGATGTAAGGATTCAAAGAAGGTGGAAATTGTGTCTCACAACAAGATCAATCAGCAGGAGGGAAAACCTCTTTCTTTAGGGGCTCGTGATGCTATCAAGATTACATTTCCAAAAAGCATGTTGCAAACTCAAATTCAAGACCTTAGGGATAAATCCCTAATATGTAAGTTTTTGAACCTCAATCTGCCTTTAGATGAATTAAAAGATCTCATTTTAAATGATTGGGAAGGAGCACAAAATAGTTTTTTACTTGAATCCTGAAAAAGGCATTTTTGTAGTCATTTTTTATAGTAAAATTCAAAAAGATGTAGTTTTCAGAATTAAATCATGGTTTCTTCAAGGATCAGGGTTATGCATGCAACCCTTGATTCCAAATTTTAAAGCAAAAGATTCTTCCTTTAGATTTTCTCCCTTATGGTTCCAAATACCTGCTTTACCGCTTGAATATAGGGAGCTGAATCTGATTGAATCAATAGCTAACCATGTAGGAGTTTTTCTCATGCATGATAAGGATTTTTTCACAAACCCTTTGAAACCCATTAGAACATGTGTGCTTATTGACTCGACCAAGGAGTTTCCAAGGAAAATTCAACTAATCTCAAAATTTGGTACATGGCATCAATAATTTTTCTTTGAATTCCCTGAAACTACTTGTTCTCAATGCCACACCATAGGGAATTCCTCTTCTCAATGCATGTCAGGATCTCTTCCATCAAATAATACTCACTTGAACAATTCTAAAAGTAATGTGCAAAAATGTAATCAGATCATCACCTCTATCTCAAAGTCGGATGTCGATATACAAAATGATCAGTTTAATCATAGAAGGTTGGATCAAGAGATTAATAATTCTCAAAATCCCATGCATAACTGAAAAAGGGAAACAAGAGGGACAAAATTGGGGTTCCTCAAAAATTCTGGAGAAAATAAAAAAGTAGCATTAAAATTAAAAGTTCCAAAACCCATAGGGAAACTAATACAAACTTTCTTTGGTCTATCACTTAGCCTATATTCTCCTACGGTAAAGTTAAGTTCAAAACACCAATTAGAAGAAATAGTGAAAAAACTAATGTTTGAAGGAATGAGGGATCATTTAACCACTTGGTCAATCAAAGATAAGGCATAGATAGGTCAAGTGGCCAATCAAGAGTTGTCTACTCTTGAACAGGGGGACAAATGGCTCTCACTAAACACAATAAAGAGATTCAGTGATGTTGAACTCAAACATTTAGCAAATAAAATGTTGCTTTCAACTGCTTCAAATTTATTTGATGAAATAGAAATAGAAGAAGAATTTTGGGTAAGCAGATCTCCACTAGATTTATAGGGTCCAACATTTTTTACGGATTCTTTATATCAAGAAAAGGAAATGGGAGGGCAAGAGGTTTCCAGAGAATCCTTAAATGCTTAGTATTTGTTGGAACTAGTAGCCAGTGCAACTCGAGAGGAAATACAAATAGATAGTTCACCATAAACAAAGATGATTGAAAACCAAGTAAAAGGGGAGTTATCTAAAACAATGAATCAAAACAAAACTCTTACACTGTCACAATCTCCGTTTCAACATCCAGTTAAGAAATCCCCTAAGAAGAGAGGTAGAAAATAAAACCTCACTAAGATGAAGGAACAGATAGAGGTAGGAGTACATAAAACAATTCATGAATCCATGTCAAACAAGAGGCCAAGGAGAGCATGTTGCTCTCTTCGGGCACAATGAGGATTTCTTCATGGAATGTTAGGGGCATCAATTTCCCTAACAAACATGCTTGCATCAAGCAACTAATAGATGCTTGTGGAGTAGACATATTCCTTCTACAGGAAACAAAGACATTAGTAGATGTATTTGAATCCTCAATTAAGAAATGGACCAGATGGGCATCAACTCATTCTCCAACACAAGGGGCATTAGGAGGTCTAGTGATTTTTTGGAATCCAAAGGTTGTTAGTATCAAACCACATAAAAATAAGAATTATTGGCAGCTTGTAGAGGTGTCAAAGTTCGACTTGCATTTCTGGCTTATAAACATTTATGGTCCCATTTCTACATTAGATAGAAAGAATCTTTGGGAGGATATCACAAGGAAAATAGGCTTAATTCACAATGGAAAAATTATGTTAGCAGGGGATTTTAATGCAATAAATTCTTTGAAAGAAAAGAGAAGAAGAATAAGTCCACCGCCAAGAGTGATGTCAGATTTTAGTCTATTTATATCATCTAATGCTCTAAGGGATATTGAACCAGTTATAGGGAAATATACTTGGACCAATAAAAAGAAGGGTTTTCTCCAAATAGCTGAAAGGTTAGATATATTTTTGGTGTCTCCCAATTGGTTCATTTCATCACATAATCTAAATTCAGAAATATTGCCATATCCTGGGTCAGATCACTATGCAATTTGTTTGAATATATCAAACATTTCTAGGACAAAAGAAAAATATTCTTTCAAATTCGAAAGTATGTGGTTCAGGCACCCTCAATTCATGGACCTTTTAAAACAATGGTGGAATAATGCTCCATATGAGCAAGGGACCAAGATATTTCAATTTAATAGAAAGTTGAATTATGTGAAGCAACAAATAAGAATCTGGAATAAGCAAGTTTTCAAAAACATTTATAAGCAGAAAGAGCTAGTGTTCAAATAACTAACAGAAGTCTATGAGTATATAATACAAAACAGGTTGGATGCTTCCCTTTATGACAAACATAAGAGTCTACAAGAAGAATGGGAGGAGCTATGTGCACGAGAAGAGGCTTATTGGAGACAAAATTCTTGTGAATTATGGCTAAAAGAGGGAGACCGTAATACAAAAAAAAATCATGCTTCCGCACAAATAAAAAAGGCAGTGAAATCAATTCATTCAATTCAAGAACTGTCTACAGGAAACTGGCTTACAAAGGAAGATGACATTAATAATGAAGGTGTTAATTTTTTCTCAGAACTCCTATATGCTCCGCAAAGCAAAGATGTCAATATAAGTAATGATGAAAATGAATCATTGGACACCATTCCTCATCTAATCAGTAATGAAGACAATACCCTACTTATGAGACCTTTCACTATGAAGGAGTTGAAATATGTAGTCTTCTCCCTTCCACCAGATAAGGCACTTGGTCCTAATGGATTCATTGCCTTATTTTTCCAAAATTGCTTGGAATTTTTGTATTTTGAACTACTTTGTGATGTAGTAGGGGGAGGCCTGCAACACACAAACACACAATTCCAACCTTCAAACACAATTTTCAGATCACAAACTCTTCAAAATTTCACCACCTCACCAAATCAACTATTTCCCTTGTAGCATAGGGAATCCACTCAATTGGGTATCTTTTCCCAACCACTCCCTTTCAAACAAAAAATCAACCAATTTCATAAACCCATTTTGATGTTCACCAACATATCAATGATTCACCTAAGACTCCTTCGTAACAAATCATTCAAATTAGGATTTTAACGCCTTTTAGGGCTCAAATTAGCCCTCTTTCCCAAAGAGACCACTCTCTAAACTTTTCCAAAATCTACCAAATCTTTGGGAAACAATTCTTAAGTTTCAAAACCTCAGAATCCACAATTAGAACTCAGAGAAACCACCATACACATGGTAAACCATAAAACCCTCCTTTTTAGCCAAAACCTAGGGGTTTATTGGAAAACGCCTTTCCCACACTCTTGCAAGCTTACCAACACCTCCAATAGAGCTTATTTAACCTAAAAATTCTCAAAACATCATGAAATAACACTTCCCTTTCAAAAAACTCAATTTGGCCTACCAAAACCTCCAATTTTCATGAGGAAAACTCAAAATTCATTCATAGGGCTTCACACCCAATACATTTTCAGACCTCAACTTCTCTAATTTTCCATTTCCACACCAATTCCTACTATTTCCTATCCATCCCACTGAGTTCCAAGCTTCACAGTAGGTGGGATGGAATTAAAACATGTTGAAAACTCACAAAACTACAAAAACCCCTGTTTCAGCCGATTAGGGAAAACTCTTGATTAGATGCACAAAATCTAATGTGGAACCCCTAGAATGGATTCAAATGAGAATTAGAACAATGTTCAATGAAATTCCAAAACAAAAATAAACCAAGGAGATGTACGATTGTACAAGTTTGCACAAGGAAGAAAATAGAGAAAATCTGAGAAAACAATGCCTTTTTCAGATGTTTATTGATTCCAAACTTTTTAAAAATCAACCATACATCGGTGTTTTCCTTATTTTTATAATTTTCCCCACTCATCCAGCCATTCTAACTTCTCCCAACTTCCTTTTGAAGGCTTGTGACAATTGGTCTCCCAACTCAACCTTTTACAACTTTTGAATTTTGCATTTTTCCCATGAAATAATTATCCCAACCTTTAGCACTCTTTTGAAAACTTAAACTCCTAGGAACCTAATGTAACTCAAATATGATCATTTACATCAAAAAAATGGTCTTATTGACCTTATTCTAAGACAAAAAATCCTAATTCTAGAGTCTATATTTCAAAATATTAAATGGACACAACTTGTTTAATGGTTCTCTTGCACCACTCTAGGCAATTGAAGAATCTAGAAGAATTGGGTCTATCGTTAGGCAATTCAATGTAACAAATGTTGCAATTTTTCCAAAGGTCAAAGAGCCTAAAATATTTGCTGAGTTCAGACCTATTTCATTGTGTAACATAGTTTACAAAATATTTACTAAGGCAATCTACTTGAGATTACAACCACTCATACTAAAAATTATTTCTTAGGAGCAAGAAGGTTTTTTCCTAGGGAGGGAGATGTATGAAGGAGAAATTGTTGCACATGAAGTGTTGCATACAATAACAACTTCAAAGCTTCCTTCTTTCATTGTTAAACTTGACATGATGAAATCCTATGATAAGGTAGATTGGAAATTCCTCAATAAGGTCTTGTTAAAGTTTGGGTTTTGTTCTCAATGGTGTAGATGGATAATGTCTTGTTTGTCGAGAGCCAAGTTTTTAGTAATTATAAATGGGAGTCTAACAGGGTTTTTCAGTGCCACCCAAGGTGTTAGGAAAGGAGATTTTCTTTCACCTTTTATTTTTATTATTATGGCAGAAGCCTTAAGTAGATTCATTCTTTTAAAGCATAATCAGTGTCTATCGCATGGAGTGCATATAGAAAATTCAAATATCTCAGTTACACACTCTCTTTTTGCCGATGATACTCTTCTTTTCAAAAAGTCAACAATAATGGAGGCTAAACAAGTTAAAGAGGTTCTAGAAAAATATTCATTAGCTTTCGGACAAAATATTAATGCAGCAAAATCCAAGATTTACATCCTTAATACTCCTAATAATCTAAAGAAGAAAATAGTGAAAATTTTGGGTTTTCAAGAACCGAAATTACCTTGAACCTACTTAGGGATCCCTTTCTTTAAAGGTTCAAACAATTCTCACTATTGGGACAAGGTAATTGATAGACTTAAGTCAAGAATCTTAATATGGAAAGCCAAGTGGTTGTCATTGTCTAGAAGAATTCTTCTAATCGAATCAGTTTTATCTTCAATTCCAAACTATTTCCTGGTTATTCTCAAAGCTCCTTCATCTATAATCTTTGAAATTGAAAAGATAATAAGATATTTTCTATGGAAAGGTAATATTAATGAGCAGAAAAAGGTACCCCTAATATCTTTAGAAGGTCTTGCAAAATGAAAGAAACAAGGAGGAGCATGAATTCAGAATCTCTCATGGAGAAATAAAGCATTTGAGGCCAAACTAGCATGGAAAATGTACACTAATCCAACGGATAAATGGACTAGAATATTGCGAGCCAAATACTTAGATAATGGAAACCCATCATGAATCTTAATAGTGGTTGATCCTCCAAAGGGATCTGCCATTTGGAATTTCATTCTCAACAGCAGGAACCTCATAAAAAAGTTCTCATCTTGGGAGGTAAATGATGGGAAAAGCATAAAGTTTTGGGTAGACTCATGGAATGGAAAACCTCCATTGTTAGAGAATCGGGATCTACATTAGGTAAGAACAATTCTATCTTAAGCTTAGGTAGAAAACTTGTTAGACTATGTGCAGACTTCGAGCTCTCTATCTAGGAAATTTGTGTGGAAAAAACCTACAAAAAGTCTTTTTAACACACAGTAGTCTAATTTTTTATGTAGTATTATGAAGGAAAGAATATTTTATCTATCTGAAAAAATAGATAAGATAATATGGGCAGCCTCAAAAGTAGGGTCATATTCAATAAAGGAAGGTTATGCAGTTTTAAGCCAATCTAAATATAGTTCACAACCTCAACATACATTTTCTTTCTATTGGAATAATAAGGTCTTGCAAAAGGCAAGAAGTTTTGTGTGGCTTGCTTTACAGAAAAGAATTTTAACAAGTGACCGTTTAGTCAAATTGAAGATTGTAGACCCATTCAAGTGTCTGTTATGTGAAGAGGAGTTTGAAATAGTAGATCATTTGCTTCTTCAATGTAACTTTGCTAATCAATGTTGGAATTTTATTAAAAATAGGTTAGATCTCTTCAATCCCCTTCCAAATACACTTTGGGGTCTTTTTCAAAGTTGGTCGTTATTATACCAATCCTCTTTTTTTGCATGTATTTGGTATATAATCCCAATGGTTGTTGTATGGAACATCTAGTGGGAAAGAAACATGAGAATCTTCATAAAATATAAATCCTCAGCTGAGTTGACAAACTTGAAAATTGAAAAAGAAATATCAGAAGGGGTTAATTCATGTGTCCAAAAAGAGAAATTGACCAACTCATTATTCAAAGATTGGGATAGTTTTGTTTTGAAGAATTGGAAGGGTATCAAGTTACCATTTGATGGTAGTCCATTCAAAAATAGTATCCCAAAATTTGATAGAAGACTAGTCAAATGGATCCCACCTCAAGAGGGTTTTGTAAAAATAAATTTTGATGGAGCGTTTAAAGGCAATTCAGGAGTTTCAAGGGCTGGAATCTGCATCATAAATTCATCAGTGAAGGTTTTGGTAGCCTCTTCAATCCACTTAAATCAAGGCATGAATAATAGTGCAGAAGCACAAGCACTATTATTGGGTTTGGAATTATAATTTCATATGGGGATTTCAAATCTTCACATAGAAGGTGACTCAATGATAATTATCAACGCATGCAGAGAAAGAAAGATTTATAATTGGGATTTAAGTTAGATTTTACATAAATTATGGGCTCTGATAGATAATCTAAAGGCTTCCATAATTTCTCATACTTACAGAGAAGGTAATAAGGTAGTTGATTTCCTTGCAAACTTGGGTTGTGACACCACAAAGATTAGGGTTTTACATGACACAAGCCATCCAAATGCCTTCCCTCAACTAATTGAACTAATAAAACATGATGCTATAGGAAATCATTCAGTAGAATAATCTAAATTTTGAAAATCCAAGGAAAAAAGTGAAATATCTCATATGTTGGATATGTTATGTTTATATCAAGAAACAGGGGAAGTGTGTTCTAATAAGCATAAACAGAAAATTCCATATGCACGCATAATTCTTTTCTAATTTGATAAGTTATCCCACTTTATATAATTTGATATTCTTACCCAAGCAACTCCAATTT
This sequence comes from Sequoia sempervirens, assembly GCA_007258455.2. Classification (NCBI taxonomy): domain Eukaryota; kingdom Viridiplantae; phylum Streptophyta; class Pinopsida; order Cupressales; family Cupressaceae; genus Sequoia; species Sequoia sempervirens. Next base: position 9,656,675 of record VDFB02000003.1, read on the forward strand.
GACAAAATCTTATTGCTAAGAAATGATGATAACTTAAGGATTCAAAAAGTCTACTCATGGTAGAATTTCTCACATGCATATTATGCAGTCATTTGTAGTTGAGCACCACCCCATTGATATAAAGTAGAGGAAAAAAATACTTGGAGTTCATATTGGAACGCATAATAAGGAATGATTATGTGGATTCTCTGAAGGAACAACAAGCTTGGGTGTATGTCTGGAGTTCATATCTAAATGTCAGGGATAAAATTGTAACGATTTTAACTGAGCATTGTAAATATATATCAAAATTTGGCTTCCAAATTTGGCTTTCCTAAAGAACGAATATCTCAGAGGAGTATCCTTTTAATGATTATAACTTACTAATACTTTTGTGTGAATGCAGACAATGGTACTAATCTAGCTTGTTCATAATTAAAATTGCATGTGTAAGCAGGGAGGATATTTACTAATGCAAATCTCAAGACATCTTAAGTGTGTTGACATTGAAGGCTGCCTTCCCAAGAAGCTTGATTTGAAAAGGGTATTACAGGTTAGTTTTAAATATTGTTTTCTCATAAACAAAATCAATGAAGCAAGAATTAAGTCAAGCACAGAGAAGGGTAGTGCATTGGTTTCCATTTGCAGGTTTATATGGAGCTTAAGGAGTTTCGTGTGAGGAATTACAGGGTTCTGGTAGTGGTAAATCCATGAGAAGAGCCATTTTCATCGTGCATTGATATGGAAGAGTTGCAACATGTGTTTGTGATTAAATGAAAGTCCGTTTTAAATTGTATCAAAATCATTATTGGCAAGGACGTCTTGCACACAAAGTCTCAAAGGCTCATATTTCCTACCAACCTTATGTCTATTTTCTTATTAAATTTGATGGACTTGGTTTAGAACTTCAATGTTTTATAAACCATTGCCAACAAATTTGCAATTCTCCCATACATAGAGAATGATGCTCTTCTTCAATATGTTCAAAAATATGACTTTACGCAAGGTGATGGGTTGGTTGGTGGCCTATTTCCTAGGCATTTCATTCATCACCATAAAAAAATGGTATACATAAATTTTTCAGGGTGTGCTCTTGTTGAATTTTCATGACTCATTTTCTTTTCTTTATCAAGCCCTCAACAAACATAGTTTTCATTTCACCATGGAGGAGATAGACTAGTTTAAGAGAAAATTTCATGCTATTTCATTTCTGAGAGGGCATATTTGTGCGCATGGTCTACAAGTGTCTACCATTCCAAATACTGCCAAGGGTGTGCTACGTTTCCATCAAATCCCTGATATAAATATCACAATAACCTCGCACGAGAATGCAGGGAAATAGAAGCAAGTTAAAGATGAGAGTTCAGTGAATGGTCTGCATCGAGGTGTTCTTAAGTCTGTATCTATTTAGCAAGCTAAATATGGGTATAAGCTATATTTAGAATTGATAAATTTTGTAAGGGCTCAATCCAATGATGATATTTTTTGATGTATGGGGTTTATAATAAGAAAAAATGGGTCTATAATTATAAAATTATGGGTTGAGAAAGTTAGTAAGGGAAATGCAGAATGCATTGTAGTATTATAGATTTTAGTGGGTAGTATTTTCAACAGTATTGGTCTAACAATGTTGTAAAACCATGATATGGATCCCTATCACCGGGATAATTTTGTATGAATTGTATCTAATTGAGCTACAACTTAAGGTTTTCTTCCTAGTTCTTTCTTGTCATTATGCTCTTTTGAACTGGGATTTTGTATTATTTTATTTATATATCTAATATATTATAGCGGCTTGCCACTTTTGCTTTAAAAAAAGTATTAAAAATCCTAAAATTAAATATTTTCCCAGGTATTATCCATGTATACCCCAAGAAACAAAATAAATCAAAGCAAACCACTCTATACTTCACCAAATTGCTTCACATCTAGGCATAGAATGATGTAAGGATTTAAAGAAACGAGATTATTTGTCACCAAATAGTGTCAGTATGCACCCAAATCTGATGCAACACACATGATTTTTTGATAGGAAATAACAATCAGTTACATATGATTTTGTATCAGGAAATAGCTTTAAATTGGCCTTGATATTAACTAGCTTCACTAGAGCATACAAGTTTTTAATCTAGAATGGAACAGAAAATAGGAAAAAGAAATAAAACTTATTAAAAGTTTTAGATCTCCATAATCCACAAATTTTGAACTTAACTAAAAAGAAACAATTCTCGGCCTTTTATAAGAACAAGGCACTTGAAGAATTCAATCAAAACACGTGAAATAGAATCTAGGGAATGAATTGTAGCACAACTTGTGGCACATGATACTTGGCAAGAGAAATTTCTAGAATAAGTCAATAAAACTTTGACTTTCTTTGGCACTTGAAACTTTTGGACTCATGTCTTCAAGATACAATCAAGATGTCAAACTGGATTGAACAGGTCATCCACTTAACCTTCAAAAAAAATGTAGGGACTAGCTGGATATTCAGAATGATCAAATGAATATAGAAATTTTAATCCATTAGTTGTATGTTCCTGCCTCCAAGCTATAGCTTTGGGAAAAATTCTAGTAAGTGTAGCACCCCAAAACTTGGTATCTCCTTTGTCGCATGTGTAATACTTGGATCTCCAGTTCTCTAGTTACTTTTGTTTCTTCGCCATACAATCTGTCATGCCCAAAACTTACTCATATGGCAGAAACACAACTATTTTTTTTTTTGTTTGAACTCCATACTTGCAACAAGCCTTATCATGTTTCACATGATAACTAAGCTACATGAAACGGGAGACATTGCTCATGCAATGTTGACACACCGCCCAGAAATGGGGAGTGGGGGTTGATGAATGAGTCGGTGTGCATAACCCATCATGCACATCCTCAAGCGATGAAGAGAAGGATCCTAGTATTTATATCACATAAAATGTCAGATATTTACTACTGGGGATAAATTTGATTTTTATTTTTTTATTCATTTATTTATTTTAAACATTGATGACACATAATCACCTCATCTTAAAATTTTCTAATTTGATTCACGATCTAAATTATTATTCCCACATACTACTAATGTTCATATATTTTTCTTCCATGCAAGGTTAAGTTCGATCTTGATACCAAAGCTACTTCTAATGCAATTATCAACATCACTTGTTGAAACCAATTTAATGTTAACTCTAATTCCGCTCACAACATTAATATTATGGCATATATGTATATATATAACCCCTAGATATTTGTGTTAGTGCTACTCTTATTTATTACTATTATCATCCTACTAAGTCTATTATCCATACCCATATTTCTAACAAAGAGATTGCTGATACTAATGTTCCTCTAATCCCGAAGGATAGAATAAATTATTATTGTTTTATCTATCTCTTTAGTTGTCCATTATCATTTATTCATATATTCATATATGAAAAATAAATATCTTCTTTATACACATAATTCTATTTACTTTATAGAGTAATTTTAAATTAAAATAATAATGATTATCCTTTTTCAACTAATTAAATTATTTCCTACATGAATATTCTATATATATTCTTTTACCTTAAAAAAAAAGTAGCCTAGAATAAACAAAAGAATATTCCCTTCTCTCTCTCTCTCTTTTAAAATGTGTAAAATTACTAAATCAAATACTTTACCTTTATTCAATCTTTTATTTTTAAATTAACATGATACTTATCTATCTAAGGGAGTGGGGATATACCTCTCTTCCTTTATAGAGGTATTATTTATACGTGAGAGTTAAGTTGACTTCTTAAAGCTAAAATGGGTGGAATCAACATGGAGCCCCAAAATGGGGATTTCCAATGCCACCACCGTTACATTAAACTTGCCAATGAAAATTTCTTCGTGGTTTTGTTTTCTCTTTATTTTGACCAAACTTTATTTCGTGCCCCTAAATCCAACGTCCAAGTACGAGGCATTCTAATTGTATCTCCATTCATGTTGCTTATGCACGTAAAACCATTTCCTCCTATCTAGCTGACAATACTGACACAAGGACAATATGCGAGGACTGTTCCATGCAATGGCGACTACTGGCACTCCCTCAAGAATAGCACCGGGACAACCTCTGCAAGGTTGAGAAAGTGACCAACCTATAGGCGTGAAATTGCCATTACTCTTCTGGCGTCACATTCAAACTTTTTCCTCCTGACTGCAAGGCATGGAAAGGGGAACATGCATAAGCCCTCAAGATTGGTCTGGTAACACTCTTTCATCTCTGGAAAGCAGTCAGTGACTTAGTACTCAGAAGATATAGATTGATCCCCATTCGTTGCATAAACAATTTTTCATTTACGCCCATAACCCCTTCTCCACTATTAGCGGTAACCCAATGACTCCGCCTAGTTGTCTGCTAAATAGATACTAATGAATATGATAAGCATCGATCAGTACATGAGGCAGTTAGCACAGGGATTTGACTGGAGACTATTGGTGGTCTCTGACCAAGATACACATAGAGACGACATTAACTATGCAAAGCACAAATAGGTGTCAACCACCAAAACTAAGTCAGAGAACATTGTTCCATGGACTGTTCACTTATACCTTGTTCTTGTGACTACCAATCATATTCTCACTGGCATGCAGGTTACCAAGCAATCTAGTTCCAAGGCGTATGGGGTGAGGTGACAGCTAAATGCGTTGATTTAAGAGAATGACTAGTTGGATACCTATTTAGGTTTATTTTCAAAGCATGATAACCATATAACGGTAAACAGATACTGAGATCAAGCCGATCAAATTTAATGGTTGTGCAAATGTTACCACATCTTCTTCTTGTAAGGAGAAGTCGAGTACAATCTAAAAAGAAAAATGAATTGATGAGGCAACTTATTCTATGGCGACCGAGAGAGTCTCTACGCAACCCTTAAATGCTTGGGAAATTTTAATCAACTGAGGAGTCGTAAGCTCAGTCACTCTCTTTCTAAATTTATTTCTTCTCCTTGTCATTCTACCCCATAACCATTTCAACTTTCTCTGTCTGAACATGGTTGAGCTGGACATGTTAATTGCGCCCCTACATTGTTTATGTTTGTTTTCAGACTATGTAGATTTCAGTTGTTTAAAGGATTACTTTACACAACAGTGTGTTACAATTACAATACTATTAATGAAATTTGTTTTATTTATTTATTTATTTTTTTTTTTGAGATCTTAAAACTATGATTTTAATGAAGCATAGTTGAAGTAAATGTGCACAGAGACATAAGCTCCCTTAGGCTTAAACCACATCGATGATTTGCTAAGGAAAGCCTCATGCTGGTTTCTTCCCAACTAGCTTTGTTGATGAGCAAATCGCCATGAGACTAGTCCCTACATGTGATGATGTGCCTAAATAGAATGCACGTATGTAAATGTATAACATCGAATGTTTTGTTTTAGTTAACTTTATTTCAATTTTCTTTTACCAAAATTTTAAAACTACTTTTGCCAACATAAAACTAAAAGGAAGAGGTGCAGATTTCTTTTTTTTCTTCTTTTCTTTTGCAACTATATTATTCATAGATAGATTTTAAAAGCAACATTTTCTATGAACATAAGTTTACTAAAATGGTAAGGAAACAATATTTTCTTGAACTATATATATGTATCATTCTAATCTTTCACATAACTTCCACAACAATAGATATTTAAACCACCCCCCGCCCCTTTTATATATAGACATATACTAAATGACCATTGTAACAGGCTTTCTTTAATCTTTGTAGGAACTGCATTCATAGATCTTATATGCTTACAAATCTAAATGCCAAGGAAAGCTACCCATATTTCACAAACATGATTATATATAGATTTCAGGTCTATCCATAATGCATATATGTATCAAAAAGTAACTTTAAAATCTGTGTATAAATCTCCCTCTTGCTCAAATCTTGCTGCAAAGAAAAATCTCTTATCCTTAGAGAAGGAAAGATACAAAATAATACTTATTTTATGTTAACATTTCAAAACTTATACTTGTGTAAATATCATTATTTCTTCCTCTTGAAAGCAGATTTCCAAGGCATTATCTAGAAAATGAGTTTTAGAAAATGGGAAGAAAATAGAGCAAATCGTAGCATCATTTCTTTGGATGATATCTAAAACATAACATTTTTTTTTAAACAAGCACTAACACCTTTGAATTGAAAGTAACCTATTACTATATCCGCATAAAACTATAATAAAATCTCACAAACTCTTTACAACAGCCTCTTCAAGGCTTACTCTTTTCCTATAATTTCCTTCTAAAACAAAATACTAACTTTTAATATTGCAATATTATTAAAAAGAAATACAATGAACACAAACAAAGGAATAAGACTTGCTTTTCTTTTCTTTTACATAAACATATTTCTACATCCCAAGTAATAGAGCTTACATCAAAATATCATTTATTTATTTAAGTATTCATCTTTACAACATTACATAGAAATGAAATAATTGAAAACCAAATGTTGCACAAGGTCTTGCTCTCCACCCTTCCATAATGGCGTCATGGAGCCTCGTGGGCTCTAGCCATACCCCCGAGCAAGGAATTATTTTAGCTCCATGATGATAAATGGAGTCTTTTCTCATTTTTACAAAGAAATAAAACTAACATAGCACAAACTTAATGTATCTAAGTTCTCTACCTTCCATTCTCCACCATGATTCATTCCATATTTCACATCCTTACCACCAATAACAAAGGGAAATAGTAGTAGGAGAGAATACTTATCTCTTTATATGAGGAGGCTAACTCCTTGAACCTTCTTTCCTCTGCCAAGCCATCTTGATCATTCTCTACTATCTCAATTAGAGTTCTCCAAGAGGAGAAGTGGGCAATGCCCAAATCTTCCATCTTCTTGAGATATATAGGGATTCTCCAAACCTACACTCTTTCCCACAAGTGCTCACACATGTGTGAGCCTTGTGCCAATTCCAAGAACTTTTGGGGAGTAGAAGGTTGAGAGTGACAAGTCACTCTTCCCAAGCCCCAACACTTTTTGAATTCGCCACATTCATGAATGTGGACTTTTGAGGGGTCTTTTCACACTCCAAGGACAAGTTCACATGTCAAAAAGGTTCCAAACCCATAGGTATAGGTCCTAGGGGTCTATTATTGTTCAAAAACCAAGGAAATTGACTCAATAATCCCTTTTTAAAACCCACAAAAGAATCCATACGAATTTTGATCCTGACCAAGGGTTCCAACCCCAACCAAACTCACATCACATGTCCTACAATTGGATTCTACTCAATCATAATCACCCAATCAAAAATATAACCTCATACCCTTCTAAGTCAAATAGGGCTACACTTAGAACTTCTCAAAGATATATTTGGTTTGATTCCAATATTTATCCATCCTCCTATTTGCATATTTGATTCCTTAGCCCTCCAATACATTTACTCTACTTGTTTTTAGGTCTCGGATGGAGTTAAATTTATATCTTCAACAAGAAGTCTTTTGATTTGTACTTGATGGTTATCATTTCTCATGCTAGCACCGTTATCTTCTCGACCTTTAATGTTAATCCCACATCGACTCATTTAATTTCCTGTACAACATAATCAAGCACAGTTAGACATATTAATAAACAACATTAATTGTAAATCGAATTTTTGTAACTTTATTCATGAATCATTTACATAGCTAATTACACTTCCAATGTAATATGACACAACAATTATCTTATTTCAGATTCATCTTATAAGCTCGAATCTCATACAATAATCTGCATGCACATACATCTTCATTAAGTAAGATAACAGTGATATAACATAACGTAAAACTATAAGGTTACTGTTAGACAATTCATATCGCTTGCAATATATCTAACCATCTATTTAGGAGGAATATATAACACTTTAAGATTGTATTAGTCACATGCAAAGAGAGGCCTTACACAATCCTTCCTTGCATGAACTCCCAGAGTATGCCATCTAACTTGGGTGATATTGTTGAATCTTCTTGTTATCCAAGTTTGTTTGACCATCCATACTCGAACATTTTCCAACAACCTATTTCTCCTACACATTAAATTCCACATGTCAATTTCCTCTTAAACCATCAATAACTTCTCATTAGAATAAAACCATTTATCATGAATCCTTTTAAAGCCAATCTATAAATAGCACGCTTTAACGTTCTTGCATAACCTCCAACTTTATGCAGTTTCCCATATGTTTTATGCACTCAGACAAAGCTGAGTAGCAAGCTTGAACATTTTTGCACCAATGCATCATTTACTCAGGTACCAGGGTACCCACCACCCGATTATCTGACTACCTTTAAAAACCGACTAGCCGATGTATTGCACTTCTCAGAACAAACCACAACTCGGCCTCCACCTTCTAGCATCTTTTTTAGACTTGTAGGATTTTGTCTCTTGGCTGCATCAACTTATCCAACTTCCTCAACGACTCCATCTCGGTTATTCACCCAATCTCAAATTACCTGAAAACCCGTTCACCCATACTCCCAGCACCCAACACAACTTGGTCATGAATTATTTTTCAAGATTTTCAACTTACCATAAATTTTCCTTGATGTCGTCGGTCGACTAGCATCTTCCTTAAGTAATAATTTTCAACTTGGGTCCCCAAGCCTTACATTCTTGAAGCGTGTCTAAGATCCAACAAGGAAGTGAAAAACCACAATGCCAAGTCAAAGTTTACCCTTTAATAGGACCCTCTATTCATGAAGGTTTCCCTAAGAACTAGACACAGGAAGGCCCTGGTAGAGGGCATCCTGAGGAAAAACACTTTCCTGGGCCGTTGGCTGGTAATTCGGCCCAGGAATACTATTTGGTGATGAAAGTTGGTAAGACAGATGAGGTTATCCATAGTTTTAAAGCAAGAGAAAATGTAGAGGGGAAATTCAAAGTTGAAGATAGGAGTGTGGGATTTTGAGGAGAGTGTTGTATTTATAGAAAGCTATGAGAAATGTGTGGTGCATGGTTTCCTTGAGGTGAAAATCTTGGGAATGCAAGTTGAGGTGACAGAAGTACACTTTCCCTTAGAATTAAAAGTTTAATCAAATAAATTATCAAAAAATTTGGTACACAATTAAGTTGTTGAGAAAGTTGGATAAGTTTTTGCAGCCAAGAGACAAAATCCTATGGGTCTAAAAAAGTTGCTAGAAGGAAAAGGCCAGGTTGTGGTTTGTTTTGAGAAGTGCAGTACATCGACTAGTCGGGTAATCGGGTTACGGTACCTGGGTACCCGAGTAAATGATGCATTGGTGCAAAAATGTTCAAATTTGTTACTCAGCTTTATCTGAGTGCATAAAACATATGAGAATCCACATAAAGTTGGTGGTTACATGAGAACATTAAATCATGCTATTTGCAGATTGGTTTTGAAAGGACTAATGATAAATGGTTTTATTCTAATGAAAAGTTATTGATGGATTAAGAGGCAATTGACACATGGAATTTTATGTGCAGGAGAAATAGGTTGTTGGACAACATTTGGGTATGGATGGTCAAGAAAACTTGGACTACAAGTGGATTCAACAATATCACCCAGGTTAGATGGCATACTCTAGGATTTCATGCAAGGAAGGAGCATATGGCGAAGAAATGTAGGTAATCAAAGAACCGTAGATCCAAATAATAAGCATGTGACAAAGGAGATGTCTAGTTCCTAGGTGCTACACTTACTACCATTTTTCCTAAAGCTATAGCTTGGAGGTAGTAACATACAGATAATGGATTAAAATTTCTATATGTAGTTGATCACACTGAATATCCAGGTAGTTCCTACATTTTATTTGAAGTTTAAGTGGATGAACTGCTCAATATAGTTTGATATCCTAATTGTATCTTGAAGACATGAGTCCAAAAGTTTCAAGTGTTGAAGAAAGTCAAAGTTTTTGTTGGCTTATTCCAGAAGTTTCTCTTCCCAACTCTCATGCACCACGTGTTGTGCTACAATTTTTTCCATGGATTCTCTTTCATATTTTTTTATTGAACTCTTTGAGGGCCTTGTTCTTATAAAAGTTCAAGAATTGTTTCTTTTTAGTTAAGTTCAAAATTTGTGGATTTTGAAGATCTAAAACTTTTGCTAAGTTTTATTTCTTTTTCCTATTTTTTGTTCCATTCCAGATTAAAAATTTGTATGTTCTAGTTGAAGCTAATTAATATCAAGGACAATTTAAAGTTATTTCATGATACAAAATCATATGTAGTTGATTGTTTGTTCCTATCAGAAAATCCTGTATACTACGCCAGATTTGGGTGCATACTGACACTATCTAGTGGAAAATAATATTGTTTCTTTAAATCATTGCATCATTCTATGCCTAGTTGTGAATCAAGCTGGTGAATTAAAAAGTGGTTTTCTTTGATTTAGTTTGTTTCTTGGGGCATGCATAGATAATACCTGGGAGAATCTTTAATTTTAGGATTTTTAATGCTTTGTTTTAGAATAGATGTTTAATATTTTAAAAAAATGTTTCAAAAATGATGAATGCATGGAATATTACTATGAATATTTCATTTTCATGAAATTTTAGAGTGATTAATGCTAAATATGCTTGAATACATGCAAGTAATTTAAATTCATGAAATATTATTGCAAATCTTTAGTTTCATGAAGTTGTGAAGTAACATATGAATGTGATCAAATTGATCTCATGTTATGATCCTTTGGATACCAGTTAACCTAAAAAACCATAGACCCTTCATGATTAACAACAATTTACACAACGAACCCTAAGTGAACCTAATACATCAAGACCTAACATTCCCGAGCCTTGGGATCGAACTGATATCACATTTGATTTAGGTTTTCCTAGTGGATCTTTCAAGTAAAGGTAGGTTCCCATGTCCTTTCGTGATAATTTATCTGCCTGTTGGTGTGCATGTGTAACACTCACATCAATAATATGTAGTCTTTCCTTTAATTTTCACCCCATCACTTGAGATTTTTTCATTGAGCTTAGGGCCATCTACTCCCTACAGATTCTTCCCTGTCCTAGAGACTTGGGAGTAGTGGATCCCCTATGTTACAATGAACAAGCCATATTTTAAAGTGTATAAAAATTCAAAAAAAAAAAAATATTCAAAGGAAATTCAAGAAATATACGCAATGGGATTGACAACCATAATACTATTAGAACAATAAATCCACTCATATTCAATATCATGGATTTATTTCCTTGTTTTGAAGCATAAAATTTATTGTTTTGCTTACATTATGGAATACTTTATATTATTGTTTGCATAATGCTTCACATAGCAAACAGAAAGAATTATGAAAGTGTACTTTTGTTATATAATGGGCAAGTGGGTTTGTAGAAATTCATATTTATATAGATTTGTTCTTTGTTTCGAAAGGTTTGAGAGTTTCATGAGAAATTTCAACTTAATATCACTATTAAAGTTCTACTTAGTTCATTTTAATTCATAATGTATTTTTATTTGTTGTTTAAATACATATTATGTACAAATTTTGGATTTTTGTATGTTTTTATTAAAGGGTAAATAGGTTTTAATGTGCTCTTAAAACCTAGTTGCATCAAGATGTCAGGAAACAATTTTTGACCAACAATAAAATATCATACAACTAGACCAAGTTTTGAAAAGGCTTGGAACCTTATACTATGTGTATGACCTATACAATGTCATTTCCTTTCCTTCCAATATACACACCCTTAGCCTAAGGATGGGATATTGAAACAAATTTAGGAAGACCTATATTTCTTTTGTAGATGGTTGTATGTTAACTATCATACATCATTCATATTCAACGATCTAACTGACAATAATAATTTTATACCTCATTCATATCAAAAGTTGTAAATATTTATGTCATTTTTATCAACTAAAATTGATGCTAATGTTTAAGAATAGCCCCCCTCCTTTAAACTAGATGCAGCTTATTGCAATAAAAAGTAAAGTTTATAAGTCCCTTCTAAATCCATGGCTAGACAAAGGTTGAACAATGGAACAAATTAAAATAAAACTCACACTATAGTAGTTTCCAATCATGGAAAAACTAACTAGAGTGTGAGATAACAATTAAGGTGATGTTGCTAGGAAATTACAATATAATGACGGGCTTGTGATAGTAGTGTTTAGTGACCAAAGTTGAGGCTTTGGAGCATTAGAACACTCATAATGATGTTGCTAGGAGTTGATTTAACAACAATAAACCATACCTCCAATTCAAAGTACAAAAACATAATAGGAAACACCATTTTATCACACCATCACAATTGAATTCATTCATTTCACAATAGTGGATACACCACAAGGTCAAAATTCCATAAAATTACATTTTGAAAGAGAAAATACTTGGGATTTCTTCAAATCATAATATTAATTTGTATAAAAATCTACCTTTGTTGGAAAAAATTTTCATTGATGTCAACACTAAGGAGATTGTTGGCAGTTGTTATCATTGTTGTCAACACTGTTTGTTGATTGTCTCTCATGACAAAGATTGTTATCACTAAACATTGGTTATCATTGTTATATTTAGTTTGTGCTAACATTGGTGATGAATTTCATGGTTGGATATCATGCCTTATCAAAGAAGAAGTGATGGAGTTCATGGTTGGATGTCATGCCTTATCAAAGAAGTGTTGTTGATGATCACATAATACATTATTACTATCAGCAAAGTTGATTTTATAATGATAAATTAAGATGAGGATTAGAAGTGTGACTAATTATGGAGAGATGTTGTTGAAGGTCTATGGTATGTCTTATGCTCTTTCCTAATGTTCCTAATGAATTACGTGTTGTTAAAAGGAAATTTGGGCATTCATAAGTTGCTTAACTATTTCTAGTTTAGGAAGTTGCATCGAAGTCTATCTGAGAGAATGGTTCACATTCCTCCAATGTTGATGTTTTGATCTTATGGTTTGGTATTCAATGTTAGTGTTATGTGGACATTGCACACCTATCTTTTCAAGTCGCTTGTGTTTTCGAGGAGAGTTTTGTGAATTGCAAAAGGTTGACAATGTTGTTAGTTGTTTGAACTGGTCTAGAAAATGGTCCACATTTCTTTGTAGTGATGTCTCTACTCCTATGGCTTGGTTAATGTTCTCTAAATGTTCATGCAGTTTCTCAATTCCAATATATCATGTGCTAAAGTGGTCTACAAGCTGATATGTTAATCTTATATCTCATGGTTAAGCATTTTGTGTTTCCAGAATACAATTTTGTGTTCCTATTTGATCTACAATGGTAATAGATGGCATGATAGTATGAAATAAATGTATGAAGGTGTTGGTGGATGTTCAAGGAACATCCCCATGTGATCCGCACATTGCTAATTGGCTGCTTTGGTGCCACATTATGTCTTGAGTTGGATTTATTTGTCTTTTGTGGATATCTGGTCAATAGGGCCAGTTCCTTTGCTTGGACTAAGTGCTTGGAGGGTTATGCCAACAATGGAAGATGTGTTATGATATATTTGGGTCCTGATCTATCCTGTTTGGAACAACATCAAGTAAATTCAAAGAGAAGTATGTTTATGGGCCAACTAGTTATGTGCTTCAATGCTTCATCCAAGTGTTTCCTTAATGTCGAATTAGGTTGATGTGCACGTGTGTGTAAATTGTTTTGCATCACATTAGAAGAAGTTCTAAGATTTATTTTGGTCCTCTCTATCTTTGAGATAGGACCACATTATGTTTTTGGTTTCCGACTAGTTGAATTCATTGTTTATTCTCTTCCTAGATGACCTAATTGAAGAAATGAAGTGTCACGATGGATACAAATGCAAGATCATTCCAGATGCAACAACGAGTAGTGTACAAGTGCAAAGAAGTGTGTATGTGAATTGTATTGAATATCCAACAAAGATAGTGCTAAATATTGTGAAGGGAAAGATCATTTGTGTTGTAATGCCTTAGTCAACATAGTGTTGTGTTGGAAAATCACTATATTTTTTTCTAAATCATATTGTATCCTACTCTAAAATAGTGAATCTCATTAGGTCCTTGTATCTTGCTCTGGAAGTTGTGTTGTATTCACTTTAGCAAGTGCTTTGTATCTTGCTTTAAGGCAGTGATCCTTCTTGCAAGTCTTTTTGGAAGTGAGCCTTACATTGTGAGTTAACTCTCACCGTGGTTTTTCCCTCATAAGGTTTTCCTTGTAAATCTAGTGTTATCCTTGTGCATGTGTGTGTTCTCGGTTTCCTTTTCTTAATTGCAATTTTGATTGTTGTTATATCTTTCATTAGTAAAGTTTTTTGAAGTTGTTCAAGATTTAAATTGCTATATTCTTCCATGTTACTACTCTACTTGAAGTTTTAGATCTTTATCTACTAAAGGAGTTTAAGTTGTGCTAAAAGTTTCAAGTTACAGAAGGGGTTCATTTTTTGTGTAGACTAATTCACCCCCTCTTAGGCTTCGATAGTGTTCAACAATTGGTATTATAGCCAATTTCATCTATAGAAGCTTAACAGGTTGAGGCAAAGATCCATGATGGAACATGAAGGTTCATACAAGGGTCCTAGGTTTGATGGGACTAATTACTCCTAGAAATTTACAATGGAAGGATACCTAAACTCCCTTGGGTTTGGGAGTAGAAATTAGTCAAAAGTGGCTATACTAATTCAACCACTCTTGTAAATCCAGCTGAAATCATACTATATGAATGTAATGGCAAAGCCAAGAATGCAATCTTGTGTGGGTTGGCTGATTCAAAAATTTTGAAGGTGATGAATTGTAATTCTACCAAAGATGCTTGGGAAAATCTTAGTAGCATATATGAAAGAGACACTAAAGTAAAGCAAGCTAAGATGAATATCTTCAAAAGTAGATTTGAGACTTTAAAGATGACTAAAGATGAATGCATTGCAACTTATATGCTCTGGGTACAAGAAATTTTCTTTGGAATCTCCAGACTTGGTGGAGAACTGAAAGAAAGTGAAATTGTAAAGAAGGTTTTGAAATCTCTCCCAAAATCCTATAGTCATAAAGTGTCATCCATTGAAGAATCTAAAGACTTGGATCAATATTCAGTTGATGAAATGTTTGGTACTCTTACTAACTTTGAGATGAGAGAGTCTAGTCCAGATGTTCTAAAGAAAGAAGTTGCTTTCAAAGTTAACCAAAATATTGAAGATGAAGTTATTGATAAAATTGATGAGCTTGATGAAGTTGAAGAAAAATTTGTGAGAAGATTGAAGAAAGGCACTGGAAAATATAGGTAAGGTACCATTCAAGTGCTTCAATTGTGGAAGAGATGGTCATTTTGCATCTAGATGTCCCTATAAAGAATTTTTTGATGATAACAAAAGAGAGAAAATCAAAAGAGGATTATATTCTAAGGAGAGAAGTTGCTCCTCTTAAGGTGAAGATAATGATTCAAATGATGAAAATCTATGCGTGGATTTGGAAGGGAAAAAGTACAATATTGGAGAATACAAAAAGTCTAATATCTTGCAAAATAGCAAGGTTGGTGAAAGATCTATGGTAGTATGGACTGATTTTCATGTAAAGAAAGAGGCAAATGCTTGGGTGATTGACAGTGGGTGTTCTCATCACATGACTGGTGACAGAAGTAAGTTCATCAGTCTCAAGGTCAATGGTGGAGCTGTTAAGTTTTGTGATGATAAGTCAGCACAAATTTGTGGAAAAGGTGATATAATAATTGATGGAAATAACAAAGCTAAAGATTTCCTTTATGTCAAAGGCCTGAAACATAATTTTATGAGTGTCAGTTAAATGTGCAGAAAAGGATAAAATATCACTTTTCATGCTAATGGATATGAGATCAAATAGGGAGGTTTTGGAAGTCTTGTTGCTAAAGGAACAAGGACAAATGGAAATGTCTATCATCTAAAGGAAGCTAATGGAAGAATCTACTTATTGTCTCAATCTAGAGAATGTTGGTTGTGGCATAAAATAATAGGGCACGTCAACTTTGAAAATATGGTGAAAATCAGTTCCTCTCATGCAATGAGAGATATGCCTAGGATAACCAAGCCTACGAACGCATTGTGCAAAGAATGTCAGATAGGAAAGCAAACAAAGAATAGTTTCAAAAGTAAGCAGTGCTCTATTTCAATGCCATTGGAGTTGATTCACATTGATTTATGTGGACCTACAAGGATAAGGATCCAAAAAGGTGAAAGGTATTTTATGTTGCTTATAGATGATTACACTAGAATGACTTGGGTTACATTCTTGAAAGAGAAATCAAAAGCCTTGATAAGTTCAAGATATTTAAAGAAAAAAGTAGAGAATGAAATGGATGCTATGATCAAATTTTTAAGGTCGGATAGAGGAGGTGAATTTACTTCATATGAATTTGAATTTTTTTTGTGAAGATCATGGTATTAGGAGACATTTGTCTACTCCTAGAGCCTCTCAGTAGAATGGGGTAGCTAAAAGAAAAAATAGAACAGTGCAATAAATTGATAGGACAATTTGAGAGATGCCAATCTACTAGATATGTATTGAAAGGAATTAATTCACACGGTTGTCTATCTGCTTAACAGAGTGCAACTAATAGTCAAAAACAATAAGACCCCTTATGAGTTGTGGTATGGAAGACCTCCCATTGTTAGATATTTCTAAATCTTTGGAAACAGATGCTACATTAAAAGAGATGGAGACCTTGGAAAGTTTGATTCAAGGTGTGATGAAAAAATATTTCTTGGTTACTCAACCAAGAACAAGGTGTAAAAATTCTACACCAAGAGACAAGGAAAGATGATTGAAAGTAAAAATTTCAAGGTAGATGAAGACTTGTGTCAAATCTCACATGAACCTGAGGTTTCTAGTTTTTATATGCTTTCCTAGATTAAAGAAGAAGAAATAGAAGAGAAATAAGAAGAGGAACCAGAACCAGTGAAGAATCTCAAGACTTCAAAATATGTGCAGAAGAACCACTCCCTAGATCAAATCATTGGAGACAAAAATGAAGGTGTGTTGACAAGAAGAAAGTTTGCAAGAGAAAATGAGCAAGTGAATTTGTGCTTGTTGTCCAAAGTGGAGCCCAAGAACTTTTCTAATGCTATCAAAGATGAAAATTGGATAAAGGAAAAGGAGGAAGAACTGAATCAGATAGAGAAGAATCAAACTTGGGAATTAGTTCCCAGACCTGCTGATAAGAATGTGATAGTCCAACAAAGTGGGTACTCAAGAACAATTTGAATTAAGATGGTGAGGTGTTAAGGAAAAGAGCCATATTGGTTTGTAAGGGATATTCAGAAGTTGAAGGTATTGATTTTAAGGAAACCTTTTCTCTGGTAGACAAACTGGAGGCAATAAGAATTTTTCTTTCTCTCGTTGCTCATAAGAACTTCAAGGCATATCAAATGGATTTCAAGTCAGCTTTCCTAAATGGTGATCTAGAAGAGGTGGTATACATTGAGTAACCGGATGGATTCCAGTTATCATAAGATCTGGACACGATTTGCAAACTCAATAAATCTCTATATGGTCTCAAGCAAGCTCGTAGAGCTTGGTATGCTAGATCAAGGATTTAAAAAGGGTAATGTAGATAGTAACCAATATATCAAGGTTTAGGAAAAAAAGTTGTTTATTGTAGTAGTATATGTTGATGACATAATCTTTGGTGGAGATGATGATATGTATAAAAATTTTGCACAAGAGATGCAAAAATAATTTGAGATGTCAATGATTGGTGATTTGTCTTTCTTCCTTGGACTTCAAATTATTCAGTAAGATGGTGGAATCTTCATTTCTCAAGATAAATATGTCAAGGAGATGCTAAATAAATTTAGAATGGAAGACTCCAAACCAATGGGCACTCCTATGGTGATAGGTTGTCACTTAAGCAAATCTAAGGAGTCTCCAGAGGTTAATCAAACTCTTTGTAGGTTCATGATTGGGGGTTTGTTGCATTTAACTGCTTCAAAACCGAATACCATGCATATAGTATGTTTGGTTGCCATATTTCAAACCAATCCTAAGCAATCTCATGAGAAAGTTGTGAAAATAATTTATAGATATTTGAAGGGAATTCTGGATTATGGCCTATGGTACAAAAAGGATCAAATTTTCTCTTTGAGTTCCTATACTAATGTTGATTGGGTAGGTTTTTTTGATGACCCGAGTACAAATGGAAGTGCATTCATTTGGGGAGATAGATTGGTCTCATGGTTCAGTAAAAAGAATGATTTAGTGTCTTTGTCCATAGTAGAAGAAGAATATATTTTTTCAGCATCTTCTTGCACTCAAGTGCTTTAGATGAAGCCAAATTTGAAGGATGTGAAGGTGGTGTATGATGAACCTATTCCTATATCGTGTGACAATAAAAGTGCTATCAATATTTTTAATAATCTGGTAATACACTCAAGGACTAAACACTTTTCAATCCGGTATCACTTTCTAAGAGAGAAGGTTACAAAACATGAAGTCAGAATGGAGTATGTGCCTCCAAAGGACCAGATTGCAGAAATTTTTACTAAGGCACTTTCAAATGATACTTTTCAGTATCTCTGGCAGAAGTTAGGGGTTATTTCCCCTCCTTGTTCTAACTAGATGCATTAATGGTGCATTTTTCCAAGGGGATAAATTCATTACATATTTGTTTCCCTAGATTGATGAGTGCTACCTCTCAGGGGGATCTAGTAGAAATGGGAGTCCTAAAGAAGTTGTGCAGTTGTGAATGTATAGCTGATTGAAGAAGATGTTTTATTAGTCAATGGGGGAGTATGTGTTTTTGTTTCAATAGATCTTTTTTCCATTTGTCCCTGAAGTTAGAATAGGTGGTGATGCTTTATACATACATATATGGCCCTTTGTCCTTGATTTTAAAGGGGGAGAGTAAGCATGTGTGTTGCCATAAATTCCAAAGGGGGAGATTGTTGGCAGTTGTTGTCATTGATGTCAACATAATGGTTGTCATTGATGTTAACACTAAGGAGATTGTTGGAAGTTGTTATCTTTTCTTTCAACATTGTTTGTTGATTGTCTCTCATGATAAATATTTCTATATGTGATTATCATTTGTGTCAACATTGTTTATCATTGTTATATTTATTTTGGGCTAACATTGGTGATAAATTTCATGGTTTGATTTCATGCCTTATCAAAGAAGTGTTGTTGATGTTCATATAATGCATTATTACTGTCAATAGAGTTAATTTCATAATGATATATTAAGATGAGGATTAGAATCATGACTAATTGTCGAGAAATGTTATTGAAGGTATACAATATGTATTATGCTCTCTCATGATGTTCTTAAGGAATTATGTGTTGCTAAAAGGAAGTTTTGGCCTCCACAAGTTGCTTAAGTGTTTTTGGTTCAGGAAGTTGCATTCAATTCTATCTGGGAGAATAATTTGCATTCCTCCACTATTTATGCTTTGATCTTGTGGTTTGGTATTGAATTTTAGTGTTGTTTGGATGTTGCACACCTATCTTTTCAAGTCACATGTGTTTCTAAGGAGAGTTTTGTGAATTGCAGAAGATTGGCAGTGTTGTTGGTTGTCTGAACTAGTTCGGAAATGCTCTGTATTTTTCCACAATGATGTATTTGCTCCTATGGCTTGATTAATGTGCTCTCAAAATTCATGCAATATCTCAATTCCAATCGCATGTGTTGAAGTGGTTTGCAAGTTGATATGTTAATCTTATATCTCATGGTTAAGCATTTTGTGTTTCTGGAATATAATGTTTTGTTCCTGTTTGATCTATAGTGGTAATAGATGACATGATAGTATGAAAGAAATGTATGAAGGTGTTGTTGGATGTTCAAGGAACATCCCCATGTGGTTTTTACATTACTAATTGGATGCTTCGATGACACTTTGTGTCTTGAATTGGCTTTCTTAGTCTTTTATGGGTATCTAGCCAATAGGGATAGTTCCTTTACTTGGACCATGTGCTTGGAGGGATGTGCCAACAATGAAATATTTGTTATGATAGATTTTGGTTCTAACCTATCCTATTTGGAACCACGTCAATTAAATTCAATGAGAAGTATGTTTATGGGCCGACTGGTTGTGTGCTTCAATGCTTCATCCATACATTTCCTTAATGTTGACTTAGGTTGATGTGAACCTGTGTGTAAATTATTTTGGATCACATTGGAAGAAGTGCTAATATTTTTTTGGTCCTCTCTATCTTTGAGAGAGGAATTCATTATATTTTTGGTAGCCGACCAATTGAATTCATTGTTTATTCTCTTCCTAGCTGACATAATTTAAGAAATGAAGTGTTGTGGTGGATATAAATGGAAGATCATTTCGAAAGAAACAATGAGTAGTGTACAAGTGCAAAGAAGTGTGTGTGAATTGTATTGATATCTAGTAGAGATAATGCTAAATATTATGAAAGGAAAGATCATTTGAGTTGTAATGCCTCAGTCAATAGAGTGTTGTGTTGGAAAATCATTGTAATTCTCTCTAAATCATATTGTATCCTACTTTGAGATAGTGAATCTCATTAGGTCCTTGTATCTTGCTCCTCAATTCATGTTTCCTTCAGTTCAACAAATCCTTTGTATCTTTCTTTAAGGCGGTGAGCCTTCTTGCAATTTTTTTTGGCAATGAGCCTTATATTGTGAGTTAACTCTCACTTTGGCTTTCCCTCATTGGGTTTTCCACATAAATCTGGTGTTCTCCTTGTCCATGTATGTGTTCTTTGTTTCATTTTCTTAGTTGTAGTTTAGATTATTGCTTAGTAAATTTTTTTGAAGTTAAAGATTCAAATTGTTACATTCTTCCCTATTACTACTCTTCTTGAAGTTCTATCTTTATTTTCTAAAGGAGTTTAAGTTGTGCTGAAATTTTCAAGTTTTGGAAGGGGTTAAGTTTTTGTTTAGATTGATTCACCCCCTCTTAGTCTCTAGTAGTGTTCAACAACCTTAAATCTCTATCCCAATAATTATCTCTTCAATATAAACTAAACCCCCTTTGACTCCATCTCTCTCAAAATTTCCCAACTATTTCTCTAAAAATCAAATCCTCCCTTGCAAGAATTGGTTACAAAAAAATCCACAAGTGATGGAAAGTGCATTCTAATTTTCCATATTAAAGTTACAAATATACACATTACAATATCAATTTACAATCAATTGTAAGAAGCTACAAACTCAATTACATGCCATCCTCCTTTACTTCATTCTACATTTTTTGATTTCTTCATATATTAAGTTATCATTTTACTCTACACATATTATTTTATCCAATCCATATAATGACTTAACCTCTATTGTGGTTACAGGAATTGGATTCACACATTTTTCTAATACCTAAAATTTTGATCAAGATGTTAGGAAAAAATACCAAGTTTATCAGAGCATTGCCTACATAACCTCATAAGAGAAGAATACATATAATCTTACAAAATAACCATGATTTAAAGGTCAAATACATACCACAAGATTACATAATATGTACCCTAGAAAACCTAGCCTCCAAAAGCATCCACACTCAATGTAGTATTCAGAAATGAAACATTATAATATATTTATAGAGGTTCAATGAATACTTTTGAAACATTAAGCTCTTATATGTATCTTCATGTTTCCAAACATATTGGATAACCATGAACCACGCATCCCATGTCATGCTTCACGTATGCACTCAACAAGAAAAGCTCAATACAATAATAGATCACTCAACAAGCCAACTTGCCAGCCCCAACCTCTAAACATGTACTAGCTTTTATAGATTTAGGCTCACACAAAACAACCAAGTGGTAAAGGTAAATCCATGTGCCTTAAAGCCATTAATACACAAAATCATTGACCCAAACATTTATATTTTTCTACTAAGTTTTTTCTAATATTAAATATTTTTTCCATGCAATTCACACATAAAATATCTAACCAATGTGACATACAAGTTACAAGTGGGCCCAAATAGATATTTAATGTGGTTACACACATCTCATATGCACCACAAGAAAATATTTATTTTACATAATTAAAATAATTATTTTCTTGTACAATATGTACAATACCCCTTTCCTAACATCCTCCCACTTCTTGTATACATTGCATAAGGGTCAATCAATTAAATACATTATCATAGTCATCTATGAAACCACATGAATCTCCAACATTCTCTCATGCTTCATCAAGATATATCCAATAACATTCAATGTGACCACCATCTCAAACAAGAACTCCTCTCATCCAACAACTTGCCACCTAGGGAAGAAAAGGAACAAGCCAATGTGAAGGTGCACCAATCCAAAGAACAAAAGTATCAAATCCAAGTGATAGCAAAGACTTGATTTTTTTGCAAATGAAAAACCCACATGACTAGAAATAACAACCATGTAATGTCCCCTTTATATGGCCTTTCTAGTATATGTGGAAGCTCCAAATTTCTTGGAGAGGGCCAACCTTTTTGTGATGGAATTCCAATAGTGATAAAAAATTTAGTAAATCAAGAAAAATCCCATGGTACTTTCCAAATGCAATTTAGACCTTTAGGGAGCATTCCACACTTCTTGGAGTTTGTTATTTTGGGAAAGCACCAAACTTCATTAAGTTTGATATCTTGGGAACTTAAAATAATGTTGGCATGGTTGGAATTTATAATTGGCATGTTTTAGTATTTTCCGCAATTTTATGGTTGTGTGGAAATATAATCATTTTAATTATAAAGTGATTCATATAACTCAAAATTAAATTAAAATAATAGTCACCTTATAAAGAGACAAAATATGGATTCCATAGAAAGTATTAAATTATTATAAACTATAACTTCTAGAAAGATCCCAAGGAGTTAGAAAAGGAGAATGAGAGAACTCATTTCCTCATTTTGGACATTATTTGCAATTGATATTTTCTTGAAACCACAATTGTGGAACTAAGCAATTCTCTATAGCCTTGGGAAAAAAACCCTATGATGAATATTGGTTTCAGAGGTGAAAGATCTTCCCTAGCCAATTTGGTGTGATTCATTTAGAGTCGTGAAATATGCTAAAAATTTATAGATTTGAGATTAATTTTATACTGAGTAAATTTATATATTTCTAGTTTCAAGAGATTTACAAGTAATAATTTTCTAGAGTTTTCTTGAACAATAAAGATATTTCCAGATTTGTATTTTTTTCTACAAAGTGTTGAAAGAATTAAATTTTGATATTTGTTACAAATAATAATTTTGTGTGAGCATAATGGAGATTTGCTTGCATATTTTCCAAGCTAGAGCTAGTCACCCCACCTAGGCTTATTTTATTCTAGGCACCACCAAGGAGGTCACTATATCTACAAGTTGAGCTAAGCAATTTTTACATTTATCCCTACAAAAAAACAAGTTGCAGCCTTTGAAGGAATGGCACAATAATTTGGGAGAAGTTGCCTAGGGTTTGCAAGGGATTTTTTCCTTTCAGATTTGTTTGCTACAATTTTCCAATTACTAGATGACTAGGTGCTTCATTTAGTCTTTTCCAAAATTCTAATCGGCAAGTCACTTCCAGATGTTGACTATAAATCCAATGATGTATTAAAATAATTTCTTTGAGCATCTTCCAAACTATTACTAGATATCATAAAGGTTGATTTTCTTTGTTGTTAGTGCACTATGAAGTAGTTGTTCAAACTTTAATATTTTTCCTAGTTGATCCATTTTGGATGTCCAATGAACATATAAGTGGTTGAATCATTGTTTTCAGAGGTATTTACCCATCTTAATGTCTCATAAGTGAATTATGATCAATATTGTGTTAATATTTGTTTCTAGATTTGAATATATATGGAATTGTAACTAGTTGCAATGTTTTATTATTATTCTACTTGTTCATAGAATTAATATATTAAAAGTTCATTTGATGTTAATTGGGAAAGAATATTCTTATTGAATATTAAAAAATTTATTCTTAGTTCATTAAATTGTGTTTTTTGTTTCAAAACATTTCTACCAAATATTGTTGAGAATAACATAGAATACAACTGTTTGAAAAAATGCTTGTGCGTCAAATGTGTTATATTGGCAAGATAATTGGAAATTTTTAGTAAGGTATATTACAAACCATAACAAATTCCAATTCATCAAACCATCCATACCTCCAAAGTTATAAAAACATCAGTAGAACTCATGGCAATAACATATCAAACCCATAATTGCAATCACAAGCTCCATGTATAAAACCTATCAATGAAGAACATACTCATCCAAGAACTCTCATTGCATGGGTAATTTCAAATATAAAAATAGATCAAATAATTATAAATCTACCAATAAACACTAAAATTAAGGTGTGGATAATAATCAAATAATGTAGTAACAAAAAAAAATCACAATGATCTACATATGCAACAAAAATTGTTAAATACTCTATCACAACAAGTCACCATAACTTTCCCAAGTCCACCACAGGAAACCATGTGAACATGAACCTTTAGGAATTATCCACAAAGAGAAAAAATATTTATATAATATCACATAGCATTTCCTATCAACACCTAAAAGTGTTAAGATGTGCCAAGTTAGACCTCATTCATAACCCCAACTAAAAAGTCTTAACAACACCCAATCATACAATCTCATAGATCAAAAATATATATATGTATTTCTTCTAACCAACATGGATGTAAGCCTCTCTAACCAAGAAAAATAAAATTAAAATCCATTCCCAAAACCAAGAATAAGCCCAATAACATCTCCTAAACTTCCTCATAAATGACATTATAACTCAAACTCATATACACAAGGAGATAACCATGCCAAAAACTCCTCAAATGAACCCTCCAAAACTAACAAGAATAGTTCAAGATCCACACCCATAAGAAGAAAAAACATAAAACATATTGATTATTTGTTGAGCAGACCAAGAGTGGGGAATGAAATTGCTCCTTCATGATGCACCAAGCCACAATGACTCTCTCCAAGAAGAATCTCCTCTATAGGTCCATCATTAACTCACACCCATATTTGGGTAAAGGCTCCTCAAACTTCCTATTAAAAACTCCAAAGAGTAGTCATCTCAAAAAATGTTTCTAAACTCAAAAGAACTTTAGCCTCACCCAAGTATCCAAGTTTCCATGAGCACCTACAACCAATAAATTCATGCTAGCCTCTAAATGCATCATCACTCTCATGAAACTACTAAGAACGTGACCAATGAACTAAATGCCAAGAGAACTATTCAAATAAATTTCAAAACTCCCACTACATTCTAAATAATGAAGCACATAATGATATAGCATCTCCTCAAAACAATATCATATGCTCAATTAACAAGTCATACCATCCTTTCAAAGAAGGATCGCCTATCAAAATTTACAACACCTCAACCAAAAAATCTGTAATGACCATGGCTAACCAAGATGTCAACATCTCCAATCACATAAAAATTGCCATCTCTTGTCAATAAAACACAAGATGTCAAATCACTCATTGTAGCAAATAGAATCCAAGAGCTCCTCCATGACACCAACAACCATTGTAGAAGATCATCCATCACCAAGTTATGAATCCACATCACTACCAAAGCTCCCAGTAGACTGTGATACTAATATATTCATGATATCATGATAACTATCTCCTAAATAATATCACCCATGTTTCACATGCACTCAAATACACTATTAGAAACTCTAAAGAATAAATTAGAACTAAGATATCCAAGTCAAGAAGATACAACCACCACCAAATCATCAATATCAAAATCTTAGACTAAATCATACAATAAATCTATTAATAGCATCATGATAAACATCATGCTACAAGTCCCAATACATGATTATCCAGGTGCTCTACTCATCCATCCTCTCATCTCAGTGCAACATAACAATGCACAAATGACCATAGACAAGGTCAACTAATTGAATCTATAATGACACTAAAAATACTTGTGAATATATACTATGAAAATTCGAGTCATACCACTACAACCAATGGTTGTCCAAACCATAAAATTTTATAGCTCATATATCCACAATTAATACAAAATTCAAACTTAACATCACATCAGTAACCTACAAATGAAGATAACAAACATGATACTATGTAGATCTCAAGACTAAAATATTGGATCACCTATAAATCCAATTCACCAAAAAAGTCCACAATCAAGTAACCATAGTCAAGGAACCAAACAAGCATATAGGACACAAGAATAACCTCCCAAAATTGAACCACACCACCACCAAGCAACTGCATACATGATCATGTTTTGTTAATGTTCAAGTGCACATGAACATTCATCACACCATAATCATCACCATCATTTTACCTATACTCAACTCTCATTAAACCAAGACTCCAAGTATCAGGCACATATCAACCATGTTTTCAAACTAGAAGAAAACCTATGTATTTATCTCCATCAAAATCCAAACTCTTAAAAACACCTCTAAACTTGTATTGGGAAGCACCAAATATGAAAACTAGATGTATCGTCGTATTAATCTCATAGAAACATGCACTCCCACAAGTTTTCACCTTCCAATTTTTCTAAATGATCATGTAATCACACCCTAAATCTTAGACTCCTACAAGTGTTCAAATAAGTACATAACCTCTTTTTTCTCATCTAAGTGGAAAACATATTGATCCATTATGTAGTACACTACACATGCAATGTATCACTTATTCAAATTCAAAAATCCAATTATATATGTGAAGGATATGACATATTAACCATTCTAGAGAAATCTTAGAATGATGGTAAAGAATTCTAATAAAAATAACAAGGTCTAAAAAGCCAAACATATATCACTACATAGTGCTTAGAGAGATCTTTTTGATGACTATAATCTAATACTATATTTGAAATTTATGCCCACTAGAAGAAAATTTCCTTAATAGGGTATAAGGGGCCAAGGGTATAACATGCCCATTGTTCTACCCATTGATCTTACTATGTTTTACTCACATGCGAATAGTTTATGATACTAGCACTTATCAATAAAAAAATTATTTTCCAGTCAAATAACAAAATGCACATTTGACATTTCAAACTTTATCATTCTAATACAAAGAGACATTACTAAATTCCAAGTAACAAATCCATATTACATAATTTCATGATAACATTTTTCATTTACAATTTCTCAATAAGAATAGAGATACATGATGATTACATACATAGCTTCCACAAGCTTTATGAAATAGAGATACAAATGGTCCAGATGTCCTTGTTGGAATACATCTTCAAATCTTGGCCACCAACTATATGAAGAAGAGAATCACTCAAGCGCTTTCTTGCCAACCGTGAACTTACTACAGTCCCCCACACATCTACCTAATTGGTAAGATGGCCCTAACCTTCAACGAAGATATTGGTTTGGTAACCTCATACTACTAGCCTTCCTTAGCATGGTGTTATGGCCTACAAATCTAGAGCTACCATACATTGGCTACAACCTACATGTATGACATTCTCTTCCTGGTTTTCATCATTGGATCATAGTGAATTGAAAGTGTAAACAATGGTTACTTACGCTAATTTGGCCAAAGAATTCAACACCCAGTACTTCGAGTGTAGGTCATATGTTCACACACCCTTAACTCAATTTGGTATTTAACCATTCATACTCTTGCACACATAACATACATTCCATTTAAAAAGGTTATGGCATGACATTAACTAGGTTACACCCTTTCCCATGGATTATCCTAACCCCAACAAATAACCAAGCTAACAACCCATGTTCAAACTAGCATTCCTACTAAATTAATTCAAAGCAACTCCATATCTCAAACTTCACAACTTATGCAATATTCATATAATCTTAATTTAGTATAGTTCCTATTAGCAACATAACCACTCAAAATCCAATATATATAGTATACATGTATATCCCAATAACGAGGTTTCACCAAAACTAGACCCTTTCAAGAATCATGAAAGCTTATCCAAAGTAAGAAATAAATCAAGTTCATAAAAGCAAACATAACATGAAATAAAAAAATTATTTCCCAAAAAAAGGAATTCTTAGACAAATAACCTTCAGCATAAAGAATAAAGTGGTAGAAATCAGCATGCTTGGAAATATAGCCAACTGATAATATTGGTTTCCAAGCTCAACCTCCAAAAATCCACTTGCTACTCCTAGATTCAACCTATCACCAAAATCTAGCCTCTCACCAAAAACTCTCAACAATTGTAAATTCACAAACAACTCTCCTCACAAAAGCTCTCTAAAATATGCTTGTATAGAAAACTATAGCAGAACGACAAATGAAGAAACCAGATTGGAAAAGTGTAACCAAAGATAGAGAGAATGCCCCTATTTATACAAAAATCTAAGCATCATAATTCTATAATAAAACTAATAAATCTGCCACCTTCATATTCCAAATGCATTGACTAGGCTCATGGAGAGAGATGTGGTTGCTTAAAACACTAGTTTGCAAACACATATACAGTCCAACTTCGCTATTGAAGATGAGTCACTCTTATCTTGTTGACAGTAATGAATTAAACTTAGAAAATGCAACCTACAGGTTTCCCTATTGAAAAATAAGTCGACTGCCTCAGCCAGCTCGTGCAAAATACCAAGTCTCATGCTCTCAAAATCTATGCATTGGTTTATGGCACAAGAATTAGACTTCTTTATGTTTCATACTTCCTCGAATATGGTGCCAATAATTCATACTTATGTGCCCTTTATTCAGGCATAGGTTTGACAAAGTTAACAAGTTATGAATTTCACTTACTCTTGCAAATGACTCAATTCATATTACTTTATGCAATGTTCAATGTATCAAGACTTATTCCTTATGTGCTATATGTGTGTAACACTAAGCTTTAGCCATTTCATTTTTCATGGCAACGCTTAATATATGTATTATAGTATATTTCAAAATACTTTTGAATACACAACAATATATCATATATATATTATTAATATATATTTATATATTATACTCCTTGGGTAAGTGGAAAAAGATAGGGAGGCAAGAAGTGGCCAATTCAATTTTTCAACTTGAAATAGAAAAAACGTGAGCACGTTATAGTAAAACACACTCACATTATGGGTTGGTAGTGACCGATCATGGGCTTAGTCATTACAAATCCAAAATGTGAGTGTAACGCCCCACCACGAAACCCCAGAGGACAACATGCTACAACACTAGAAAATGGGAGAAAAAAATTAGAAAAGAGAAACATACAAGGTTTACAGATGGTACAATAACTTATATTCTAACCTATTTCCGCTAAGCTTCCATGACTACGCTACAAGAACCCCATTATCCAAACTAACAAGAATTACAAATCGTCGCTATCATCTCATTATACATGATTCATCTAACAATATGAAATGTATAATCCATCACATATTAATGATCAACCAATAAGAATCTTCCATATCATATCATCAATATAACAACATCAAAGATCATTCAATTAACTAGCATATGTAATAAACACCATTTTCTTTTTCATTATAAGGGAGAGTTCACAACTAATTACAACTTAACATCATTATATCATTACATCAATGCTTCCCTATGATCAATTGGGGAGATTATACATTAGAGTTACAATACATGATACAACTGAATTATAGAACAATATAAGTACATGTAAGATACTCCACTCGAGCAAGAACAACGCAAAAGTCCACAACTCCAAGAATAGCCGCCACACGAATGATCATCAGCAAGGGAAACCTAGTGGAGTATAAGGCACATTCCACCTGACCATGTGGAATCCAAAGGTCCACCTCCATGCTAGGAGATAACACCTGGTGCCACAACAATAACAATAAGACGACCACAACTGACATAACAAGGCTAAATGAAGAACAACTTACATTACAACAACACATCATAAAAGAACATATATTGCTTCCAAAGTACATCACATACCAAGGGAGAGAACAAACAAGGGAATACTAGTCTACAAAGGGAGGAGTGTCATCGCATGGTCCAGACATGGGTTACCCTAGTAGTCTATCACTAGCCGCTAGCCCCCATCTATGATTACCCTAGCAGTCTCTCACTAGCCGCAGGCCCCATAGGGTGACACATGAAGAACCAATCTTCCTTTCATGATGGCAAGGAAGTTTGTCTTGCCAACAGGCCTTCTCAACCCATCATTAGCCTAAACGAGCATTACAGGCATGGGCGAGGCATTCACTTATCTTGATTAATGTGTAAACTACCCAACCATCTAATTAATTTTAAGTTATCACTAAATTAATAAAATCCCACATGGGTTACCCTAGTGCCACTTTGGGCACCGCCCCCCACTAAGATCCACTCCCCCTTCTACAACTAAAAGACCCGATAAATCATAGAGCAAAGCCAACTTGCACAAAACCTCATGAACATAGACAAACAGGCGAGGCATAAACCATCCCACACACAAATCCCAATCAAATAAGTGAACATAATGTGCAAGGATAATGAAACCCTCGTATACTCATTCAATACATAAACAACCATCTCAAAATAGACTATCAAAGAATTCCATCAAGAAGAAAATTTCCCCTCGCCTTTGGAAGACTCCCAAAAAGAACAATGGCCAAAATTTACTCCAATATCCAACACCCAAGCAACACATCATGCAAGCAACCAATCTTGATACAATAATCATAGAATCCATGGTGGGTTTACAATCTGTACCCACACACAATTTACATATGCATACAACATTTATGATTTTCAAGGAATTAGTCTAATATCACATTTAACAAGGCTCATTATTACATAAGTGGAATTAAATTAATTTTTCTTTTCAAAATCCTATTATGTTTATTTACCCACAATCTCTTAATTCTGAGGTAAAAATGTATTTTTTTAACTAGCCTCATAATAATATGTTACAAATGTACCTATACGTATATATAAGTATATACGTATATATATATAAAAACATATACCCATACATCAATATATACATATATATACATATACTTATATATATGTATATATTATATCTAAATACAAGTATCATCTACAGATTAAAATACAGTAACAAATGTAGTTGAATATACATAAATATATATACACATACATATATATATGTATGTATGTATGTACGTACGTATGTATATACAAACATGCACATGTAATTTTGAATGTGTAACAATAAAATGTAATTTTCTTCACAACAGGTATGACACAGCCGACACCAATACATAGCTATCGGCACAACTTATATATTCAGGAACCACACATTTACCTTAACTATGAGCTCTTATACTATTGAATCCCACACAAGACATAAAAGCATTGAATGGCCAATAATTTGGTGACCAAGTAGATTCCATATTCACTGAATATGACTCAATCTGTAAGTTCCAGTATAGCTTAAGATGAACATTAATTTCTCAGACAATGAATGGTGGAATCTCAAACGAAGATTGGGTTGAATTCGCACTGAAGTTATTGATGAGAATATATATATATATATATATGATTCTAAATTGCATGCTAACAAATAAACAAGGGTTACGATTCTGATATACATTTTATAAAAATATCAAGGAAATCGAATGTCTAGATAATGAAAGAAAGGGCATTGATTATCTAATAGATAAGGAAAACCCTACAAATGGCTTAAATCTTGGAATGCAACTCCAATAGCTAATTGAAATGCATTCAAGTGACTGAGGTTGCATGAAGACTTCGGCCAACGCATGGTAGTTGGTTATACCTATCATACAAACATCGAATTCTATAGAACTGAGTATGGGGTTCGAGTAAAATAGGGTGTCTACTCCAACAAGACCAACACCATACTAGCTACGATAGGCATTAAAGAGTTTGTAATAAGCATTTCTACAGATTAGTATGCATTCTATAAATTTTGAGCACCAGCAATTGAATATGCATCGACTATCTTTGGACGGTGAATTCATTTACATTATGCTAGTTATTCATTAACACACTGCATATAGTGGAAACTATGACTAGAAATACATGATATATCAATGAATAGCCAAGACATAATAAACTTCCATAGGAAACTATGACTAAGTTTGGTTTAAGGCATGACTAGCAGCCAAAATAAAAGAGAAATTTCCAAGAACACACTACATACAAAGAATGAACAGAGGGTTCCTCAGCTACGAAAATACTTCAGGATTGCACAAATGGTTTATCAAGAAAGACTTTGAAATTTCCAACCAAGAATTTTCCTAATGCACAACACCGAAATTATCAACAAAGAATTTATGAATACTCAACACAAAAATTATCAAGATATTGTTTTGTTTCAAACAATACAATCACTCTTTTCTTTCCATTTTCTACAAAACTAGAATGAGAACTATAATGGAACCTAATTTCTCCCACTTTCCAAATTGAATATTTGATGTTGAGCCCTCTCTCCTTCCAGTTTGCAGCTCCAACAAACTTCAAACTCGGCAACCACTACTGGAACCCCCAAATTCCTAGTTTTCCCAAAAACGAGAAGAAAAACCTCCAAGAAACATTCACTGGAGAGTTGAACAAGATTAGTTTCCATAAAATATGTCAAAATCCCCTTTCTATTAGCCAATTAACTAATTTATTTACTCTTCCATAATGTCATTACTGCATGCTCTTCTTTAAATTAATTATTTTATTTTTATTTTCCCCACTACCGTCAACTACCACTATTTATTATTATTTTATAATTTTAACCATACCTTATTAATTGCGCACAATTAAATCAACTCTTAAGATATTTAATTTATTAATTATAATCTTTCATTTTAATTTCATTTGCACCATGCTTTAATTAATATATTTATTTTTACATTTATTTATTAAATCATAATTTTAATTTAATTAAACCAAATAAAGACATTAATAATATTTTATTTAATCAGTACCTCAAATGTATTAAAACATTTATTTAAATTATCAAAATACCTTTTATCTACAATAGTCTTTTATTTTAATATAATGATTAATCAAGCACTAGTTAAACGAATAACTCAAATGAACAAAATACCTAGCAATACCTGACCTCACAGCAACACGGAAGGCAATACCACAACATCAACAAACCAACTCAAACTGAACTCACAGACAGGGCAGGACAAATAGATACTCATCCTCATCAAGGATGATAGCTCAACACAGGGGACCATATGTTATCTCCTTTTCAACAATCTCCATTGGATTTAAGGCACGCTCAAACCTGGTAATTCAAGTGGAGTCGATGCCTGGTACCTGCAACCTGCAACAAACCACACAATTGATCATGTACATAATCAAACAATCAGGAACACTGTGAAAGGAAAGTAGCAATGTCACAGGACACTCACAAGTGAGTAATGCGACAATGTTCCCCTTCACCAAAATACATCAACACACAACAATCAGATGCTAACAATGTGATAAGAACATACATTAGATAATCGCATAATACTCATAGCAATAATAACCAACACAATCAATTAAACCATAAACTAGTCATGACATATACATAAACATTAGTGATAAAAGCAGCATCAACTATTACCATAGCAATGAATCCATCATCGAGCAATGTATCATAATGTATAAATACAATCAAGTCATTATCAGTAATAGAAAGAAAACTAAGGGGGCACTACAGTGAGCACAGTATAACACACTCGCATTATGGTTTCAATTTCAAAAAAGCATTACCAAAATGCGAGTGTGTTATAATGTGCTCGTGTTTTGGTCTACATTGAATTTTGTTCTTCTCCTTTTTTTTCTCTTTCTTCTTGTTATCTTTTAAGGAAACTATATACATGAAATAAACATTTAAGTATAAGTTGATATTTACATATGGACATTTAATTTCTTATACTTTAAGTTATATTTTATGTATATAGTTTCCAGATGTTTGAGAGTGGTTTCAGATCTCTAGGAGTTATAATGCAAATTCTATTTTTTGGAAGATCTTAAAAAACTCAGGCTTAGTCAAATTTCAGTAATCAGCAAGTTGTATTCTCTCTCTTTCTCTCTCATTGTTTATCCCTTACACATTCAACATCTCTCTCACTACCTCCATCCCTTTATCTGACTCTCTCCCTTGAGCTCAAGATCTACATCTCTACCTATCCATCCTTCTCTCTCTCTCTCTCTAATTCTCTCTATCTCACTTCTTTGTCCATTCCTCTCTCTCTCTCTACTCTCTATCTCCCCTCTCCCTCTCTCTACCTACCTCTCCCTCTATCACTCCCTGACACTCTATTTCTCTCTATCTCACCTCTCTCTCACCTCCCTCTCTTATTCCCTATATACTATCTCACAATCCCTCTCTCTACCTACCTCTCCATCCATCACACCCTACCACTCTCTCTCTCACTACACCTCTCTATCTCACCTTTCTCTCCCTCCCTCCATCATTCTCTCTCTACTTCTCTCTATCTCTCCTCTCTCTCTACCTCTTCATCCCTATCTACTTATCTTTATCTCCTCTCTCCCTCTCTCTACCTACCTCCATCACACTCTTTGTTTCTCTCTATCTCACCTCTCTATCCCTCCCTACCTCTCCCTTCCTCTCTACTTATATATATATATATATATCCCCTCTCCATCTATCACTTCCCACCACTCTCTCTAATGCTCTCTATCTCACCACTCTCTCATCTCCCACTCTCCATCCATACCTCTCCCTCTCCTTCCCTCTCTACTCTCTATCTCCACAATCTCTCTCTCTCTCTCTCTCTCTCTCTCTCTCTCTCTATCCTCATAATCTCTCCTCCTCTCTCTCTCTCTCTCTCTCTCTCTCTCTCTCTCTCTCTCTCTCTCTCTCTCTCTCTCTCTCTCCTCTCTCTCTCTCTCTCTCTCTCTCTCTCTCTCTCTCTCTCTCTCTCTCTCTCTCTCTCTCTCTCTCTCTCTCTACCTACCTCTTCCTCCATAGCTCCTACCACTCTCTATTTCTCTCTATCTCACCTCTCTCTTCCTCCATACTTATCTCTCTCTCCTCTTCCCTATATACTCTCTATCTTCCAATCCCTCTCTACCTACCTCTCCATCCATCACACTCTACCACTCTCTCTCTAAACATATCTATCTCACCTTTCTCTCCCTCCCTACCTCTCCCTCCCTCCCTCACTCCCTCTCTACTTCTCTCTATCTCTCCTCTCTCTACCTCTCCATCTGTCTCTACTTTTCTTTATCTCCTCTCTCTACCAACATCTCCCTTCATCACTCTCTCTCTATTTCCCTCTTTCTCACCTCTCCCTCCCTACCTCTCTCTCCCTCTCTACCTACCTCTCCATCC
This sequence comes from Sequoia sempervirens, assembly GCA_007258455.2. Lineage (NCBI taxonomy): Eukaryota > Viridiplantae > Streptophyta > Pinopsida > Cupressales > Cupressaceae > Sequoia > Sequoia sempervirens. The sequence goes on from VDFB02000003.1 coordinate 9,691,680, forward strand.
ATCATTGTGTACAAATCTCTCTATTACTCTCTATCTCGCCTCTCTCACCTCCCATTCTCTCTCTCTCTCTCTCTCTCTCTCTCTCTCTCTCTCTCTCTCTCTCTCTCTCTCTCTCTCTCTCTCTCTCCTTTCATCTCTACTCTCTATCTCACCATTCTCTCTCCCTCTATCTTTTCTTCCCTATATACTTCTCTCTATCTACCTCTCCATATCTACCTCTCTCCCTCTCTCTCATGTTGCAAGGAGACCCTATGAATAATTTTTGGTGTTTTCATTGATGGAAACCCTAGTCAATGACTGATCTGCATGACATCATTTTCTCCCACTGGCAGTCAAATTGAAGATAGTCAAGGCATCCGGCAGTTTGGTGATCATCGATTCACTTGCATATTTCCAGTTGTGGATCTCATGGGAGGTTTATCAGTACATCTAATGCGTTTTTTGACAATCTCAGTGCCTCATATTAAGTCTTGTGTGATTTTGGAGATCTGGTTGATACTTTTCTATTTATCAGTATTTTGGGGCTGACTTAGTCAATAAAATATGTTGCGGATATTCAAGGAATGTTTATTCAAATATTTTTGTGTTTTCTCATTTTTTTGGGGGTCCAAGCTAAGTTGTGGATGACCATTGTGGATGCGCATTGGATAACTCTTAAGATTTGAACCGACAAGTTGCTAATATTTTCAAGTTTTATTTGAAGCCAACTTATTGCGATTAAATTGCTAGTCATGGATATATATGTATGATCTATTATATCATTTTGACATGTATGCATGATGTGTCGATGTGTATTGCGAATACCAGAAGAGTGTTAGAGATATTTTATGCACAGTTTCACTTGCACATAAATATTTTGTGAAGCAAGTCAGAGTAGAGCAAAGTAGAAGTTCAGTATCAATCAAAAGGATAGAAGATTGACATTTGAGCCTAACCAAAACTGTAATCAAGCATTTTTAGATGCTATTCTTTCAATTCATTCTCTTGGATCTAATCCAAATCTCTGTAAGGTAGTGTGTCTTCCTATTTTGAGCAGTGAGCTCTAGGCAGTGTGACTGAATGCAAGTGCATTCCCATATTGTAAACTTCTTTTGTGTATACTTAGATTATATTATGGATTAGCCATCCACTATGGTTTTTCCCCTAATAGGGTTTCCATGTAAAAATCCTTGTGTTATGGTGTTGTGGTTGTTTTCTTTTTGTTTCTACATATTTCTCTCGGTTGAATATTTTAAGTGGGTTAATAATCAGAATAATAAAATCAATTTTTTCATAACACTGATTCACCCCCCCTCTCAATGTTGCTTGTTTCCAACAATTGGTATCAAAGCTAGTTCCTCGAAAGAAGTCTAAAAACTTGGGGAGATCTTGGAAAGTGTTTTCAATGGATACAAGCAAATGATCTCGGAATTGAACTTACTGCAGCAAATGAGTACAAGGAGAAATTCAAAGCAAGCTCAGCCAAACTTGATGAACTGATTAAAATTCAGAGGACTAATGGTGATAGGTGAGGTCTTGGATATGAAGAAGGATAAATGTATGGATCTGGACAAGGGATATTCAGGCAAGGAAATCAGATGAATGGAGCCATAAGAAATCCCATGAGACAACCAAATGCTCAAAGATTCAATGGTTATTATTTTTCTTGCAAAAAATTTGGTCATATGGCTTCTCAGTGTAGAAGCAGGATGAATCCAAGTGGACCATCATTCTTAGGTCAGTGCTTTAATTGCTATAAGTATGGTCATAAGTCAAGTGAATGCAGAGTTGTGATGAATAACTTTCATAGAGATGTCAGATGCTATGCATGCAATAGACTTGGGCATATTGCTAACTGATGTAGATCAAGTAAAAATTAGTGGAATAGTTGGTCTGATCAAAGAAATGTTGTGTGCTACAACTGCAAAAAATTTGCACATATTGCTAGATTTTGTTTGAACAAAAGAGGTCCAGTAAGACAGAATACACAGGAGGATGTCAAAGGAAAAGGGAAAGTCACTACAACTGTGATCAGGGAAAATGCAGAAGAAATGAGTGAAAAATAATCCCTCTATTAAAGGAAATGTTCCAGCACTAGAATCTACTTCTGGAAATTCCTTTGGGAATTATTTTTAGGGCCTTGGCCTAGGGGGAGCTGTCAGAAAAATCCTTTAACCCCCTGCAGGAAATTGGTACTAGAATGTGGACCAGTCTAGTAGGTGGATCAATTATTTTTAGATATTGTTTAACTAAATTGGAGCTAGTATTGTAAAGCTTTGGAGATCCATAGGAGAATTATCTGTCTCAGTGCTTGAAATCAGAATAACCGGATGAACTAGGGTTAAGGCATTTATTGCAACAAAAAGGGTTAGTTGTGTGAGTGATAAAAAGCCATTTTTATCTTTCATTTGTCACTTTCCATTTTGGAGGAAAGTAGTTTGAAAGATCCCTGGAGTAAACCTTGTTGAATTGTGGAGAGATTCAAAGTGTGGAATCTGCGATCGAACTTTGATCTGATGGAAAGGTATTTTTAGAAAAGCCTGTGAATTTGTGAATTTGCAATCATGGCCACTCCATTGGTAGTAGAGGTCAAGGATACACCCCATCCTAAGTTTAAATGGCACTCTTATAAGTTTGTTGAGACTGAACCCTTAGGAGCATTTTCATCTGTGTCATATGGATTTTTGCACGCTAAGGATATTAGGGCATATATTCATGTGAACATTGAAGAGTTAGGTACCTCTCAAATAATGAATATGTATTACCATCATATAATAGGAGAGGATTTTATTGTAAAGCTAGAATTTCAAGCCCTAGAAGAGAAGTTTATGCAGTTTGCGAGATTTCCCATATTTGAGGAAAATGAATGGGTTAGATACATTTTGAGTCATTTTCATGATGAGTTCATGTGGCTGAATATACCCTTTAAGATCACAAAAGAGGCTATATGTGCAGTAACGGGTCTAAATTCCACCGGTAGACTTTCAGTCTTGAAATATGTGAAGAATGACAAGGTTACTGAGGGAACAGGTGCACAATGGGATAGAAGGGAAATGACAATAGAAGACATTGTTGAAGTGGATGTGAAATTTGCATCAATGGTCATTGGTTACAAGATATACCATTCTAGTCAAGACAATTTTGTATTTGGTACGACCATCTATGCAGCTTATGAAATGGTAAAGCAAAATGAAAAATATGACTTGTGTGAGCTTCTCAGAAGTTGGTTGATGGAGAATCTGAGTAAAATAAAGAAATACAAGAAGAATACTTTCAAATATGGTAATCTACTATGTGCTTATTTTTCTATTTCATGAATGAGGTTTTGGGCATTGGAAGATTACATTGGCAAAAATATGAGCTTATTTTTGTTCAGATAAGGAACAAGTTGTTTGGAATGGGTGATCGTCAAGTCAAGAATACTACCCTTTGGGCGTACTTCAAAAATTACCAAAATATGATGCATGCCAGGGAAATAATTCCCACTTCAATTATGGAATAGTACAAAGATATTGTCTACTTCATGGTGGATATTAACCAATGTCATATGGAAGTTGTTGATCCCAGAACAATTTGGATCATGCCTATGGGATATGAAGTAGAGGAAAACATTCTGAAGATGTATGTAGAACACTTGTTGAATTCACCTTTGGATTAGGGAGAAGAGAGGTTTCGAACATATGCAAAGAAAAGTATGCAGGTTCATGAGGAATTGAGAAAGCTGGTGATAGTAAGGAAAGTAAGAAAAGAGATGGAATTTTTTGCAGAAAGGATGGGCTTACCTGTAGAAGCTTTGAGAGAAGAAAGAAGGAGGAGAGATGAGGAAGAAGCAGTAGAAGTGAAAGAAAAAATAGAGTTTTCTAGTCCTAATGCATCCTATGTCTGCACTAGATCTACAAAGAGTTCCCCTACAGCAAACCAACTCAAGACAAGCCTTCTAGTAAAAGGAAGAAGAATAAAAGTACAAGAACGTATGAGCCTATTTTAGAAGATGAGGAAACAAAATCAGAAGAATTTTTGAGAGAAGGAAAAGCTACCAAAACTCAGGCTATCAAGTTAAACAAGAATAAATCTTCTGACAAAGAAGAAAAAGGAAAAAAGGAAAAAGTTGATAAACTTGGTATGTCAGTCAATGAATTTGTGAATGCAGTCATCAAGGATGGTAATCTTAAGCCCCTCTGTGAATTGTATGAAACTTTTGATGAATATGGTCAAAGAATGCTAGAAGAAGCTAGAATAAAACATATGAACATTTTTAATAAAGTTCTTGTTGAGATTATGTCTGGCTTACCCAAGAATCTATATGATATTTTAGAATCGAGAAGATTAAGTGCTAGAAAAGAAGAAGAGAATCTGAGGAAGAGAGTTCTTGCAGATTTATGTCTAGAAATGTCAATTGAAGAGATGGATTCACTCCTTGAAAAAGCTAAAAAGGAATTTAAGAGCGAGACAAGGGTGAATAAACTCATGATTGGTGAAACTAATGTTGTTGTTGGTGAAACCAAGGAGATTATGGAAGAGTTTTTTTCAAATAATAAGATTAATGTTGAGGAAATGAAAATTGAAAATGTTCCATAAAATGAGGTTGTGAATGAGGAGAATATGAATGTATCTGATCCTCCAGAAGCTGAGGATATTTTGATTTCTCCTAATGTGGAAAATACAGAGACACCTATGGAAACTGAAGTTCCTGAGGTGATATTAGCTGAGGAGAAGGAGGTGCAAAATGAAGAGGTTGAAGTGCCTAAAAGAAATCTAGAAATAGTCTCAGAAGAACCCAAGGCTAAAGAAGAAAAATCTCAAGTTAAGGAAATCAGAGTGGAGGCAAGAGACATTGCCAAGGCAGTGAAGAGATCTCTTATAGAGCAACAGGAAGATTTTGATCCTAAATTGGATAAAATTTCAATCAATCTATCTACTTTGTCCCCAATTCAGATGATGAAGGTTGCATTAATTTCTCAAGCTAAGGCCAGTGAGAAGTTTCTAAAGTCTCACATAGAGGATAGTGAGTTGCTAAATCTTACATCTAGAGTCCTGTAGAAAGTAATGCCTACTCATGTCATGGATCCATCAGGTTCCTCTTCTAGTGAGCTAAAGAAGCTCATAAATGTTGTAAGTACTCAATTTGAGTCTTTTGAGAAATCTGTTGAGGATAAATTACAAAAGGAGTTTAATAGAAAAAGACTTAGTCAATTGAAGGCAGTGGTTGCAAAGGATAATATTATGTTAGCTACTTGCATGTAGAACATTCAAGGTTCTGTATCTGAAGCTGGAAAAGCCTATAAGTCTTGTTTGGTTTTGTCCAAGTTTACTGAAGGTAATGAGAAAAAGGTGAAGGATCTAGAAAATCAATTAGCTACCATTTCTGCTACTTTTGATCCTTTAGCTGGTGATGTGGTTCAGCAAGAAGGTCAAGTAATAGGTCTACTTGACAAAATAAGATGCTTGAAGAGTGAAAATGATAAGATTGTTGGGAGAGTAAGTGAACTCAATGGACTAATTTGTCTGAAGATTGAGATAATGATGAGTGCTTTGAAGGAAGCGAAAGCTGCTATAGCAGTTAGTGACTCGAAGAATCTTAAAACTACAAAGGCTCAATCCTATTTAATGTGTGGTCACATAATAGTTTGGAAAGTCTCAAAAAGGTTTGTGATGACAATTTAAGAGTGTTGAAGCAAGATATTGCAGATATTTTCAAACTTATGTAAGTTACAAGTTCATGCCTATTCAGTTTTGGAATTTTGTTTCAATTTCCCCAGTTTTTTCCATTGATGTCAAAGGGGGAGAAGTGTACAGTGAAAAATTCATATTCATCATAGTGGGAGTTGTTTTTCCAATATTGAAGTTTATTTTTGAAGTTTTGTAATGGCAGTGTAACTCATGTTGGTTTTGATCTGACACTTAGTAATTTTTTCACTAAGTGTTGCCATCAATGCTAAAGGGGGAGATTGTTGGCAAGAGACACTGTGAATTCTTTTTGGTGTTGTCATTGATGGAAACCCTAGTTAGTGATTGATTCGTATGACTTCATTTTCTCCCACCGTAGTCAAATTGAAGACAGTCAAGGCATCCGACAGTTTGGTGATCATCGATTCACTTACAGATTTCTAGTAGTTATTTTGAGTTGTGGATCTCATGGGAGGTTTATCAATACATCTAATGTGTTGTCCAACAATCTCAGTGCCTCGTATTAAGTCTTGTGTGAGTTTGGAGATCTAGTTGATACTCTTCTATTTATCAGTATTTTGGAGCTAACTTAGTTGATAAAATATGTTGTGAATATTCAGGGAATGTTTATTCGAATATTTTTGTGTTTGCTCATTATTTTTTGGGTCCAAGCTAAGTTGTGGACAACTGTTGTGGATGTGCATTGGATAACACTTAAGATTTGAGTGAAAAAGTTACTAATATTTTCAAGTTTTATTTGAAGCCAACTTATTGTGATTAAATTGCTAGTCACAGATATATATGTGTGATCTATTATATCATTTTGACATGTATGCATGATGTTTCGATGTGTATTCTGAATACCAGAAGAGTGTTAGAGTGATTTTATGCATAGTTTCACTTGCACATAAAGATTTTGTGAAGCGATTCAGAGCATAGCAAAGCAAAATTTCAGTATCACTCAGAAGGACAGAAGATTGACATCTGAGCCTAACCAAAACTATAATCAAGCATTTGTAGATGCTATTCTTTTAGTTCATTCTCTTGGATCTAATACAAATATTTGTAAGGTAGTGTGCCTTCCTATTTTGAGCAGTGAGCTCTAGGCAGTGTGCCTGAATGCAAGTGCATTCCCATATTGTAAACTTCTTTTGAGCATACTCAGATTATATTGTGGATTGGCCATCCACCGTGGTTTTTCCCCTAATAGGGTTTCCACGTAAAAATCCTTGTGTTATGGTGTTGTGGTTATTTGATTTTTGTTTCTACATATTTCTCCTAGTTGCATATTTTAAGTGGGTTAATAATCAAAATAATAAAGTCAATTTTTGCAAAACATTGATTCACCCCCTCTCAGTGTTGCTTGTTTCCAACATCTCAATCTCCCCAACTTACTCCCCTCTCTCTCATCTTTATCTCTCACTCTCTCCTTCCCTATCTACTCTCTATCGAGCACCATTCTCTCTCTCCCTCCCTCCCTTCCTCCTCTCTCTATCTCACCTCTCTCTCCCTCCCTCCCTCCTTCCCTCTAATATTCTATATCTTCCCCTTTCTCTCTCTTCCTTCCTCCCACCCACCTTCGCTCTCTACCTCTCTCTCCCTCCTTCCTCTCTCTCTCAATCTCTCTACCTTCCTCTGATCTCTACTTCTCTCTTTATCACCTCTCTCTCTCTCTCCTTCCCTCTCCTTCTTGCTCTCTATCCCCCTCTCACCCTCTCTCTTAATCTCCCAAACCCTATACTGAATATCATAAGTCCTAATCTCATACCCTACACCCTCATCCCTCATCCCTATACCCTATATCCTCAACCTTATAACCTAAACCTATAATATTATCCATCAACCATAAACTTAAACCCTAAACCCTACATTCAATTTTGTACCCTAAACCCTCAATCCTAAACTCAATACCCTCAACCCTATACCTTAAACCCTAAATCCTACACCCTCAACCCTCATCCCTTTTCCCTATAAACTCAACATTATACCCTAAACCCTAAACATTATACCTCAACCCTATACTTAAACCCTAAACCCTACACTCTCAACCCTTAACCTTATTCCTTATACCCTAAACCCTACACCCTAAACCCTAATCCCTATACCCTATACACTTAACCTTATACCCTTCACCCTCAACCCTCAACCTTCAACCATATACTTCAACCTTGAACCCTATATTCAACTTTGTACCCTAAATGCAATACCCTCAATCCTATATTGAATATCCTAAACCCTAATCCCTATACCCAACATACTTAACCATATACCCTCAACCCTGAACACTATCCCTCAACCCTAAAATCTATAATTTAAACCCTAAAACCTACAGCCTCAACCTTCATCCCTATACCCTATACCCTCAACCTTATACCCTAAACCTTTAACATTATCCCTCAACCCTATACTTAAACCCTAAACCCTACACTCTCAACCCTCAACCCTATACCTTATACCCCAAACCATACACCATAAACCCTATACCCAATATCTTAAACCCTAATATCTATACCCTATAAACTTAACCTAATACCCTTAAACCTCAACCCTCAATCCTATACTTAAACCCTAACACATACATTCAACCTTGTACCCTAAACCGAATACCCTTAACCCTATACCCAATATCCTAAACCCTAATCCCTATACCCTATATACTTAACCTTGTACCCTCAACCCTGAACACTATCCCTCAACCCTCAAACCTATACCTTAAACTCTACACTCTCAACCCTCATCCCTATACCCTACACCCTCAACCTTATATCCTAAACCCTAAACATTATCCCTTAACCCTATACTTAAACCCTAATCCCTACAACCATTCACCATATACCTTACACCCTAAATCCTATACCTAATATCCCAAACCCTAATCCCTATACCCTATACACTTAACCTTATACCCTCAACCCTACATTCAACCTTGTACCCTAAACCCAATACCCTCAACCCTAATCAAATATCATAAACCCTAATCCTTATACCCTATACACTTAACCCTATACCCTCAACCCTAAACATTATCCATCAACCCTCAAACCTATTCCTTAAACCGTAATCCCTACACCCTCAAACCTCATCCCCATACTGTATACCCTCAACCTCATACCCTAAACCTTGAACATTATCCCTCAACCCTATACTTATACCCTAAACCCTACACTCTCAACCCTTAACCCTATACCTTATAACCTAAATCCTATACCCAATATCTTAAATCCTAATCCCTATACCCAATACAATTAACCTTATACCCTCAACCCTATACTTAAACCCTATTCCCTACATTCAACCTTGTACCCTAAACCCTAAACCTGATATCCTAAACCTAATCTCTATACCTTATACACTTAGACCTATACCCTCAACCCTAAACACTAGGGGGAAGGTGGGAAGGAGAGAGAGAGAGAGAGAGAGAGAGAGAGAGATGAGATAAAGAGGAGAGAGTGAGAGGGAGGGATGGATAGAATGGTGAGATAAAGAGGAGAGAGGGTGAGATAGGGAAATAGGTAGAGATGACATAGGTGATATAGAGAGAGACAAAGAGAGACACAGAGAGAGAGTGATGGAGAGAGAGGTATGTAGAGAGAGGGAAATGGGATATAAAAATAAGTAGAGATGGAAGCATAGGTAGAGATATAGGAAGGTGAGATAGAGAGGAGCGAGTGAGAGACAAATATAGGGGAAGATAGGGAGAGTGAGAGAGAGAGAGAGGTAGGTAGAGGGATGGAGAGGAGAGATAGAGAGTAGAGAGGGGAATAGGTAGGGAGGGATACATAGGTGAGATAAAGAGAGAGTGATGGAGGGAGAGGTAGGGAGAGATAGGGAGAGGGAAGATAAAGACAAGTAGAGAGTAGATGAGAGGTAGAGAGAGAGGAGAGATAGAGATAAGTAGAGGGGAGGGAGGGACGGAGGGAGGGATATGTAGGGAGGAGATAGAAGTGAGTGTGTGAGAGAGAGAGAGAAAGAGAGGTGAGATAGAGAGGATAGTGTGAGAGAGAGAGAGAGAGTGGTGAGATAGAGTAGAGAGGGAATGAGAGAATGAGAAAGAGAGAGAGGAAGGTGGGAGGGAGGAAGAGGTAGAGAGGGATAGGAAAGATAAAGAGAAGTAGAGAGAGAGAGAGGGGAGTGAGGGAGAGGTAAAGAGGGATAGATGAGATAAAGAGATGTAGAGAGAGAGAATGGTTAGATAGAGAGGAGAGGATGAGAGAGAGAGAGGGGGAGGGAGGGTAGGGAAGGAGATAGAGTTGTGTGTGAGAGAGATAGAGAGAATGGTGAGATTGAGTGGGGAGAGTAGGGATTAATGGAGGGTGAGGTAGGTAGAGAGAGGGAGAGGGGATATATAGATAAGTAGAGAGGGAAGGAGAGGGACAGATAGGTAGGGAGGGAGAGAGAGATAGGTGAGAGAGTAGAGAGGGAAGGAGGGAGAGATGGAGGTAGGGAGAGTAAGATGGATAGAGAGTGGTGAGATAGAGAGTAGAGAGGGAATGAGAGAATGAGAGAGAGAGAGAGAGGGAGGGAGGTGCGAAGGAGGGAGAGGTAGACAGAGATATGTGAGATAAAGAGAAGTAGAGAGAGATAAAAAGAGAGAGATAGAGAGAGAGGAAAGGAGGGAGGGTGAAAGAGAGGGGAGGAAGGGGTGAGATAAAGAGAAGTAGAGAGAGAATGGTGAGATAGAGAGATGGAGAAAGTGAGAGATGAAGATAGAATGGTGAGATAGAGAGGAAAGAGTGAGATACAAAGAGGGGGAGAGAGGGAGGGACAAAGAGAGAGTGAGAGAGAGCTAGAAATAGAGTAGAAAGGGAAAGATTTCAATAGTGAGACATAGGTGAGATAGAGAGAGACAAAGAGAGATAGATAGAAAGAGGGAGACAGGAGAGGGAGAGAAGTATAGAGGGAGGAGAGTGAGAGAGAGAGAGAATGGCGAGATAAAGAGAAGTAGAGAGGGAAAGAGAGAGTGAAAGAGAGGTCTAGAACATAAGGGATACATAATGAGAGATAAATATGATACAACTTACTAATTACTAAAATTTGACCTCCTAATTATTGAAATTTGACATGTTGATTATTGAAATTTGACTAAGTCTGAAATTTTTTAAGATCTTCCAAAAACTAAAATTTGCATTATAACCCCTAGAGATTTGAAACCACTCTCAAACATCTTAAAACTATATACATGAAATAAAAATTAAATTATAACAAATTAAACATCCATATGTAAATTTCAACTTATACTTTCCCTAAAAAAACAAGAAGAGAAAAATAAGTAGAAAAAAATCTAAATGTTTATTTCATGTATATAGTTTCCATAAAAAAACAAGAGAAAAAAAAGTAGAAAAAATTTTCAATGTAGACCAAAATGTGAGCACGTTATAACGCACTCTCATTTTGGCAACGCTTTTTGGCACCTTTTGGTAATGCATTTTGGCACATTTTTTAAATTCATTGACAAGGAATAAATTTCAATACAAAACATAATGTGAGCACGTTATAACACGCTCACATTATGTCTTGCTTTGGGAATCCTCAAGCCTTGGGCTTGGATTTTCTTTTGATTTCCAACCGAAAGGCTTGGAGTGCCTTCCCAACATCCAAAGATGTGTTTTTACATATTCTGCAGGATCTCACATAATCTCGTTCGTGCTAACCATCAAGTTTGCACGTGTTTCAAGGTTGAGTAAATTGAACACCTAGGTAATGTTAGGATCTCTCTTAGCTATTTAACAATGTAATTTTTTTCACATTTTGATAGTTAAGGCTTTCATCTTTTTTTTTTGTGTTTGTTTTTTGTCAAAAACCAATGTTTGGTATTTTTTACTTTATTTTTTAACCATTCATTGAAATTTCAAATAAATTACATTTTTATAAACTATACTTCATTCTACACATTCAAAAAAATGATTTTTAATTATTTTTCAAAAATTATAGGGGTAGCATGGCCAAAAATTCTTTTCAAGATGTGTCCATTTTGAAAATTAGTAAAAAATTATTAGAAAAATCAGGCATAAACTACATGTTAGCTAATTTCTCACTGAAGTGATTTTAAAAATACCAAAAAAAAATTAACCTTTTGAGGGAGCCACAAAAGATGCTATGTTATATTTTTTTGACAAAAACGGCACCAATTCCTATGGCTCACTTTTTTGAACCCCTTAATCTCTACCATTTTCAAAAAAAAATAGTAGTTTAGAAAGTAGACTCAGAGCACTATGACCATTGTTTTTGTTGCATCTTAAAAGTTTGAGTGTTACTATCCTCAATTTCTCATCCAAGGTCAATATTTTTTGATTTCAAAAAAAAAGTGGTCACTTAAGACCCCTTTTTGGCCCCCCATCTTTCTGCACTTACCCCCTTGTAATATATACATTAATATATATATATATATATATATATATATATATATATATATATATATTAATGTATGTTGATATATATATTTAATTGATAGATAATATATTTAATAATTATATATATATATATATATATGTGTGTGTGTGTATATATGTATATTAATATGTATGTATATATGTTTATATTAATGTAATCCTAATACATATATATAGAGCATTATTTTAATATCCATACTTAAACACATTTATTTACATATTCATCAATTGGTACATATATACAAAATGAGTATATATATATGCCTTGTATGTCCAATCAATACTCCCATGCATATGTTATATCTGTACATGGATATATGTAAGTACATCTACCTACGTATATGTATGCATGTATATATTCATATGTATGAGTTATCAAAGACATATACATATATACATAAATACATTCTATGTATATACCCTATCAATTAATATATAAACATTAACACACGAAAGAGAACTTATACTTGTCACAAAGAGTCAAACACATATCCCCAAACAAGAACATTCAAAGACTAACCACAAACCAATACAAAACATTTCCCAAACCATGACTCAAGATTACTTACCATTTCCCAAACTTATCTTGACTCAACTAGACCAAACTAGGGCGTGAGTGTGTGTATGCTCAATTAGGCTCATTAACAGTTACCATACCAAGTTCTTCTCCTAAGTGATATTCCCCCTCTCTTCTGGAGGTTCAAATTTGTTCTTGCATCCAACTTAGTACATCACAACAGTAGTTAGCTGATAACATTATATTCATATGCATCATATATTTTAATCTTCTAAACATTTAGAATATCATATTGAATTACACATTTATTCATATCATTTTTCATCAAGATTCATATACAAAACAGAAGCATATATTAAAGCTTTTTAACTCAACAAAGTAACAATAAATAGATAATAACACAATGGGGTGTAATAAAGGGTAACCATATAATCTATACATGCTAACATCAACATACCATCATTTTTGGCATAGGAGCTACTCTAGGTGGCATGTTTGTAGGTAGCACGCAAGTGGGCATCTGGTGATGAACCCAATGGGAAGTTTAAATTGTTTCAACATTTAATTTTCAAAAGTTGAAACTCTACATGAGGGGCTCAAGCTTAGGCCCACCTTATTAGGAGCTAGGACTAAGGGCCTAAGGCCTTGTCAACTTGATGACCATTGGCTGAGGGTTGACAACCATTGGTAGGGCTAATAGTCTCGTACCAACACTGCATGAATACCTATTGTTGGTCAATGTACCAATGGGTTTGAGGGTCTATAGACCACCCTTCCCCCCCACTTTCCCTACCATTATTTTTTTAATTTATCAATGTAGGTTTTACTTTTCAAAAGATTTTTTTTTTTTTTTAGTTTTATTAATTTTTTACAAACTATACAACTATATGACCATACGACCAAAAAAAGGGGATGGGGTGAAAAATTTCCCTAAAACCCTAGTGGCTAAAATAGGTCAAGTTATATATAAATCGTCATCTCTCATGCCTCTTAGATTCAATGGTAAGGTTCATTTTGTCCTAGAGGGTCATATGTGAAACTTCCCTCATAAAACCCTCATGATGAGCACCCAAAGCCCTTTTTTTGACTCTTTTTAAAACCCAAATTTGCAAAAATAACCACATATCTACAAACTCCAAAACCTCAAATTTGCAACTCACAATCTACACAACATATCTCATACCTTGAAATGTCTCAAATCTCTTTAGCATTTCAATGGATTCAACTTTGAATCATACCTACTCAAACAAGGGTTAAATAATATCAAGTAGATCTCCTCCCACAACCATAATCATGGCTTTAATACCACTTGTTATGACAAAATTATCAGGTTGATCCAACCATTTCCTGCATAACCTCATGAGACAAAAATATGCATACAATATTACAAAATAACCATCATGCAAAGATCAAAAACATACCACAATATTGCATAAGATACACCCTAGAAAGTACCCTAAGAAAGCCATCAAGGGGGAAAAATCAACCTCCAAAATAATCCATGCTCGATGTATTATTCATAAATGAAACATTACAATACACTTATAGAGTCTCTATGAATACTTCTAAAACATCAAGCTCTTCTAATGCATCCTTCATGTGTCCAAGCATAATAGGTAACCATGCAACCACACATCCCATCCCATGCTTCAAATGTGCACTCAATAAGAGAGCTCAATAGAATGACAACTCACTCAACCAACGAACTAGCCAACCCCAACCACTAAACATATGCTTGATTTTATAGATTTAGATTCATGCAAAAAAACCAAGTGGTAAAGGTAAAACCATGTGCCTCAAAACCATTAGTGCACAAAACCATTGAGCCAAACATTTACTTTTTGTTACTAAGTTTTCTCAACATTAAATATGTTTCCTATGTGCAACCCACAAATAAAATATCTATCCAATGTCACATACAACTTTACAAGTGGACCCAAATAAATACTTAATGTGGCTAAACACATCTCCTAAGATGCACCACAAATAAATGTTTATTTTGCATAATTAAAATAAGTCTTTTCTTGTGCAAGGTGTACAACACCCCTTTCCTAACACAAGATAGTTGATCACTACAACCAAATTTTATGGTTACAATCATAATTTAAAAACTCGACTAACTCAATGCAATGTGAAAAAATTTCTACTTGCCATGCTAAATTGACACAATTTATGTACCAAGTCAAAGTCGATTCATCCAAGTACTCTGTGTGTTTTTGATAGAGCTTCAAATGAGTTATTTAGAGTGACAAGTTTTGGGCATAAACATGCCTAATGTCATAATTTTTAAAAAACCTATAATTTTTTTTTTTAATTTTTTTTTGTCATTTTATATTCGTATTTCACCCAACAAAATATGTATTTGGAAGCTATGTTATAAAACACACTAGGGAAGGATTGGAAGTGTAGACACTAAAAAATTTCCTACACCTGCAAACGCCATTATTTAATTATTCTCCTTGATCACATTCTTCTATTAATTAAATAATTTTAATTATTTAATTAATTTGTGTTCTCCTTCTTTAATCTTCCTTTGATTAATTAAATAAATTAATATTTAATTATGTCACTATGATTCTTCTCTTCCTATAATTAAATAAATTCCCATTTATTTAATTATTCACCTTTCACCCTTTCATCTACAGTTAAATAATTATTTTTAATTATTTGACTATTCATTAATATTTTCATACTTCTATAGTTAAATAATTATTTAACTATTCTTTACCATTTTCCACTATTAAATAATTAATCTAATTTTATTGTTTAATTCCTCTTTCCCATTTCCTTCAAATTTAATTAAATGGTTGCACGATCATTTTAATTAAATGCTCATTTCCCTTATTCTCTCACAAATAAATAATCTAAATGATTATTTAATTCCTCAATACTTCTCCATAAATTAAATAATCTTATTATTTAATTCCTCCACTTTCCCTCCTCTCCCTCCTTTGAATATTGATTGTTGATTCCTTCTGGTCTACTTTCAATCTTGACCATCTATCCTTAGTTGTCCCTAGCCCCACTACTCTATGGTGCATGAAACCTCAACCGTTGATCTTGGAATCTTCTAGACTTTTGATCTCGTTTGTCCATTTGAGAATTTTTTCTATAAAAGAAGGTTGTCTCTTTCATTTTGGCTTTACAACCACATTTTCTCCAAAATTCTTGCTATCAGTCATTATCATTTGCAGGTACTTAGACACACCAAAATTTGAGGGAAAGCTTGCAACTTGAGAAGAATGGAGAAGAATGGAGAAGAAACAAGGAAGATAATCAAGTTCAACATGAGGGATTTAGATTAGTTTTGTTATTCATTTTATTTTCATGCTGATTGTACTCTCTTGTTTTGGATTTTGGATTCGGCTTAGATTTTAGGTAGATTCATTGCTACTTGGTCTTATCCATCTTATTCACGAATTTTCCCCTTCCTTATAGGAATAATTAAGATTTGGTTATAAATAGTGGAAGAAATTTTGATAATACAGTGATAAAACTATTAAAGATGGTGTGCACCATTAAGGTTCATGTGGTCTCAAATACATTAATTTAATTTTGGTGGTGAGGGCTCCACTCCTCAACCTAGCACTATACCATGATAGGGAATGCACCAAGGGCTTTATCCCTAGACCTCATGAAGGGAAATATCCATGGACCTCACCAAGGGCACAACCCCTTAACCCACTAAAGATGTTTATCGTTGCCTCAAGTCCAAGTCAAATTTTGAGTTATTGAATCTAATTTTTCAACTATGGTTACAATGAAGCATTTTTATTATATGAAGTGAAATTTGTGCATATACTATATAAGGTTGTTGAAGAAGTGAACCATGAATTTCACTTTCGATGTTGCAAATCATGTGAATTCTTTTAGAAAAGGTGTGACCTTATCCCCAAGGATTCTTGGAATTTGATCACATCACCAATTTCACAAGATGTAAGAAAAACAAGGTAGTGTCCTAAGTAATCTACAAGTTGCAAACTAAAGACAATTTAAATAGGATTCAACTTTAAAAAGATGTGAACCTTCTTTAATGAGCGAATAACATTCTCAAATTACCAAGTTTGTAATATGCAAGGTGAATAGGCTATCATCCTATCTAATTTACAAGGTGCTAGATGAAGAGTTTAGAAACATGAATTTAGATGAAAAAAAGGTAAAAAACCTAACTTGGGAAGATGTGAAATACCCTTTAAACCAATTAACCTAACCTTCTACAAAAGAATTGTAAAATGGCTAGGAAAATTGATAATATAAAGAAAATAATTGTGAAATAACTCACATTTTGTAATATTCAAAATGTTAAATCACTTGATCATTCATGGATTTTTGTTAACCACATTAGCAACATATTTGCTTTGGTTAACCACAATTCTTATTCAAGTCATTTTCCTTTCCAATGAATCAAAGATTATTTATACCAACTACCTAATTTTCTTACTTATTTGCTCATTTGAAATGACTTATATCTTCTCACATCTGAATCTTCATCATTTTCATGATAGGAATGAATGTCTAAGACATTGCAAATGGGTGAAATTTCTAACAGTTATAACAACTCTACGTTATAAGCATTATCTAAAAAAATTTGCAATATCCTCTAAGGACAAACCTTGTAGTTTAATTTGTTAAATGTCCCTCATGGAAACATATATTTTCTCAGATGTACCCAAATCAAATCTCCCCCAACAAATAATTTTTATTTTTTCTCTCATTCACCTCTTTAATTAGTTCATGCATATCTATTACAAAACTTAATGCTTTTACACATTTATTTTCTATTGGGACATCCAACAAACCACTCGCTCCTTTCAGTGACCTCCCATATACAATATGCAATGTTGTTTATTCTATAAAACTGATTATCCCATTATTGTAGGAAATTTTTACTTGCCAATTTCAAATCTTTCCATCTTGATATACTTTCCACCAAACATCTACGCAACTTTCTCAAGATTCTATATACTAATTTTTTTCATCTATCAATTTTTGGATAATGTGTAGAAACGAATCTAAATGTATAACCAAGTTCTTCCAAAGGGTTCTCAATAAGTGGAAAAAATGTAGTGTCCATGTTTGACATCATTCTTTTTGGCAACACATGTGATCCAACTTCATTATATTAGTAGCATAGCTAGTTTTTTTGCAAGGTAAAAATTGTGTAATTTTCAAATATATCAACAATAAATATTCAATCATCACCTATTCCCTTTGTAATCCAAGAATAAATTTCATGGCCAATCCTTCGCAAGGTCCATAAGATTTTGGAAATGGTTTTAAGTTCAATAGTTCATCACGTTCTAACTTGTTCCTTTGATAAACTTTAAAACTTTGTATCTTGCCACAAACATATTAACATCATACATTCTAGACAAAAAATATTTTTATTCCACCAATGCTTGAGCTTTATCTCCTTCAAAGTGACCAAACTTCAACAAAATATTTGGCATGTCCTCTATGCTATCTAGTCCAACTATATCCACTAATATGGTAGTCAACAATGCAACTCTCTTTCTTGAGAACATTTCCTACTTAATGAGAAAGTACAAATCCATGATTAGTAACAAATGAATATAAGTATCACATCCACATCATGGCATTTATTCAATATTAGATGTTTATAATTCAAGGTTTGATAATCAATGTAAAAGAATCATAAATGGGCTAGACTGGCATCATTTGAAACCCTAAATAGGGCACAACGCCTATAGGAGTTTGGGAGAACAAAACACAACCAACCCTTGCAATGAAGAAGGAAATTATATTTATATTATCTAGAAGTCGTGCACTCATCCACATGAAAGAATTAGAAGTAGATTTATAATTTCATAATCACCCATCACATTAATGGTGATATATGTGACTGATGGCTATGAGTTGGTGTGAGAACCATCAAGAGCTAAAATTTCAACCACTACATTAATGATAGCATCCATATCATGTCTTTTATTCAATATTAGATGTTCATAATTCAAGGATTGATAATCCATGTAAAAGAATTGTAAATGGGCTATATTGATGTGAAACCCTAAATAACGCACAACACCTATAGGAGTTCATGAGAACAAAAAACAACTAACCCTTGCAATGAAGAAGGAACTTATATTTATACTATCCCATCCACATCATGTCTTTTATTCAATATTAGATGTTTATAATTCAATGCTTGATAATAAATGTAAAAGAATCATAAATAGGCTTGACTGGCATCCATTGAAACCCTAAATAGGTCACAACACCTATAGGAATTTGTGAGAACAAAAAAACAACTAACCCTTGCAATAAAGAAGGAACTTATATTTATATTATCTAGAAATCGTGCACTCATCCACATGAAAGAATCAGAAGTAGATCTTGAATTTCACAATCACCCACCACATTAATGGTGATATTTTTGATTGATGGCTAGGAGTTGGCATGAGAACCATCGAGAGCTAAAATTTCAACCACTACAATAATGGTCACATTGGTTTCCTTTATTTTTCCATCACTAGAAGTACATATGGATCTACAACTTTGAGGTGAAAATTTGTTTCTAAGCAAAAAAAATCCTTTTGTAGTAGTTGTGGTGTTGAATCAAGTCAATAATAACACTCTAGGTCATGGAGTGTGGTAGGTAGGAGTGAATAGTGTAAAACATGGTAGTTTTGGAGTTTCCGGGATTAAGGGGTGAGGAAACCTCAAGACCCATATCACTATCAAGGAATCAAGGATGACAAGGAATTCATACCTTGAGGCATGCAAATAATAATAAGTCCAAACCAATGATCCCAATAAGATAACATAGTGAAAAGTGTTGGGGATCAAAGTTGGGGGATACTTTATTCCATGTACAACATTAAAGATAGTCCCTCATCTTTGACTCTAAAAAAAATGTATACAAGAAAATATTGAAAGTCGAGGATCAAGGATACCAAGGAAAAGATACTTGGGTAAAGGGACTTGGTTGAAACTTTCGATTCAAAAGGTAACTTAGTGTGAAGGATCGAGGAGTCAAAGTTTGGATGAAAGCATTCAAGTAAGGAAAACTTCAAAAACTCCAATAAAGGCAAGGGAAAAGAGTGAGGATCAGATGAAATGGATGACGAGAAGGAAACCTATAATCTCTATAGGGAAAAAAGGATGAAGGTGATTAATATATGAAAGGTATTTCCAAAGGGAAAAGACTGGTATCCCAACAAGGACAGAGGAAAAAGGTGGAGTTTGGCAGGAAATCGTACCTAGAAGAGAAACTTTGAAACTCTAACATAAGCACAATCCTTAAAAATTAGAACAA
This sequence comes from Sequoia sempervirens, assembly GCA_007258455.2. Lineage (NCBI taxonomy): Eukaryota > Viridiplantae > Streptophyta > Pinopsida > Cupressales > Cupressaceae > Sequoia > Sequoia sempervirens. The sequence goes on from VDFB02000003.1 coordinate 9,711,508, forward strand.
CAAAACCCCCACACTTCGAATTTTTGAGACCCTTTGCAACTTTTTAATTTTTGAGACCCTTTGCAACTTCAAACATATGACAAGCACATGGGGGATGAGAAAGAACAACATTTAGACAATATTGACACATGGAAACCCATACAAATATTTATAACATACATGTGATGGAAAAAAAAGACCTAAGCACACAAAGGAGCTATAACTCAAGAAAATTTTGGAAATATTAGATTGAGTCCCAACAATAGCTCTAGTTGGGTACATGTGCCTCTTGCAAGCACAATGAAAATCAAACTTTCTTTGAGAGAAAACCCAAAAGGAAAAAAGGGAAAAGAAGGGAGGGGGGGAATAAAGAAAGTATGTGCACAAGGAATTATGTACAAAACAACAACTTACGACCAATGACATGAAAGTGCATAAACATTGGGAGGTATGGTTGTAAACAAAAATTGAAAACACTTGCAGGTTAGACCTTGCATAGAATATCCATGGCACTAGGTCATGGACAAGATGATCAAGAAAACTTGTCTCTATAAAAAAAAGCATGTTGAAGGAGGTGATCTCCCTCAAACCAATACTACATCCATCTTGAAGTTACAAAAAATGTTTAATTTTACATCCATGCATTACAAATTGTCAATACTTTGGTCACCATGATAGAAGTGAAAATGAATTTCATATGAACAAGGAAACCACAAATATTAGGATTCATTCTCACCCTCATCCATATAAGAATATACACCTACAAGCTCCTTGGTAGCTTGATGCACATACAAACATGCACACAAATCAACATGAAAAATCCTAATGAACACCAAGCTTAAACATGTCATTTCAATTGCAACCTCAAGCTAAGCTAAATTGTGTAAATTCTTTGGTTTATCCAAATCCTACAACCTAGTTGCACCATCGATTTTGATGTATCCCTCCATGATTGAATTATTAATCTTATTCAAATTCAATTATGTATCATTAGCATATGATTCAAAAATTTGAAGAACTTCAAGTGAAGACAATCTTCAAATTACCCCTCTATTTTGTATTCTTTGGCACAACCTACTATAAAAAATTGTTGTTAAGAAATTGATCACTATTTTTTTCTCCCACAAACTAGCAACTCGATCCATATGAGAACACATAACATCAACATTAGCATGCTAAACCAATGAGTTCAAAAATGTGTCCTCAAAGAAATTCTTATAAGTAAAAGATAACTACTCCAAACCAAGTTCAAAAGTCCATCTCAAAATCTTCAAGGTTGTAAGCAATGGAATCATGCACTCCTTCACACTCATCTTTCTTATTTGCAATAAGGTTTGAGCCTCATCCATTTATGTACCAACAAAGCAAGGAAGGCCATCCAATTAATAACAAAGTTGCTACACTTCAACTTACTTATCTACATCTTCAACAATAGTGTTTTCCTCTAAAATTAATCCACCAACTTGACCATTAGGAATAGCCACATCCCCGCCAACATTAGGATATAGAATATCAATTACAAATATATTGAATAGAATTGGCCCACTCAAACATCATGCTTAAATCTTTTGGTTTATACTAGGGGGAAGCAAGCATGCACCAAGATAGAAATCCTCACAATACACATCTATGCATACATTTTCAAAGGCATATACTCAAGTGGAAGAACTTTAATAGCAATAGAAAACCCACCATAAAAATTAGAAGTGGATTCACCATCCTACCTTCTAAGGTATTCTAGACTTCAATAAGGAGAAAGGTCATAGATATGTGCATCTAACTCATTGAAACCACCAATAAGGTCATTTTTTTCATTGTTGAACATTACTATTCTGACATGTTGGGCACTTTTATATGTAAATTAATTATGGGGCTTGTATCTAAGGGTTAATTTCCTAAGGTTAGATTATCAAATTATAAAGCATAGAAACCCAAAGAAGCTATCAAGAACAAAGAAAGCCAAAATAAATGAAACAAGTATACCTGTCACTAGTTGAAGCTTCCATGATTTACCTTCGTAGCACCTTCTAACTTGTTGATTGGTGCCCTCAAATTGAATGTGTGAGAAATTTGATACCAAAGATTATGCCAAAGTCCTAAACAAGCTTTGAAGGATTTGAACTATAAATGCCTATGTCTATGAGAAAGACTCTAATGCTAAAGATAAGTATTCCAAAAACAAAAATGCAAATATATGTGTGTGCTTGTGTGAGTGTATGTGTGTGTGTCATCGAAAATGTGAGAAAAATTGTCATTCTATAGAAAATGCAATTTTGAATGGATGGACGAGATTGAAAGTTGACGAAAGCCTAAAATCAGAGGTCAAGATTTCATGTGACAATCCCTAATCAGGGTTAGGGAAAAATCATTAAATGAGTGGTCGAGATGCCATTTGAGAAGATCGAATCGGTGGTCAAGAATAAATGAGATAATTAATCCAAAAGATAAAGATTTTTGAAAATCAAGAAGATAAAGACTGCTTGATTTGTGAGATTCGAAAAATCAATAAGATAAGAGTTGAACTGAAAAGCAGATTTCGAAAATTAGGAATCTGCTCAATTGCTTGATTTTTGGAAGAATATTACCATTTTGAATTAAATTAATTCAAAATATGGATTTTTTGTGATAATAAATAATCAATTTCTAGATTATTTACCAGAATGAAGTGACAGTTAATAATTGTGAGGCCATTTTAAATAATTTCATTTATTTAAAATGAGAGAAATGTCAAATAAGGCAATTAAATAAGTAAAGATAATTATTTAATCTAGAGGATATGATTAATAATTAAATAAATTCATAAATTTATTTAATTAAGAGAATTGGTGACATATTAAATAAATAAATGAAATTCATTTATTTAATAATCAGGAAGAATAAATGAAGAAAGGTAATTAAATAAATTAAGAAACTTATTTAATAGTAAGAGGATAATAGACCATTAGTGACGTATTGAATAAATAAATATAATTTATTTATTTAATAATCATGAAGAATAAAAGAGATGAATTAATTAAATAATTAGGAATTATCTAATTAATAATCAAATGTGGACCAAGGACATAATTATGCTAGGATGAAAGTGGTAAAAATAGAGCTTGCAGGCCTAGGTCATTTTTATGTGTCTACATTTTTCCCCTCTTTGTCATAATGTAGCATGTCGCATTGTGACAAAGAAAACAAGTTAAAGTATTTCCCTAGTGAAGGTATGGAGTATCAATGCCCCCTCGGGAAATTTTTCAAAATTTTAGGCTGGCGACAGAAAAATTTGGAAAGTGTCTTGATAAGTCAATTTAATGACCAGAAAAACAATGGCACAGACAATTTCGGATTCTGACATATTTAAAGCGGCCAAAGTGGTTGTCAAAGTTGGTCAAAAGGGCCTCCAATAATAACCTAGTTGACAAATGTCATTTTGACTTTATAAATAGGTTGAGAAAGGGGTAAAACTCAATTCATTTTCACTATTTACCTTAGGAAATTTTGAGAGCTCAGAGCGAGGAGGACTTTGGCGAGGATGGTGATTCTAGTCACAGAGCATTGCGGGGAGATCATGTGAACTTTTAGGCGGCCAAAGGGCTTAGAGCCAGCAGTATGTACCCCTAACCCACTTTGTTATTTTCTTGATTTGCGTGTCAAATTTAAGGTTTTAGGGCGAACAATGATTGCGCTGCGACGCATATGCGTGTGTGTAAGTTGCATTTGACATCGCGTTTGACACAAGTGTAAGGGGTATTTAGGGAGGAGAAAGGATATGTGATGCATTTGCTAAAGAGTGCAATGCATTCGCAATATCGAGTTACATTCGATAGTCGTCACGCCGCATATGTCATTTTGTGACGCAATCGTGAGTTTGAGCGACGCATATGAATCAAGTGACACATGTGTAAGAAATCATGACACAAGTGACATGATGTGACGCATGTGCGGGACCAAATGACGCAATCAATTATTCATGATGCAATTGCAGTATGGAATGACGCAAACACATTTTTGTGATGCAAATGAGGTCAACGCGACGCATTTGACTTTGACCTTGACTTGGGTCAATTTTGATGGGTTTTTAATTTTACATGCTTTTGATGATAATGACAATTTCCCATAAAGTGCTAACATGTTATTTGGCCTTGTACAGAGACATCTTGCACCCATCTATACTCAAGAGAGCAAGCCATTGACTTTCAAGTTCGGAGACCAGTTGATGCCATGAGAGCAACGATGGTTGATGTGGCTAGGTCTATATTATGTTGCCTATATGCATGTTATTCAGGAAAATAGGGGTCTATTGACTGCTTTGTGTGAGCGATGGCATTTGGAGACATGCTCATTTCACTTGCTGATGGGAGAGGCGACAATCACGCTTGAGGACATGTACCGTATTCTATGTCTGCTGATCTGAGGAGAGTGGATCGTTTACTACCCTCGGCACAGCTATCAGACATTCACAACTTACTATCAGGATGAGGGTGCAGGACTTGGCATCGAGGGATATGATATCCACTGGGAGTTTATGGCAGAGTATTATGCCCGGTTTGATGCATTTTTGGTGACACTGATCAGTGGGATACTGATTCCTGATAGTCGCGAACATGGGTTTCCCATTGGTTGGGGAGATGTTCTTGTGGGCATGAGGCGAGACCGGACTATTTATTCTTGGGGGCCCTGTTTGCTAGGCATAATTTACCATCAGCTTCACAAGGTAGCCTACAAGAGGGCACAGAGCATTGGGTGTGGGACTACACTTTTGATGATATGGGCTTGGGAGCATGTGGCCATATTGTGACCTCCTATCCAGAAACCACAGCTAGCTGAGGGGATGCCTTATGCTTGTTATTATGTCAGTTCCCTATAGCGGACCAGGATGGGAGAGATAAGTTGGTGGTGCCATCAGATTGATGCCATGGTTACATTCATCTGGAGGACCTACAAAGACTGTCAGCAGTGGGATGATGAGGATGACCATCTCATCTTTTGTAGATAGTATTGTTACCTGATTGGGAGGACAATACAGAGTCAGCTCATCCTAGAGATGTATCTGCCATAGCGTCTCCTTAGAAATTTTGGAGAGTAGCAAGGTGTACCTACAGGCATAGCCGAGTATGCCCGATCTTCTAGGGAGTTAGCTTGGGGGCCAGTGATTTTCATACCCTTCACGAAGCAGCAGATTGATGGGCTAGTAACCCAACAGTGGGCATGGAGAGGTGGGATTGCAAATCCTGGGACTATAGCTGACTATGACCTATGGTGGGAGGCGCACTGACCAGTGCCACTGACAGATCTAGATGGACCAGCGTCGATTGACCTGAGGTCAATTATACAACGTGTGTCGCGAGCCAAGCGAGGGGCTCAAGATGGTAGCAGAGTTAGAGGTAGGGGAGGGATGGTGGTAGAGATGGAGGCAGGGATGGAGGTAGGGGGAGGGATGGAGGTAGGGGCAAGATGGGGGTAGGGACGGAGGTCAGGGTGGAGATGACGGAGATGATGGGGATGATGGAGGAGACGGAGGAGAGATGGCCAAAGGCAAGGCAGGAGGGTACAACAATGTGTAACTGGCACGACATTGGATACCATCCCAGAGATGGCCAAGGAGGGAGAGAGAGAGAGGAGGAGGAGAGACAGGAGGAGTAGCCGAGGCAGGAGTAGGAGCCTAAGGTGGATGTGGATGTGGATGTGCCTCCAGACGAGGGAGTCAGTGGAGAGGAGGTTGGAGAGGAGGAGGATGATGATGGCGGAGAGGATGATGAGGCCATGGATGAGGCCAAGAGACTCCTGAGATGGAGGATGGTGGAGGGAGAGGAGGAGGTACCACCTACCTCGACATTGCCCTAGGACGCCACGACAGACCAACGGGTGGCAGACCTATAGAGGAGACTGGATGAGAGTGTTGCATAGGTCAAAGCACTGCAAGCATAGCTAGAGGTGACACGAGTAGAGCGGGATCAGGCAGTGATCCACCAATAGGAGGCAGCGCAGTGGTGTACAGAGTTTGCACGACTTTGTACAAGACCATCGGCCGATTTGGCACAAGAGTTTGGCAGGGTCAGTGTATGGCTTGGGAAATACATGAAGTTATATGAGTAGGTTGTACTAGCTGAGATGAGAGATCCCACCCTGACCAGGACACAGACGAGGACAGGTGGTAGCAGTAGGTCAGGGAGTGGTAGTGGTAGTGGTAGTGGCAGTGGCAGTCGGAGCAATGCAGGGGGCTCGACCTCTTCAGGGCATACTTTTGGTCACAGGTCTCATCATAGACACTCTTCCAGTCACAGGTCAGGGAATTCACATGATTCATTAGGTTCAATCCATAGATCAGTACCTAGTCTACCTCCAGTGACAAATCCCTCAGCTTCACAGAGTCAGGTTGCAATGTCATCACAGATGCATGTTACTGTGGAGATGATGCCATCAGTGTCAGCTCCACTGGTTTCATAGACAGAGGTCACTATAGGTCCACCTGTTACCTCAGTACCGGGCGCAGGTCTTCAGTCACCACATTTGTCACCGTGAGGGGATGAGGAGAGTAATTAATAGGGGCATGTTTGGCTTCATGTTTCAGAATTTATATTATGACACATTTTGTATTGACTATCGAGCATGTGTGCTCTATTTTTGGGATATCCTGTGACTCTATCATGTGACATTATATATTTTGAGATGATGACATATGATGCAATTTTTATGCGGCCTACATGTGTTTATGTTACGTTATTTTCTTTTTTGCATTATGATGTATGTAATGTGGTGCCTATGTGGTTTTATGCATTTCTGATGGATGATGGTATTATTTATATGTCCTATCATGTATGTCCTATGATGGTTACTTATGATGTGATGCCCTGATAATGCAATGTTTATTTATATGTTGTGTTGATATTGTGCCATGGATGATGATGATATGCCTAATGTATTTATTTGAATGGATTCCATGTTTATGCTTATGTTAATGCATGATTATGTATAGTGCAATATGTATGTGATTTAATGCTATGGATGTTGTATGATGGATCTAACACACTGTCTATATGATTATGTATGCAATTTATGTTTTTGTATGTCACAGGATATCATCGAGAGATGAACTTAGAGAAGATGACAAGACAGAAGGAGATGCATGTTAGTTCCTAGACCAAATGCTTCAAAACTTTATCATAGGACTTTTATATTTATTGCTCTTAATCATCATTGGGCAAATTGTTGTGATGGCCAACAAACACCATGATATGACATAGATCAAGGTGTATAAGGTCTTACCATCACATAAGAAAAGAAGTCACAGACAAGGATGGTAATGACTCATACCCAGAGCGCATATGCCCCAGTCTTTTTTTCATAATCAACCACAAGCAGAAAAAATACAATAAAGACAAGTCATGAAGCGTCGTTGCTTCTCTAAATCCTGTTTCCAGGACATCCTTGAGAAACTAGCAACATGATTGTCAAAAGGAAAAAATAAAATCCATTATCATGATAGGTTGCTATAATCCCAAAATTAGGACCTCGCTGAGAAACTAGTAACATGTGTGTCAAAAGGAAAGAAAAACGTCATGATACGTCACTGCTTCTCTAAATCCCGTTGTTGGGATCTCGCTGAAAAACTAGTAACATGATGAAAAAGCCAAAGACAGGTGCCAAGTGTTTTCCAATTTTGTCTGGATACCCAGTGTTTTAATGTCAAGATGTCAGGTTTAATGATGTCGAGATGCCAGGGTGTCAAGGTTTTGACGATGCCAAGATGACGAATGTTGGAGGTTGTCAAATTCAGGAAGGACACATCTTGAATAATGTCAATGTCAAGAGGATTCGATCCTTAAATATCAAAAGGATCCCTCAAAATGCCAGATGACAGTGATAATGCCTAGGAAGGACACATCCTAAGGTGTAAATGTCATAGTTTTTGTTCTTCAGAAGGACATATCTGAAAGAGCGTTGATGTTGAGAGGAGTGATCCTTAAATGTCAGAAAGGATCCCTCAAAATTGTCAGGTGACAGTGACGATGCCTAGGAGGGACACCTCCTAAAGGTTAAATGACAGAGGCTATTCTTCAGAAGGACACATCTGAAAGATAACCAAGAGTTTGACTGGTTATGATAATGTAACTTTTTTTGACCAAAGATTGAAGTTGACTAAATTGACTTGTGTTGACTGCATATCGACTTTTGTCATGCTGATTGATTTTCACGTTTAAATAAATGATTTCCACTACTTTGTTTTAGGATTTTTCCTGTCTGGAAAATGATTTTTCTTGACTTGAAGACTTTTTGACCTGTGTGTCAATGTAATGCCATGAACCCTAATGGACTAACCTAGTGCAGCCTCAGGGGCTCATCAACAGATGGCCTTGCCTACATCATACACTCAGAGACCTCATAATTCGACACGACCAATTCCTTTGTCTTGATGATCAAATATTGCATCATGATTTTATTTTGACCAACCTAAAAGGAATGACCTAATGTCTCGGGGACTCGAAAGTGAGTCTTGCCTACGTAGCAAATGCGCAGAGACAACATAGTTCGGAAAAATGACAAAGACTTGACTAATATGACGGACATGGTGAAATGTGACCTTGTTTTTGTGTTTTTTGAGACAGTTTGACATTTGTTGTGGTTTCTTCAAGATGTTTTTCAATTTTTAGGTCTTTCTTCAGGACATTTTGTGATGTTTTTGGTCTTTTTTTAAGCACATTTTGCGATGTTTTTGGTCTTTGTTCAGGATATTTTGTGATGTTTTTGGTCTCTCTTTAGGACTTTTATAATGTTTTTGGTCTTTCTTTAGGACTTTTTGTGATGTTTTTGTCTTTTTTTAGGACTTTTTGCAATGTTTTTTGTCTTTTTTTAGGACTTTTTGCACTGTTTTTGTCTTTTTTCAGGACTTTTTGTAATGTTTTTGTCTTCTTTTTTTTTTTAAGGACTTTTTGCAATTGTTGTGACCATGTTGATACCCACTGCAGTCACATGATAAAAAATTTCCCCTAGTCAGGTCCAATACTTAGCCAATTTTAAAGAACGTGAAAGGGATATGCATGGGGTGCCGAATGGACAGTATGCAGGACTTGATGTCAATCATTTGTCAACCATGAGAGGCAGGGTATGATGTCATGGTAAAGGTCATGGTGGTTATGGAAAGCGTGTTCCATCCTAGGCCAAGATAGATAAAGTAATAGTAGATGGCAGCGCAATGATTGACTACGCATGATGGTTGTTTGCCAGGTTTTCATCATGGTAGTTATCCAAAGTGCCTATTTTCTAGGTTTTCACTATTGGACGAATTATTTTCCCTTTACTATTTTTGTCATTTTTTTGGTGCCACCAAGATGCCTGTTTTCTAGGTTTTCATCGAGGCAACAATTTTTTTTTGCATTTTTTAGGTTTTCGACTCAACTTTATGATGCTATGCATAGAACTTGCGAAGATGCAGACTATTGATAGGCTCCATCCATTTTTCACCGTCTAGAGTAGCCAACTGATATGCTCTAGAACCAAAAGAGGATATCATGACATACGGACCCAGCCAATTTGGTTCAAATTTTCCTGGCTTTTCTCTGTCTGCCTAATTCTTAGGGTTCTGCATGAGGACTAGGTCACCAATGTCAAACTTCCTGACCATGACTCTCTTGTTTTAACTACGATAGAGACAATTCTAATATGCTTGCAGATGGTTCAGGGAATTATGCCTTCTTTCCTCTAACATCTCCAGCTCATGTAGGTGCGACTGTCTATACTCCTTGTCATCGGTTAGATCCTTTAGGGAGACATAAGGATGGAATTTCCACCTCGATGTGCAAGATGGCCTCAGTGCAAAAGACCAGGGTGAATGGAGTGGCTCCCGTAGGCATATGAATGCTGGTGCGGTAAGCCCACAGAGTAGGGTTGAGTTGAAAATGCCAGTCATGGCCAATGTCATTGACAATCTTTTTAAGGATTTTAAAAATGGTTTTATTTGATGTCTCGACTTGATCGTTTCCTTGTAGGTAATACAGAGAGGAAAAATGATGTTGGATATGGAATTGCTCACATAACTCGTGAACGTCTTGGTTTTTAAACAGACGTCCATTATCAGTGATGATGGATTGTGGAAGGCCATATAAGAAAATGATGTAGTTAAGAATGAATTTGGATATTTGTTTGTTAGTTATATACGTCAGGGGGATGGCTTTGATCCACTTTGTAAAATACTCAGTGGCAGTTATGATGAATTTTTGGCCATTTGAAAAGGTTGGATGGATCTTGCCCATGAGATCAAGTCCCCATTATGCAAAGGTCCAAGGAGAAGTGTTTGGTCAAAGTTCTTGTACTAGAGCGTGAATCAAATCACTATGAATCTGGCATTGGCGACAAGTCTTGACATACTCTAATGCATATTTCTCAATGGTTGGCCAATAGTACCCAAGTCTTGTAATCTTCTTGGCCAGAGTAGGACCACTCAAATGAGACTCGCATAAACCCTCATGTACTTCATGTAAGGTTGTGCATGCTTCGTTGGTGTCGAGACATCTAAGGAGGGTGTTGTCAAAGCTATGACGATAAAGGGTGTTGCTAACGATGGCATATCTTCCAGTTTTTCAGATAAAATACTTCCTCTGGTTATTGGATAGATTAGGGGGGAGGGTTTGAGACTTAAGGTAGTCATGGATATCTTGGTACCAGGGAGAATCAGGACCAACAAGCTCACAAACCATCTCTGATTCTAGAACATCATAAGCGGGGACCAACAGTTGTTCTATCAAGAATTCCAGCTAAGGCATATTGCTTGGAATGTCGAAGAGAGAGCCTATTATAGCCATTGCATCTGCTACCTTGTTTTGTGCTCTCCGAACTTGTTCAAAAGTCACCATGTGAAAGTATGTCTGGAAACTATCAACCATTCTTTTGTAAGGAATTAGCTTCTCATCTTTTGTGTCATAGTCATCATTAACTTGGTTGATGACTAACTAAGAATCCCCATAGACATGGAGTGCTCTGATTTTCCATTTTATTGCCATTCTAAGTCCTATAACCAGTGCCTCATATTCTAGCACATTATTTGTGCATGGAAAGCTATGCGGAAAGACTTAGGAATGGAATCTCCTTGAGGGGTGATAAATAGGATTCCTACCCCCGAGCCATGATTAGTATGTGATCCATAAAAGTATAGCCTCCAAGGTGATTTTGGTTATGTATGGAATATTGACTCATCTAGGAAATCTGCCACTAAGGGGTGATCACTTTGTATAGGTGTGTCTGCCAGTAGGTCCATAATCACTTGTCCTTTGATCGCTTTTCTTTCAACATATTGAATGTCGTATTCGCTAAGAATCATGACCCATTTTTCCAAACGGCCTGTTAATGCTACCTGACTTAAAAGATATTTGAGGGGGTCAATCTTCACTACCAACTGTGTCTAATGGCTCAACATATAATGTCTTAGCTTCTGAGCTGCAAAGACAACTGCTAGACAAGCGCGTTCAATTGATGTGTAATTCAGTTCATACCCGACCAATGTCTAACTGATATAATATATGGCTCTTTCTTTATTTTCTTGGTCGTTTTGTGCTAGTAATGTCCCCAGTGCTGAATTAGTGGCAGAGATGTATAGGATCAAGGGTTTTTCATGAATGGGTGGCATGAGTACTGGCGATGATAGTAAGTAATCTTTTATTTATTGAAAAGTTTCTTGGCATTTATCTATCCATACAAAGGGGATGCCTTTGCGCAGGAGATATTGGAATGGTTGACACTTGTCGGCCAATTGTTCTATAAAGTGCCAGATAGATTGTACCTTATCCTGTAGAGTCCTAAGTTTGCTTATTCCTCTGGGAGGAGGCATGTCCATTATGGCTTTGACTTTTGCTGGATCAACTTCAATTCCTCTATGAGACACTATGTATCCCAAGAGTTTGTCAGATGTTACACCAAAGACACATTTCTTAGGATTCAATCAAACTTTGTATTCTTCCAGTCTCTTGAAAATTGTCTCCAACACATTCAGATGGTCTTTTCTTGTTACTGATTTAGCCAAAAGATCATTCACGTAATCTTCCATTATTTTATGTATCATGTCATGAAAGATTGTGGTCATATCCCTTTGATATGTGGCGCTTGCATTTTTAAGACGAAATGGCATGACATTCCAACAGTATGTACCCCAAGGGCAAGTGAATGTTGTTTTATGTTGATCTTCAAGGGCAATACGAATCTGATTATAGCCGGAGAAAGCATCCATGAGGGACAGCATCTCATATCTTGTTGTGAGGTCAACTATGATATCAACATTCGGCAAAGTAAATTCATCTTTTGGGCACGCCTTGTTCAAATCTGTGAATCTGTGCAGACTCGGATCATTCCATTTGGCTTTGTTACTGGCACAAGGATGGATATCCATTCAGCATAATCAATAGACCGTATGAACCCAGCGTCTAGAAGTTTCTTCAATTCAGCCTTGACCAATAGAGCGACCTGAGGATGCATTTTGCATAACTTCTGTTTAACTAGTTTGGCATTGGGAAATAGTGGTAGATGGTGGAGAACTAGTTCTGGGTCTAGTCCTGGCATGTCAGCGTAAGACCATGCAAAGTTGATTTTACATTCTGCAAAGAACTTGTGAAACTCTAGTCTCTCTTCTTCAGTCAAGGATGCAGCAAAGAGGACCATTTTGGGATCTTTTGTTGTTGATATGTTGTCTTCTATGGTGTCCTCTATGAGCATAGCTGGTTTCTCTTGAGTTATAGGAAGAAAGTCCAGTCCTCCATCTTTGGGTGCCTCAGAGAGGTTTTTACTCGTAGATATGTCCTTTGTTTTTACTTTTTTGTCGTCAAAAGGTGCCTTTCGGTTTTCACCTAAAGACGTTTCATTTTTTATTTTATTCTTATTTTTAATTTTGCGACTAGAGGATGGAGCAGTCTCACCGAAGTAGGCTGCACAATCTAGGTCAATGGTGAATCCTTCCTTGTGATCACCACTGGGTATGCCCTCACATAATCCCATAAATTCTGTGAAAACCTCATCATTCTGAAAGGTGTCCAGGACTGGCGGGGCTTGTTGGTCCCAATCGATTAATTGTGGATAGACTATGGAAATTCCATTGTCAGTGTTGGTGAATTGAGGGGAGGATGCAGAAAGAATGCAAATTGATTCAGAGATATTGTAGATGAAATTATCATCATCCAATTCCACATCGGGCTCTATCCAATATTCCCCTTCACTTGTTTCATATTTTTTGTCAAAGTAAGGGGTGAAGGACTCAGATTCGTGGTTGTCCGCATTATCTAGAAATTCAGATGGATTCAACTGTTGGTTACTAGATTCAGGTGGTGGGTCTTGGATGTCATGGGGAAGGGAAATGGAATTGTGACTATTTGGTGCCCAATCGATTTTAAATGTTTGCCAAAAATTTTGTTTAGAGGTAAGCTCCCCCATTTCAATGAACAAATCATCGAGGCAACAGTCACTTAAGGATCTTTGGGAGCCAAATTCCCACTCTTGGGAGTCAGTTTCGGTAAAGGTTTCCTTAGCGGTCTCGACACTTTTCAAAGCATGCACGTGCTCACTCGAAAGTCCACTGGTACGTTGGTCATCATTGTCGGGCAATCCATACCCTAATCCAAGATACTTTGGTATATTGAAAGATTCTATGGGCTCTCTTCATCCAGTTTTATTTCTGCCTAGGCCATTAGTTCCATCGTAGCCCTTAGCCTTCATCATGTCATATCCCTTGCCATATTTCTTAACAGGTAATGGGGGTAGTTCAGCCATTTCTTTATAAAGCCATCCTGTAATATCGGCAAGGTCCTTGTTACTCATGTCTCCCAATTTTATGAAAACTGTTTTTGGTGGAACTTTGAAAATTTCTTTGGGTTCCATTCTGAAACATGGTCGACCATAGACCTTCAAAGACTTGGGTATTGTTGTGATGTTGTATGTTGTATGCAGTTTGAATTCTCCACAGCCTAAGTCCTAGATCTTGACATTGGACTCATCCTTAGGAAATGTGGAAGATGGTGGAATGGTGGAAGATGTGGATGGAGTGGATATGGAAGAAGATGTGAGTGTGGATGGGTCAATGTATTTAGAAGAAGAGGAGCTAGGAGCTTCTCGATTGATGGGCACTCAGTTTTCGGAAATACCCCTTAGGTTGGTACAATATTGAAAAGGGTCGGGGTCTCCATATATAGTGACTTTTGTGTCGTCAAATGGGAATTTTAAGCATTGGTGGTATGTGGATGGGATGGATTTTAAGGCATGAATCCATGGGTGGCCGACCAAGATGTTGTAAGGTAATTCTAGATCTAGGACCTGGCAAGTTGTATCGACAATGACTGGTCCCACTCTGATGGGGAGAGAAATAACACCTCTAGAAGAACGTTCCTCATCATCATATTCTTTTATGACAATACTCTTTGTAGGGTCCACGCATGCATCAGAAAATCCTAGAGCCTTAACTAGTTTCAAGGAGCATATGTTCAATCTTGCTCCATTGTCTACTAAAACTCTTCTAACCTTGTGCTTGTGAACGAAAGTTTCAATATGTAATGCATCATTATGGTTGGTATTGGGTGACAAGTAATCTTGATCAAAAAAGGTGACATGATGAGGTGTAGTGAGGTATCCCACCATGGTCTCAAATTGATTGACATCAATATCCTTAGGGACCGACAACTCTTGCAGGGTTTTATCTAGTATAGCCTTATGCATGGGAGAGATGCGAAGCAGCTCAAGAATGGAAATCTACATGGGAATTTTTCCAAGTTGGTCGATAAGGTTAAACTGACTCTTAGGTTGCCACTGCTTTGTGGTCGAGACGGGTTGTGACTGCCTAGAAGATGGACCATCTATGGTAATCGTAGGTTGTCTAGTAGGAGGTGGACCAGCTATGGTGACCTTGCCACTTCGAGTAGTGGCATTGCATTGAGGTGCTCGTTTGACTGTGATGGTGTTGACACATTCATTATTAGTTTGGACATTGTTAATAATAGGTCCACCTAAATAGTCATACTTGGTGTGGGCGTAATTGGATTGATTATTGTTTGTCGTAGGACCTGACGTGGTAGCATTATTAGAACCATGATCCTACAGTGGGTTCTTATGGATGGTATGGTTAGCATTTGATGGAAATTGTGGCCCACCCAGTTTGATTATTCAATTCTCAATAAGGTCTTGCACAATATTTTTGAGTTGTCGATAGGATGATGGTTTGTGTCCTTTAGCCCGGTGGTAACCACAGAATGCATTATCATCCCACCATGATGGTTTAAATTGTCCTGGGTCATACGGTTTTGGTTCTTCAAGTGTGATGAGACCGTTCTAAAGGAATTTCTTGAGGACTTCCTCCATTGGCTCACCCAAGGGATTGTATGTGCAACCCCTAGGGAATTGTCTCATCTACCGATATTGTCCTTGATTTTGACTGTTTTGACTATTTTGGTTGTTCGAGGTGGCATTGGTGGGGGGTGTTAGTATCGTCATTGGCTTGTTTTGCAGTTGAACCCCTTTTAGAGCCAATACAGGACCCATAGTGTTTACAGCCTTGGCATCAACAACATCGTCATTGGTAACATGTTTATTTTTGACCCAGTACTTATTTTTTTCAATGGGAGGATTTGTATTTGTGTTTTTGGGACTGTATTTTAGCTCTCCTTTTTCAATAAAGGCTTTCTTGATCTGGACACCTTTTTCAACTAGGTCTATGAATTTTGTGCAACAATGTACTTGCACTGCATATTTTAGGGGACCTAGAAGTGTTTGAAAAAACATATCAACCTTTTCCTTTTTGGGTATGTCGATGTGGCAACGACTAGCGAGACTTATCCGTCTTTGGAAGAATGGGATGAATGTTTCACCAGCATCCTCTTGGGTGAGATTGCATAAGCTAGTAATAGAAGTGTCCATGTAAATGTTGCATGCATATTTTTTTATGAATTTGTGTTTAAGTTCATCCCATGTTTGGATATCCTTTTGAGTGGAGAACCATTCAAGGGCAAGACCCGCAAGACTTTTAGAAAAGAGTCTCATCAAGTATGTTTTTTCATAGGCGACGTCCATATAGTTTGTTGCAAATTCCTAGACATGTTCGATAGGGTTTGTCTTTCCTCTGTATTTGGTAAAATTAGGTGACACATATCCCAGAGGAAATGGTGGCATGTATAAGTTCATGTCAAAGGGATATACGGATAAATCATATGACACTTCTGATTTCTTGTTGGATATTTGTATGTTTTCTATGGTCTTCTCTAGACCCATCACTTTTGCTTGCAAAGCATTGATTATAGGGTCATTTGTGGCCCCATACATCGGATTGATTGGTACACCATATGTCCCCATTTGTTGTGAGTGGATGTTGGTGTGTTGTTGAGGTACATGTTGTTGTGACATGTATGATGTATTCTGATGCATGTGTTATTGGTATTGAAAGTTTGGATTGGGGGGATGTTGGTGGGTATGAATATGGGATGAGTATGCCGGAATGTGTCCCCCAGCCATTTGGGTCGATATTTGAGGAATATGGTGACCATGAATATTTTGATGTGTGAATGATGCCATAGGTTGTGTGTTTTGACTACCTTGTCCAAATTGTTGGGTTTGTACAAGGGGAATGGTCATATTTTTTCCTTGGGAGGTGATGGCATTGGACGGTGTTGACATGTTAACATTTTGTTATTGTCCTTGAATAAATATACGTCTTGTTCAAGACTTCTGGATTTGATTGTGTGTAATTTTTTACATCAACGTTTTGGATCACACTTCATGATCCATCATCAGGATGAGAATGGAGAGCAAAAGGAGAATCCATAAGTATTGAACAATACAATATGGATTGTGGAAACTTGATATCATTAAATATACGTCGTTTTCCTCCCCCCAAAGGATTTTGTGAGATACCAATGAGAGGATATGATGATGTACTCATGGTACTAGATGTAGTTGTCAATGGAGGATTTTTATGGCTTGATGATGCCCCCATGGCATTTACCGTAGTGGTAAAGAGAGGATTGGAATAACTTTCCCACACTACCGAGAACCCAAAGGTGGTTCCAGCCGATTGTGATGGTGTTGTGGATATTGTGGTCACTATGACAGATTGTGATCCTCCAATGGATGTAGCGTTTATTGAATTGGAGTTGTTTGGAATGTTGGAGGTAATACTTATGGTCGTTGTGACATTTTGCGAGGTAGCATCAAAAAAGGTATTGCTTGTGGTGCTTGGAGGTTGACCACTATTTGACATGTTATGTGTATTGTTGACGTTATTGGAAGGAGATGTCGATCTCAAGGTATCAATGTCGAATCCATGAGGTAATTTAGTGCCTTCACTTAGAAGTATGGCCAAATATCTATCTCTGTCATATAAGACCGTTTGTTCGACAAAGTAGGTTGCCTTTGGATCTTGTGCTGCTACCTCTAGGTTTTCCTCAAGTATTTGTCCATATTCATCTTTACGTAAGAATGGTTCAAAGGGGTTGTTTGATGAAGATGGTATGGTCATGAGAGGTTGAGTATTTGTGTTGCTAAATGGGTCATCAAAAGTCTAGTTGGGTCATAAGTGTGATTGGTGACATTGGGATTAGAATCTTGTCCAAAGTTTTTCATTTGTCTTTTCTTTCTTTGGAGTCTAGTTTCCACCATAAAAGGGAATTGCTCAAATGAGGGTAATGAAAGTGATGACAAAATGCAAGGATGATACTAGCCTATGCATTTTTTGCTTTTGTATTTTGAGGGTTGACAATGTGACAAAGTAATGACTAAGGAAATGATTGATGCAAAATGACAAGATTGTCAAAGCCAAAGTGTCGAATGAGGACTAAGATGGTAATGCTGACAAAGGACTTAGTTGATTAATGCAAAGTATAGGTTCAAAATGAGGACTAGAGGCGGACAATGCAAAGTCTAAGTTTAAAATGATGAGTAAACTTGGACAATATTTGGAGAAAGGTTTTCCTAACCACTCTAATCTTGACTTATATCTCAATATAGGTTATCAAAAGGATGTGCTAAAGGGACTGAATGACAAGGTCAAAATGACGAGTGAGCCTGCCTAACTAGACTGTTGAGTTAGAGGTTCTCACTAAAATGACAATGACCGAAAAGAAGAATAATGACTATGTCCCAAGATACCCTAATTTTGAAAACAATGGTTTTTGCAAAGTGTGGAGATTTGGCCTAATCCAAAGTTTTCCAAGATGAAACCTAAGGAAAAATGATGATTACGACGCCTAAGGAATGCAACTAAAATATGGAAATTTTAAACCTATGGTTAAAGTACAAGCTAATGAATGCAAATGATGGACGTTTTGAGCAATTTCAATTTTGGTTTCTGACAAATACTTTTGAAAAAGATGTTTGGACAATAGGCTAAGATGTTTGGACTCAGATTCTGGTTTGAAACAAGGTTTACTTTGTTGACAGGAAAATGCATTGTTATAGGCAGCAAATGTGTTGCATCAATCAAATGCGGCTCTAGGAATGTCAAATGTGGTTCAGTTTTGCAAATGTGGCTTTACAGAAGTCAAATGCAGTTAAGTATTTTGAATGCGGCTTTAGAAAAGGAAAATGTGGTTTAAGCCAGGTAAATGCGGTGTTTGGAGAAACAAATTGATTTATCAGAGCAGATGTGTTGCGAAGTTTGGAAAATGTGGTGCAACAGAGCGATTGTGGTTCAACAGATGCGTCTCAGGATGTAAAAATGGTCAAATTTCTGATGTTTTTGGTTAAAAACCCAAATTGTTGAAAGTTTGACTATTTTGTTGTTTTGTTTCATTTGAGTAACCAGCAAACACTTGGCAAGCACGATATTTTGAAAAGTAAACAAACACACAAGAGAACAAGTACGAACCTAGGTTAGGCCATGACAGTATTTGCTAGACTCCACATGGGTTTCCCCAACCGCATATCAGTAGCGTGTGAATTCAGAAGCTTGGTTGCATGGGCTCCCCCTTACAGTGCACTCTCTTCTCAGGCCAACCAAGCTTCCAACCCCCATGAAACTCCCATGGAAAATTGATCACCTCAACTAAAGACTGCAAAGACGTGGAAGGCTTCACACCGACCGGTGTTGTACTAGCAAATAGAAGGCTTTTGGCTTACTACATAAGAGTTTTTAATTCAGGACCCCCATTCGAGTGGCCATACATGGGGCAAGAGATTAATCACTAATTAGGTGGTACTCCAACCTGAAGAGGTTAAGCTCAATAGGGTTTATGGGAGTACTACTCTATCTGTATGACACATCCGCACTCGTAATCTTAGGTTTTCCCTTAAGATTCACATTTATATACCCGTCAGGGGTAGCTTGGCTTTAGCTCCATTACCGGTTTGAGTCACGTTGGGGTGATGAAATCCCCAGGCAAGCCTAATTTCTATAGGCAATAATTGTTTCTCTTACACCCAGGATCGCATACTGCGCAAGGGGAGAGGATACTTCAGTTATTGCATCAGGGTTACACAAGGATAGAGTGGGTCTGACTTTTTGATCACCTAGTTTGCACAGGGTGAGAGCATACTCGCCTATCACTTTCAAACACAATCAGATAAAATGAAAGACATGTTTATTTTAAATGCACTAAAAGGAAATGTGTTGTAATCTAAAAATAACAAGCACAGTGTTTAGAATGGAGTCGTCGACACTCGAACCTACAAAACCACAAGTTAGTAGTTTGCTTAAATCATCTTGGACTCATGAAATGTAACCGCCACATGCTACAAACAAAAATTAGTAACACAAAAACTCTATGCTAGAAAATAAAACCAGAATGTCAAATAGAAAATAATAGAAAATAGAGAAAGAAAGCATAATGCAAAATAGAGAATGACAGAAAATAGAAAAAACCAGAATGTAAAAAGGAAGAAAAAAAAAACTACCAGGCGAATGCGTCGCAGCAGAGTGAATGCATCATTGTCTGACTGGCAAATACGTCTCGTTTATGTTGAATGTGGTGTTTCGTACTTCGTATGTGGCACCTCAAAGTGATTGCATCGTTTTATCCGTCGAATGCGTCACGACGCATCATATGCAACGTGATAAAAAAAACAAATGCAGCCCTTTCGTACTTATACCTACAAAATGACATAAAACAAAAAAAAATGTATAGAACATAAAACAAAGACGTCGGGTTCACCAATGTATCTAAGGGTCAATTTCCTAAGGTTAGATTATCAAATTATAAAGCATAGAAACCCAAAGAAGCTATCAAGAACAAAGAAAGCCAAAATAAATGAAACAAGTATACTTATCACTCATTGAAGCTTCCATGATTTACCTTCATAGCACCTTCTAACTTGTTGATTGATGCCCTCAGATTGAATGTGTGAACAATTTGATACCAAAGATTATGCCAAAGTCCTAAACAAGCTTTGAAGAATTTGAACTATAAATGCCTATGTCTATGAGAAAATGACTCTAATGCTAAAGATAAGTATTCCAAAAATAAAAATGCAAGTATATGTGTGTGCCTATGTGAGTGTATGTGTGTGTGTCGTCGAAAATGTGAGAAAATTTGTCATTTTATAGAAAATGCAATTTTGAATGGACGGACGAGATTGAAAGTTGACAAAAGCCTAAAATCAGAGGTTAAGATTTCATGTGACAATCCCTAATCAGGGTTAGGGAAAAATCATTAAATGAGTGGTCGAGATGCCATCTGAGAAGATCAAATTGGCGATCGAGAATAAATGAGATAATTAATCCAAAAGATGAATATTTTTAAAAATCAAGAAGATAAAGACTGCTTGATTTGTGAGATTCAAAAAATCAATAAGATAAGAGTTGAACTGAAAAGCAGATTTGGAAAATTAGGAATTTGCTCGATTGCTTATTTTTGGAAGAATATTACCATTTTGAATTAAATTAATTCAAAATATGGATTTTGTGTGATAATAAATAATTGATTTCCAGATTATTTACCAAAATGAAGTGACAGTTAATAATTGTGAGGCCATTTTAAATAATTTCATTTATTTAAAATGAGAGAAATGTCAAATAAGGCAATTAAATAATTAAAGATAATTATTTAATCTAGAGGATATGATTAATAATTAAATAAATTCATAAATTCATTTAATTAAGAGAATTGGTGACATATTAAATAAATAAATGAAATTCATTTATTTAATAATCAGGAAGAATAAATGAAGAAAGGTAATTAAATAATTATGAATTATCTAATTAATAATCGAATGTGGACCAAGGACATAATTATGCTAGGATGAAAGTGGTAAAAATAGAGCTTGCAGGCCTAGGTCATTTTTATGTGTCTACAGGGCTAATCACTACCAAAGTCAAGCATGCATATATGGCTTACTAAATCAGAAATCTCTTGTGTGGAGGGTTCAAAGAAATGTGCAATAGGTTTAACTTTTTGAATTTTAGGTACAAAATCAACCATACACTCAAATGAGGAATCATCATAGTAATCAGAAAGATTCATGATTACAAAACATAATTCATCCTAAAATAGGACTGCACTCTCCCCATAAAGATATATCTTTGCATAACAAATTCATGTCCAAGAGACAAAGTAAGAAAAACACCTTTATGTAACTTGACTAGTTGCTACACCGAAATGGGAAAAGACTTGTAGTATCACCAACAAGCAAATGCCAATAGAAGAAACTTTGAGATTGTGACAAAAAATTCACCACCTCATAAAATGAGGAAATCCTTGAAGCACACTTGACCTCCAAGACAATAAAATAGTTATGGTTTCAGACCACCAACAAAGTCTTCAATTTTATTTCAACTCAGAAATTCTCCTAATTAGAAGCTCATCAAATTACACCAACAAAATGCATCCCCGATAGCGACATTATTTTTTTGGCATCAGTTGACAAGAGATCAAACTCACCCAACCCTGTTGTTTCTTCAATGATTGTGTTGCAAAGGTCTTCAGAGTATGAACCAAAAATTTGCATCCCTGACAATCGTACCATTTTGTTAATTCCCAAATTCATTGCTCTACAATCCTAAAACTATTTTCACCTATAGGGCAAGGGGTTTGTTCTTTAGAAGGTAAAACAAGGGTTCATCAACATATTCAGGAGGGTTAAAGGCCAATTGTTGAGAGTAGTTTCACTCCTTCACTTTGGGCTCGACTAAATATCGAAGGGTTTTCATAGTGGAAACATTAAATAAGATTTTCATTATAACCAAAGAATTACACATATGATAAACTAACTGCAGCAATACCCAAATGAAATTTTTGATCCCAAATTTTGTCACTAGGCCAAAATTGACCTACTACTATGGCCTCTATTAAATTGATGCATATATGCAAAATTTGATTCGCTTAAGATTAACACTTTCAAGGTTTACTTCAAATATTCCCTTTGTATAAAAATAAATCATGAGGTGCATAGGAACCTACTCACTAATTCTAAACTATTGGGTAAAGATTTGTTCATTTTAATGAGTATGATTGAATCATTTGCTAAATCCAAAAGGGTGTTCATAGAGGTAACTTTAAATAAATTTTTCATTATAACTAGAGATATACACATATGATAAACCAGCAACAATAGTACCCAAATAAAAATTTTGATCTCAAAATTTTTCACTAGACCAAAATTGAACTATTGTTATGACCTCTATTAAATTTATGCACATATGCAAAACATCATTCTCTCAAGATGAACACTTTCAAGGTTTGATTCAAATATTCCTTATGTATAATAATAAATCATGAGGTATATAGGAACCTACTAATTGATTCTAAATTATTAGTTAAAGATTTGTTCATTTTGAGAAGTATGATTGAATCATTTGTTTCAAAGACATGTGCCTATCCAATGGGTAATAGAGACAATTTATCATTAGGGAGAACAAGTTGAAACCATAAGGAATAGTGAGCTATTGCATTTACATATACCAAACATGTGATATCAATAACAAAGCATGCTTAATAATCCAAAACACAACTACATAAATCCATGTATAATATGGAAGATACCATTACAAGGCTTGCAATGCATTAGAATATTTTCACCTTCATCAAATCCAATATTACACTCATGCAAGAAAATGTGCCAAGGAAAAAACCCTAGCTCAAGCTAAGAGATTCCTCTAAAAATTTGCAAAATATCAATGGAGACATTTCATTACAAATAACAATTGTAAATTTAACCTCCTTATGATTACACAGACATACAACTCCACAAATAGGCTAAACTAGCATCATTTGAAACCCTAGATTGAACTCAACACTCGTAGGATTTTGTGGGTACAAAAAAATCAACCCTTACTATGAAGAAGGGAGTCATATTTATATTATTTGGAATTCATGCCCTCATCCACACATAGTAATTAGAAGGAGATCTAGAGTTTCAAAACCACCCACCACATTAATCGTGATCCATGTGATTGACATCTAGGAGCTACCATGAGAACCATCAAGAGCTAAACTTTCAACTGCTACATTAATGGATGCTATAGTTACCTTTATTTTTCCATCATTGGAAGTACATTTGAATCCACACATTTGAAATGAATAGTTGTTTATGAGGAAAAATATTTTTCGAGTAATTGCAATGTTAAATCAAATCAATAATGGTGATCTCAATCATGTAGGGAGGTAGGTGGGAGTGAACAGTGCAAAATATGGGAGTTTCAAATATTTGGGGATCAAGGGCTTGGGATACCTCATGAACCATACCACTATTGGGGAGTTAGGGATCGAGAATCAAGGATGAAAAGGAATTCATCTCTTAAGGCATGCAAATAAGAATGAGTATGAACCAACAACCATAATAAGATAACATAGTGAAAAGTGTTAGGGATTTCCATTTGAGGATACTTCATACCTTGTACCATATTAGAGATATTCTCGCATCTCCAAATCAAAAAAAGTGTATAGAAGAAAACATCAAAAGTTGAGGATCGAGGATACCAAGGAAAAGGTACCTGGGTTAAGGGATGGTTGAAACTCCAACTTCGAAAGGTAACTCAATGCAAATAATCAAGGACTCAAAGTTCAGATGAAAGGTATGCAAGTAAGGCAAAGTCCAAAAAATCCTCCAAAGGAAAAGGAAAAGGAAAAGACTGGGGATTGGATGAAATGGATGTTGAGAATAAAAAATCCAAAATATGACATGAAAAAAATGAAGGCGAGGAACAAATGAAAGGTATGTTGAGAGGGGAAATTTTTATATCCAACTATAGACAAAGGAACAAGGCATAGTTTAGTGAAAAGGAATTCCTTAAAGGGAAGTTCTAAACCCTAACATAAGCACAATCCTTAGAAGTTTGAACAATGAAACTGTTGCATTAGAATTTTTGAGACCCTTTGCAACTTCAAACACATGAAAAACACATGGGGGATGAGGGAGAGCAACACTTAAGCAATATTGACACATGGAGACCCATAAAAATATTTCTTTGATCGGTTATATGTGATAGGAAAAATGAGGCCTAAGTGCACAAAGGGGCTACAACTCAAACAAAGTTTGGCATTGTCAAATTGAGTCCCAATAGACTTGTCTACTATAGTCTTAATTGTCTCTAGATAGATCTTTTATCCTTCCTGCAAAATAAAAAATCCCAACCATACAAGCTTCTCGTGAATGTGAACCTCTTCAAAATAGTTAGCAATTTTGCACACTTAAATCATCCCAATACATGTTATAGATGCATTAAATATTCTTCTTTGATCTTATTCATAATTAGTATACCCTCTATATATACCACTACAAATTTACACAAAGATGGCTTCAACAATTCATTCATCAATATTATAATGCCTATAAGCATTGGTTAGCCCAAATGGCATGATGAACCATTCACACAAAATACTTCCTTTGTTTAAGAAATTATTTTATTTTCACCTTCTCTTATTCAAATATGAGTGACTATCTCAAAACCAATCTTAGTGAAATATTTTGCATCTCATATAATCTATCGATTCATCAATCATTGGTGATGGAAGTCAAGACTTAATTTGTCACATCCCCACAAATACTATATTTTATTTTTGTGTTAAACACATAATGTCCCGATGTAAGTGTATGATCAATGTCAATGTATATTATCTACCTAACTAAAATAAATGGATGGTGTTACATTGTCTCACCCTATACAACCCAAACTTATCAAACTTATGGGAAAAGTCTAATTTTAGTAATATAATTGGTAAGTAGATATATAATCTAGAGCAAGATAACTTTGGAATCTAGTATAATACTAAAATTTGGAGTTACATTAAACCTATAATTTGTGGTAGTTACACCCTGTTATGTTACTAATTATTTAATTTTACCTAGTTGGGTAAAAAAAAATTAAAAGAGTGTATTTATGCTTTATGTGTTTTGGAAATATAAAGAGTAAATGATTTAATTTGCAATGATGAAATGTCTTGATTAGGAAAATATATGATGCAAGTGAATGTATAGTTTTAAGCTAACTACTATTGCAAAGTGTAAAGTTGGATGCAGGAAAGTATCAAGCCTCTTGTAGAAAGTGGAAGTATCACTCAAGGAGAAGAACTTGGTCTGGAAACCTTTGATAAAAGACCTAAACTGAGCTCACACACACACACTTCTAGTTTGGTCAAGTCGGGATAATAGCTGGGAAATAGTAAGTTATCTTTATAGATGTGAATGTTCTTGCTTAGGGGTCTAAGTATTGAGTCTCTTTGAGATGTGTGAGATGTTATTTGTCTGTTTATGTTCGATCGATGGAATATATATACATAAAATACATATGTATGTATATATGTATGTGTCAACGGAAAACTCATACACGAGCAAATACATGCATAAGTATACATAGATAGACATGTCTACACATGCTCATGTACGGATTACCCATATGCATGGGAATATCATTCGAACAAGGAGACATATATAATATATATATACATACCATGTATATATGTCAATCGATATGATTGTGAATATATGTGTTTAAATATAAGGTGTGATATATGTATATATAGAATATAAGAATATATATATATATATATATATATATATATATATATATATATACATATATAAAATGTGTGTGTGTGTGTGTGTGTGTATGTATGTATGTATGTATGTATGTATGTATATATGTATGTATATATATATGTATATATATATATATGTATGTATATATATATACATATATACACACACATACATCAATATGTGAATGTGTAATTATATATCGAGTAATGTGTTATATAAACTTGTGTATTGAGATATGTATACATATATACATATCAACGTATAATGTTAGGTATATACATATACATACATTATATATATGATAATGTTTTCCATAGCGCAGAATTATTTAACCAATGCATAGCATTTAAAACATAGCTTATGTTAAGTATTGTGTGCAGCATAGTAATGAAGGGAATGACGCTAAGATGAAGCAGCGAATACATTAATAAGTGATGCTTAAAACATTTAAAGTGTTGTATTATGAAAAATGGACAACACCATATAAAACGCTTCGTATCCAATGCTTTTCAATGTGTAAATATAGTTGTCAAGACTTTGTCAAAATCAAAACGACCATAAATGGTCATGCACAGGAAGTATTGACCAAGTCAAATAGCCCACAACGACCCTTGTAATAAGGCGTGAATAGCATAATGCAGTGCCAACTACGAATGGCATGAATCAATTAGAAGTATATCTTACAAATATGAATTTCTAGAATGGGAAGCATTTTGAAACATGTAGAAATAGAAAATATGCAACTGGCCAAGTAAGTTGACCTGTGGGAGGCAATTGCCTTGCATTTCTGATTATCTTTCTTGTCTATTTTAGTATCGACTCATTCACCATGACTATGTATGTGTTTATTGTGCAATGAATTTAGTTGCCACATTTTCTTTTAATTGCTAAGTCGAACCACTTGAGCTAAGAAGTGTCATTCTTGATGCCATGTTTCTAGCCTTTAGTTGTTGATCTTTGTGTATAAATAGAGATGCTCTCAACCACAATAGGGATGCATAATTTTTGCATACTTGCTGTGATTTTTCTGAGTGGTTATAAACTGAATTTTTGAGTTGAATGATATTTGAGAGTTGTGAATGGAATTTGAGAGTGAGATTGTTAGAAGATTAATCTTTACTTGGTAAAGGTTATTCTTTAATTGTAATTATTTATTAACTTGTAAGAATATTCCAAAGGAATCCCTACAAGTATTTTATCTTTTTATCTTTTTAATTCTTTTATTAAGGAATATTTGTAGCCACCTCCTTAAGAGGCCTTTGACAACTTGCACACACATAGATGAATGGTGGCATTCATTGAGTTGGGAGTTACTTTCTAATTCTAACTCCTCTTCTCACCTCTATATATTGAGGTGCCTCTCCTCTCATTCTTCATTCAAGCAAGCAAGCTTAAGGCTTAAGTGTTCTCTCTCTCTCTTTGTATCATTCTTAGGCATTTTGCCTCTATTCATAATATTGGGGTTTTTTCTTGTTTTTTCCCTTTATCAATTTTTTGTCTCTTCTTGATGGTGGTGGTGCTTGGTTTGGCTACTCTCTCTTTGGTAATATTTTTCCTTCAAACAATGCTCATTGATTAGTTCTTTCCTTACTCAATTTATATTTCCTTTCATGGTGAGAAAGCCAAAAGTCTAATCTTGCTTCTTCTTTAAAAGTTTTTGTTTTTCTAACCTATTTTTATTGTGGAGGAATTATAGTTTTCTATTGTTTCATATTTCAAATAATTTGTTCTTATATCTTTTGGATTTAGTGCAAGTTTTTCAGAAAACCCAATAAAGGTTTATTTTAGTTTCTAAATTTCAATTCAATTTTTTTAATCCTTTGTGCAGGTTATATTATCTAAAGTTTTCTATAAATTTTACAATATTAATTTAAATAGGATTTATTTTAGTTTCTAAATTTCAATTCAAATTTTTTTAATCCTTTGTGCAGGTTATATTATCTAAAGTTTTCTATAAATTTTACAATATTAATTTAAATCTGAAAAAAATCATTATTTTGTGTATGTTGTATTCAAATTTGCATGTACAATTTTTATTTAGAAAAATCTATTTTTTGAATATATATAAATATTTGTTTTGTTTTTTAAAAAAATCTAAAAAATCTAAAAAAAATTTACTCTAACCCTAATTTAGTAAAGAAATCTTAATAATTTATTTTAAAAATTTAATTACATAATTTTTTTAAGTATTAATAAAAAAAACCTTAAATTATGCCTTTTTATATATATATATATATATATATAGCTTTTAGAGAGCTTTCCCTCCCTCCCGTAACTTTAAATATTGCTTTCCCCTTTATTTAGATTTTTCCTTTTAAAAATGCATTTTAAAAAAGAAGTTTTTCGAAGTAAAAGTTTTTTTAATTTCCAATTTTATTATTCTTTTCATATGTAAGTTTAAAAGGAAAGAATCTTTTACTTTTACAAAGGTCCGCTTTTTAAATAAGCCTCCCTTTTCATTAAATATTTAATTTTAAAAGAGAAATTTATTCGTATATCTTTTACTTTTAATAAAGCTTTTTAAAGTATTATTTATATTAAAAAAATTTAATAAAATTTTCAAAGATTTAAATTAATTTTTTTTAATATTAGATTTAAATTTATTAATTTTTTTACTAATCATATTAAAGATTATTAATATTTATTAACTTAATATTATTTATTATTAGTTTTAAGATTTAATTCAATCAAAAGAAGTTTTTTTTTTAGCAAATATTTATAATAATTGTTTTTTTTATAAAGTTGTGAAGTTTTTATTGTAACAATGTCAACTTTAATTTCTGAAATCAAGTTGAATTCTTCTAACTATCATTCTTGAAAAACTTATCTCTTTTATTTTTTGTTTTAAACATCTTTTGGATGTTACTACGGATTCCAAATCGGAACCAGATCTATCTACATCAAAAGATGATCAAGAAAAATGGAGGCTCAAAAATGAGGAAGCCCTTGGCCTCATAGGTATTTATTTCCATATCACCCGAACTATACGTTCACATTGGGATATGTACAAAAACCTATGAAGCATGGGACAAACTCAAGACTATTTATGATAGTTCAAATGAATCTAGAAAAATTCAACTTCAAGGTCAACTTGAAGATCTAAGGTATTCTGATTTCAAATCTATGGATGATTTTTTATTGAAATTTGATGTTTTGAATAGTCAATTGCAAGGTTTAGGACTAACATTAGATGATCTTAGATTAATTCATCTTATTCTTAAAAAATATCTTCCTAGGCAATTTCAACAATTTATTACTAATATTCCTGCTCAATTAGCTATTCCTTCTTTAGCTACTCAATTAACTTATGCTATTTTTCATAATTTATTAAGACAAGAAGAAGCTAAGTTGATTCAGTTTGGCAATCTTAAGTCTAATGAACATGCTTTTTTGTCTAATCATAAGCAAAACTTTAAGCAACATTATAATAATAAACCTCATTATAATAATGGCAATGATCCTAGGAAGAATACTTCTTCTAAGAGATGTCATTGCACTTATTGTAATAAGGATGGTCATTGGCAAAATACTTGTTTTAAGAAGCAGAATGAGAAAAAGCCTATCAAGCAAAATAATCAACAACAAAATAAACCTAATAATCATAAGTTTCATAACAATGCAAATCAATCTAGACATGCTTTTACTTGTAATTTTAATGTTTATCAGCCTCTTGAATGGGTTATTGATTCAGGTACATCTCAACATGTCACTTTTCATAAAGAAGTTTTTAAGTCTATGCAAACTGATATGTCTAATGTTCCTCTTCAACTTTCTAATAATCATACTTGTAAAGTAGAAGCAATTGGAGATGTGAATGTTCCTAATGGTAAATTACATGATGTTTTACGTGTTCCCGAATTAGACTAATTTGCTTTCAGTTGCTAAGCTTTGTCAAGATTATAAAATAGAATTTTACAAAGATTTGTGTTATGTTAAACAAAACAAGGTCATTGCTAATGCTAAATTAGACAATGATAATTTGTTCAAATTTTATGAGTTTACTCAATCTAAATGCTCTTAATAACTACCATTGATTTTAATGTTTGGAATGAAAGACTTGGTCATATAAATGCTAACAATATTGCTTTAATGCAAAAGCTTAATATGGTAGATGGATTGCCTAGTATTGTTCCATCTAAAATTGTATGCACATGATGCATGAGTGTAAGATGCATAGGGAGCCCTTTCCACATGGTCAATCATGGAGGGCAACTCATAAGTTGCACCTAGTTCATAGTGACCTTTTGGGACCCATGGAGAATAACTCCATCCAAGGATCAAGGGAACTTACTTTTGTTGATGATTATTCTAGAAGAACTTGGATCTGTTTTCTTCATAGTAAGGATCAAGTTCTTGATATATTTTCTAAATTTCATAAATTTGTTGAAAGGCAATCTAGTTTTAAACTTAAAATTCTTAGGACTGATAATGATAAAGAATATGTGAACAATGCTTTTAATACTTATTTGAAATCATTTGGTATTAAGCATGAGCTAACTATTCTCTATACACCTCAACAAAATGGTGTAGTGGAAAGGAAGCATAGAACTATTGTTGAAATGGTTAGATGTATGTTACATGCTAAAAATATGTCTTATAAATTTTGGGTAGAAGCTATGTTTTGTGTTACTTACATTATTAATAGGACTCCTACTAAAGCTTTAAAGGATATAACTCCTGAAGAAGCTTGGTCCAGTAGGAAGCCCAATCTTAAGCATTTAAGGATTGTTGTTTCAATTGCTTATGTTCACAAACCTAAACAAAAGAAGCAAAAATTAGATCCTAAATCTTCTTATCATATTTTTGTTGGTTATGATGAACATTCTAAAGTTTATAGAGTTTATAATCCTCTTACTAACAAAGTTAAAGTTGCTAGAGATGTATGCATTGCTGAAAATGGTGTTCATGATTGTTCTAAAGTGCATGATATTGAACCTTCTCAAAATAAAGTTATTATTGTGGAGGATAATCCTCAAGTTGAATCTTTTCTTAACCCTCACAATGCATCTCTTTATACTCATACTAATAGTGATGATGAAAATGTTGAAATTTCTCTTCATGATTCTTCTTCTAGTGATGATGCTCCTACATCTAAATGAAAGCCTAAATAGTTTACTAAACTTATGCAAGAAAGTAAAGATATTTAAGCTAGAATGAATCAATCTAGAAAGGAAAATTATTGTAATTATGCTTTGATGTCTAACGTTATGCATTTAAATGATCCTCGAACTTATGAACAAGCTAAAGATCAACCTCATTGGAAAAAGGATATGCAAGAGGAATACGATACTTTAATTGCTAATCAAACTTGGGATTTAGTTCCCTTACCTCAAGGTAAGAATATTGTTTCATGCAAATGGTTGTATAAAACTAAGGTTAATGCAAATGATGAAGTTAGCAAGTTTAAAGCTAGATTAGTTGCTAGGGGCTTCTCTCAAATTGAAGGTCTAGATTATAATGAAACATTTTCTCCAATAGCTAAGATGCCAACTATTAAATTAGTTTTTGCTTTAGCTTCTCATATGCATTGGTCTATTCATCAAATGGATGTTAAAAGTGCATTTTTAAATGGTGATCTACATGAAATTTATATGTCTCAACCTTTGGGTTTCATTAAGGAAGGTAATGAAAATCTTGTTTCCAAATTAAAGAAATCAATTTACGGTTTAAAACAATCTCTTAGAGAATGGTATTCTAAGATTAATGCTTTCTTTCTATCTCAAGGCTTTATTAGGAGTAAAAATGATCCAAATTTATATATTAAGCATAGTGAAAATGATATTGTGATTATTATTTTATATGTTGATGATTTAATTATCACTTCTAGTTCTAACAATTTGATTAGTGGTGTTAAGTCTCAACTCAATCAACAATTTCAAATGACTAGTTTAGGCCTATTACATTATTTTTTGGGTATGCAAATTTGGAAAACACCTAAAAGTATTTTTCTTTCTCAACAAAAATATGCTCAAGATCTCTTACATAGATTTAAAATGAATGATGTGAAGTGTGTTTCTACTCCTTGTGAATTAGGAACTAAATTAATGGTTGATATATAAACTCCTTTTGTTGATCCTACTTTGTATAGGCAATTAGTTGGTAGTTTGAATTATTTAACACTTACTAGACCTGATATTTCTTATAGTGTTGGTTTAGTTTCTATATTTATGTCTAAACCAAAACAAACTCATTTTAAATTTGCAAAAAGAATTTTAAGATATGTTAAAGGTACTCTTAATCTTGGACTTTTTTATGAGGAAAATTGTGATTTTTCTTTAAAGGGTTATACTGATTCAGATTTAGGAGGTGATCCCAATGATGGGAGATCCACTTGTGGTTATTGTTTCTTTGTTGGATTAGGTGCCATCTCATGGACTAGTAAGAAACAACAATCTACTTCTCTTTGTTCTACAAAATCTGAATATAAAGGTTGTACAAATGCATCCAAAGAAGCATTTTGGTTAAGATTACTTGAAGAATTGGATCTACTTCAAATGGATCTTACTCCTTTATATTGTGATAATCAAAGTGCCATTGCTTTATCCAAGAATCCATTTTTTCATGCAAGGATCAGGCACATTGCTCTTCAACATCACTTCATTAGAGAGCACATTGAAGACAAGAAAATTTCTCTTTTGTATTGTAAAGGTGAAGATCAAGTGGCAGATATTCTCAACAAAGCTCTTGTTAAAGATAAATTTCTCTTTCATTGTGAAAATCTAGGATTACAACCCATTGAATGGTTTGATGTAAACTCCCCAAGTAAGGCTTAAGGAGGGAAGTTAGAATATTAATCTTTACTTGCTAAAGGTTATTCTTTAATTGTAATTATTTATTAACTTGTAAGAATATTCCAAAGGAATCCCTACAAGTCTTTTGTCTTTTTATCTTTTTAATTCCTTTATTAAGGAATATTTGTAGCCACCTCCTTAAGAGTTTTTTGAAAACTTGTACACACATAGATGAATGGTGGCATTCATTGAGTTGGGAGTTACTTTCTAATTCTAACTCCTCTTCTCACCTCTATATATTGAGGTGCATCTCCTCTCATTCTTCATTCAAGAAAGCAAGATTAAGGCTTAAGTGTTCTCTCTCTCTCTCTTTGTATCATTATTAGACATTTTTCCTCCACTCATAATATTGGGGTTTTTTCTTTTTTTTTCCCTTTATCAAATTTTTGTGTCTCTTCTTGATGGTGGTGATGCTTGGTTTGACTACTCTCTCTTTGGTAATATTTTTCCTTCAAACAATGATCATGGATTATTTCTTTCCTTACTCAATTTATATTTCCTTTCAAATATTTTGGTGGAAAGTGAGAAGGTTTATTTGGGAAATTGCATATTGAATTGAGAGAAGGCTAAGATAGGAATCCAGTACGATCAATTGGAGCACTGCATAAATAGGCATGTGATTTCTACTCTTTCATATTTTTTTAATGTTAGGAATGATTGAGTCATTGATTGTTTTGATTAGAGGATTATATCATATATTTATAGGAAAAGATTATTTTAATCTTAAGTGAAATGGAAAGATAGCTTGTTGTACTTAGTGTAAAGATCTATATTGCTTGAAGTGTTTGTACATATTCCATATTAAGGAATGGGTGGATATAGAGGGAATAAATACTATATTTGGGATATATCTTTCATAGCTAATGTTTAAACTAGTTGATTCTTAGAGTTACTATGATTTACTTTGTAGATGAGTTAGTTAAACATAGAGGTAATAGGTTATTCTTGGGGTTAGGATAGTCCGGTGAATAGGATAGCCTATGCATAGGTTATGAATGGTCAATACAAATCGAGTTAGGAAGGTGGATAAAGTATATGACATCCACTCGAAGTATTGGGTGATGAATACTTTGGCCAAAGTAGTGTAAGTTGCCACTTTTTACACTATCAATTCACTGTGATCCAGATTTACCTACTAGGTAGAGAAATGTCATATATGTAGGTTGTAGCCACTGTGTGACAAATCTAGATATGTAGGACACAACATCAAGCTCAAGAAAATTCAATATTTATTATGAGGTTACCAAACCAATCTCTTCGTCGAAGGGTAGGGCCATCTATCAATTTGATAGTTGTGCAAGAGACCACAGTTAGTCCAAGATTGGTGGAAAAGCACTTGAGTGATGCTTCTCCTCATTAGTAGGCAACCAAGATTTGATGGAGGGCACTTGGAGCATTTGTACATCTATTACTAGTAAGCTTTGCGGAGCCTTGTTTATGTATTTTGTATCCATTATGATGGAAAGATTGTAAAAAAGGAAATGATATCATGTTATCATGTACTATGAAATCATTATTTTGGAAATTTGAAATACTTTGATATAATGCAATGGAAAAGTTTGGAAAGATATTTATTTCAAATGTGCATGCTATCTTTATAGTTTTGAAAAGAAAAAATTTATTGCTCATAATGGATAGATGCTTAATCTATTTAATTGAGGTTAAAACTTAGGAAAGTTACTATGTAGAACAAATGGGCATGTTACACATGGTATCAAAGCTACCAAGTTCAGCTCTAGAACCTAAGTGCTCACTAAGTTTTCCCTTCCAACATTATGAAGTCTAATGTTTGGAAAATTCTTGTGCCAAGATGGTGCATCTCAGATTAACTGCAAGAAATTCAATGATTAGAAATGAGTGCTACCTATGAGCCAAGAAGGAAAAAGAAGCCCTTGTTCGTACCATTGAGGGAACCAACTATGACAACACCATTTGGATAAGTGATACCAAGACAATCAGTCGTGCTTTATCATGGATTAGTCAAGAGAAAAGAAGAATGAGAGATGAAGCCAATTTTAACAACTTACCATCTGTCTCTCTGCCCAGGGTAGACTCATTATCACTTTCCAGGGATATTCCCTTGGAATGTAGTGTTAATCCAACGTTGATATTTAGGAATCCTCGAGTAGTACCTTTGGCTGAAGTAATTTTTATAGCCTCTAGTAGTGAATAGGAGGGATACGTTCCTCGAAACTATGTATTAGAAGATAAGTTTGAAGGTTACTATCATTTTTGGGATAAAGAAGAGAAAATGAGAGATGAGCAAAAATTTGAAGGGTACTTTCCTCGTAGTTATGTATTTGATAGTGAATCTGATGGATACTCTCCTCTTGACTATTTGAATAGTCATTCTATGTAAAAGGAAGGATATTGAAATCCTTATGAATAAATGAAAGAATATGTTTTTATCAAAATTTGTGTATGAGAACCTCAATGAAATTTTATATGTGAATATATGCTCTCTTGAAATCTTTCCTACACATTTAGTAAACTGTGATAGGATCTACTTAAAGATGAACCTCCAGGTATAACTATACTTAATACAATGGTTAGGACAAGAACTAATCCTAGAGGGAGTCAAGAGGTTGGACAAGGTCCAGATAATGTCAAATCCAAGTTGGATCAACTTCTGGCAATCATGAATGAAACTAATGCAAGGATAGGAAACCTTGAGCAAGAAGTGAGGGAAAAAGGAGAGGAAGAAGAAGAAGTCCCACACAATGAAGAAAATGAAGAAGTTCCCAACAATGAGGAAGAAGGAGAGGATTCCATAAACCACACTAAATCTAGGGATCAAGAAAGTGTTAGAACTCAATCATATTCTGATGGAACCAAGAGGAAGTGTATGGAAACTTAATTATATAGAGATATAGAAAAATTACTCCTAAATTTGAAGTAAGCACAAATGAAGAAGAAGTTGAGGCATGGTTAATTCAAATGGATAAGTATTTTGAAATAAGAAACTATTCAAAAGTCACTAAAACTATGTGGGGAGCATTCTAGTTAGCTAGAGAAGCCTCTAACTAGTGGATGAACAAAAATATGGAACTTGGAATCAATTCCTTAAAGCTAACTTGGAATGAGTTTGTTGAGATTTTTTGAAAGAGGTGGTTACACCAACTCTTTTTCAATCAAAAACTAATTGATTTCCAAAATCTTAGACAAGGAGATATGTCAGTGAATGCATACTAGTATAAATTCACTCGTCTCTTGAGGTATGTTCCAATGTACCAAAAAGATGAGCAATTTTGAATCAAGAAGTTCATTATGGGACTAAATATCCAAATAGGTGGAGAGGTGGATGTACATGGTCCAACCACTATGGACCTAGCTTATGAGAAGGCAATCAAGCAAGAGAAAAATCTCAAATCCATCTCAGACTACTGGGAGAAGAAGAATTGAAAGAAGAACAGAGGATCTCAATTTAAACAAGCTCCCAAGAAGTTTAATCAGGGGTAGGAGTTTCAAAGGAAAGGGAACAAAGGATCCCACAACAACTGGAATGAGTCGAGGAAGGATCATCAAGGAAACAACTACAACAGTGGTAATTATAGCAAAGCTAGAGGGAATGGTGGTGTAGACATCCAAATTTGACCACTCCCACATGGTCAAACCCATCTCCTTTATTCATCTATTTCATCAGTATTAATTAAACGATTTATTTAATTAATATTCCCCCTTGGCCTAAGGTTTGTAAAGTATTTAATTTAATAATTAAATACTTTACATTTCATCCTTTCCTCTCTAAATTAAATAAATATATTGATTTATTTAATTTAGTCATTTACCTTTTTGAATTTAAATCAATTTTAAATTCACTTTTTTCTCTTTCATTGTCACATCCTCCATAACCTTCTTCTAATCTACATTAGTCTAATTAATCCATGATTAGGATATGCACACCTTTAACCAGGATTAATGTCACATCCTCCATATTTGTCCATTTGTCTCTAATCCCTCATTAATCTTCTTAATCACCTATTTGCACAACCTTAATCTAATCACATGCCATCTTTGGCATGTCCTCCAAGTCAAACTTTCATAAGTGTTTTCCCTTTTAAGCCTTGACCTCTTCCCCATGTGAATTTAAAATTCACATTTATTCATTCAATGTATTTTTCTTCCCCATGCAAGTTGTTGGGAAATTCGAAATTCTCTCACTTGTCACATCAGTCACATGGGACAAGGGCTTCCTTTATAAGGACCTTGTCTTATTCACAAGGTACTTTTCATCATGTGAATTTAAAATTCACATTTATTCTCCCAACCACTTTTCCCTTACAATCATGTGAATTTAAAATTCACATTTATTCCCCCAACAACATCTCCCATCCATGTGATGATAAGGGAGGACTTTCTAAAATTCCTCACTTGTCACCATCACCTATGGGGACAAAAACTTCTTTTTTAAGGAGATCTTCCTCTAATCCCAATGTACTTGCAAGTACCTCCACCTCACATGTCCTCTTTCCAACTCACATGTACTTGTGACACATCATCTTCCACATGGCAGGATGTGAGGACTTGTGAGTCCTCACCTCACCACAGCCCTTCATCTTTCCCATGTTGGCAAAATCCTGACCATTGAATTCTCTAGAGAGTCTTCCTTAAAAGGGAATATTTTCTCTCATTCAAAACATAACTTGCATTCACAAAAATTCAAGCATTCAAGCTCAAGCACTCAACTACTACTTTGCATCCACCATTGTTGAATCCCCAAGCTCATCTTGCACTCATGTTGTTCATCTTATCACATACCCACTTGCACCATTTGAATCCTCATCACATCTAGATCATTTTGCATCCATTTTTAGGTGATTTTCCATCAAGGAGCATACAACTCATCAACAATCAAAGGGCCAACCAAGAAGATCCACTTGAACAAAGGTATAATCTCTTGTTTTATCTTTTCTTTGTTTAGGTTCAACTTATGCTAATCTTGAGGTATTTTTGTGTCATTTTTCTCCTTGTTGCATTTCTTTTTGTTTTGCATCATTTAGGATAGTAAAAATAATGTTGCATTACATTTTTGGCATGCCCGGTGGGACCCACAAACGGGTCTTTTACTTTCAAGTTATTTGTTGTTTGATATTTTGCAAGTTTAGGTTACACAGAGGCAACTCTACAATAGACAGGGGAAACCTTGCCCTCAACAGGGGCGACCCTTCCCTAGGATAGGAGATCCTTCCCCAAGATAGGCGACCCTAACCTAAACAGAGGCAATTTTTCCTTTGCAGAATCACCCATCTGTGAAATAGGAGCAAATTTGCTCCTTGTTTCCTGAACAAGGGCGACCTGGTCACTGACAGGGGTGACCCTACCCTGAACATGGGAGAACCTGCCCTAACAAGGGTGATCCTACCCTAATAGGGGTGACCCTGACCTAGACAAAGGAAACTGAGGTGAAAATAGTGATTTAAAGTTCATTTCCAGAGTAAGTTTTCTACTATTTCGGTTAATACTGACCCCCTAACTTGTCCTGTTGGTGTTTGTGCTAATTTTTACTAATATTTGTGCAGGTGTTTCATGCTTGTCGAAGATTGGAGGTTAAAAACTTCTAACATATTGTTGCAGGGCAAACGGACCAAGTTTATTAGTTAGTTTTTTTCTTTTCATTTTCATACTAGTTAGGTACGTAGTTTTAAGTAGGGGGGAGTCAATATACTTGTGTGTTTTGTTTGTAAAGTGGGCTATTGACGTATCAAATCCCCTTGTGCCATTTGGCAATCCTGGGTAAAGAGAAATCATAGCTCACTTAGTTCTTTTTGTTACCTAGGGGCACTACTTCATTCAAGCTTTCCCCTTGCACTTCACGTGAGCCTAGGGAGTAGCTGAAAATGTTTAGTGTTCTCTTTTTAGTGGGACCTGCTTGTGGATTTCATCACCTCAAGGGACAATCCCAACCACATGTATCGAAGGGGTATATAAAAGGGGGAGAGCCAAAGTTGTACCCCAATCCAATCACGTCGTGTTTGGAAAAGTGTTGAAGCTAGGGTGATACCTAAATAAGACGTGAAGAGTTGGTCTGAGCTTCTAATACCCCGCTGGGGTTCCCAACTCACGCTTGTAGACGTTCTAGTGTTCATAGTTGTGCCTCACGTATTGTGCATATATCGAGGACTCCCTAGTTTGTCTTGTTCATCCTAGTTAGAGGACCATGTTGGCCATACCCTTTATACTAATCTTTGGACTGTGCTGCTTGAACTATCTTTTCTATGCAAAACCAGTGATTTTTTGTTTATTCAAGTCATCCTTACCTTTTGTTTGTTGTTTGTTGTGTTTTTGGTCCTTTTCCATAGTCGTTTTCATCCAAGTCAAGTTCAAGTCTGTTGATAGAGGCGACCTTGCCTTGAATAGGGGTGGCCTTGACCTTAACAGGGGCGACCTTGCCCTCAACAGGAGTGACCTTGTCTTATGTCTTAATCATTTCCCAACATGTTTCTATCAGAATTTCCTATCTTTCACTAAATAGGTGACCTTGCCCTCAATAGGGGCAACCTTTCCCTCAACAGGGGCAACCCTACCCAAAATAGGGGTGATTCTACCCTTTGCCTAAGTCACTTTCAGTTAAACAGCCCATTGAATTTGCCTATTTCATCAAGAGGGGTGATTCTGCCTTGACTTGGGCGACCTTTCCCTCAACAAGGGTGACCCTACCTCATAGTTGAGCGATTTTTCACTCTAAACATCAGTCCTACCTCCCGTTCGATCACTTTGTCAATCTATTTCCCCATTCTGAGCTTCTATTCACCCGCTCTAAGTGTTTGTTTCCCAGTTTCGTGTCTGTTTGCCCATTATGAGCATTCATTTACCCATTCCAAGCATTTGGCTCCCCGTTTTGAGCATCCATTTGCTCGTTCCAAGCATCCATTTCCTTGTTTCGTGCGTCTATTTTCCCATTTCGAGCATTCGTTTCCTATTTTGTGCATTCCTTTACCTATTTTGATAGTTCATTTGACCCCTTTTCTGATTTAGACGAATCTGAAAGCTAAGTTGGGCGACCTTGACCTCTAGTTGGGCGACCCTGACCTCTAATTGGGCAACCTTGACCTCTAGTCGGGCGACCCTGACCTCCAGTTGGGCAACCCTGACCTCCAGTTGGGTGACTTTGACCTCCAGTTGGGCGACCTTGACCTTAAGTTGGGCGACCTTGACCTCCAGTTGGGTGACTTTGACCTCCAGTTGGGTGACCTTCACCTCTAGTTGGGCAACCTTGACCTCCAATTGGGTGACTTTGACCTCCAGTTGGGTGACCTTCACCTCTAGTTGGGCGACCTTCACCTCCAATTGGGTGACCTTGACCTCCAGTTGGGCGAACTTGACCTCCAGTTGGGAAACCTTGACCTCCAGTTGGGCGACCCTAACCTTGGTGAGGTGAGTCTGATCTTTATCCAACCATTCAGCATATTTCATTCACCTGTAATTTGCATGTGCATTCTTCAAAGGTCATCCATTCATTATCTAAATCATATAGGTACATCATAAAGCATCTCTAGGTTACATATCTCCCATCGTTTTCTCAATCCAAATCCTCTGAACTTCATTTGAAGTTATTATCCAAATTGACCTAGGTGTTTGAATCTGATCATCATCATCATTTGCTTAGGATCGTCATCTATCCTGAGTCAGTCATTATCATTCAGCCCAATCAATCCACTTCCATCTCAAGTTGGATTTGGTGATGCAATCATCTATCTGTCCTTTTATCTGATCAATCAGCACCTTAAGTCACCTAGGGTGATTCCTGAACTTGGTTTAGAATCCCTTCTATCATCCTATCTCATCCAATCATCCAATCTTATTGATCAATCTTACCAATCTAATCCAATCTAATCCTTATCCAATCATCTGATTTTATCCAATCATCCAATCTAATCCTTATCCAATCATCCAATCTATTAATTTGTTATCCATTCCAATCAATCCTTCAATCATCACTTAGGCCATCTCTACATTGCATTGTAGAGTCTACCCTCATTCTAGTTCACATAGTAGCTTTGCACTTTCATTCCCATTTAGAATCAATCACAAGCCAAGAAGCAAATGGTAGAACAACAAGCCCAAGGGTTCCCAGCTGAATATCCCTCAAGATCCCAACAATACTCCAAACATCCCACAAGATCCCAATAACGATGCTTCATCACAGTCCAATACATATGTTCAAAACACCTCACTACTTGAAGACGAAAACATGGTCAATCAGCCTGAAGTCACCATTGATGAATACCTAAGCAATCTCGCTAATGTTCAGATGACGGATCGCCTCCTCAACGAGTGTGGGGATAAGATTCTGACTACTTTGATCATGAAAGGAGTCAAACCACCACCCAATTTCGATATGTCACAGTATATCGACACCTAGTATCTTCCTATGTCTCAAGATCTACAGACCTCACAAAATGTTCCAATAAATTTGTATGTCCTTGAAGGTGCACCTATAGAGAATTGGTATCATCCTAAGTTCAAAAATGTTGTGATACACCAAGTCACTAGTTATCCTTGCCTCCCATCTACAGCCCCTATGGCACCACCTGGTCCTAATGACACCTATGCCTATGGCATGCCACAAAACATTTTTTCTACTCCACCATTCCCACCTTAGCATCATAGTCAACCACCTGTCAATTTTGGGGGCACTCCAATCCTTGCATTAATTCCACCTCCAGGACCTACACCTGTTGGCAATCTACCACCACCACCTCAAGGTAATATCCCTTCATTTTAGCATCCTCTCATTAATCCTCATCAATCCACTATGTTGCAAGCACCACCGCAACACACTGTTATCCCCTCGCGAGTGTCACCACAGCATATTGTTATCGTTGTTGTTTCATCTCAGCCACCTCATCAACAACCTCCACAGCAAAACATCACAATCCTGCAACAAAACATCACCATTCTGCAACAAAACGTTATGATTCCTCAGCAACACACTACCATTCCTACACAACCCCCACATCAAGTCAAGCAAAATGCATCGCAGCCACCGCAACCACACCATGGAGCTTCCACAACAGTCCCACAACAACATCACATCCCATCTTTCCCGCTCTACCAACAACCACCACAGCAGCAATAGCCACCCCAACATACACACATTCCTATGCAAATGTAGTGCAATCCTCTCACACAATATCTCTACCATCCGTCTAGCACATACACCACTTATGCTGCTACATCCAATCCTAATCCAAATATCCATGTGGCCTCTCAGAATCCACCATGGACTTAACCACCACTTTACACTAATCCTCCACAATCACATACAAATCCTTACCAATAGTCATCTAATCCACAACCATACGTCATGCAACAACCCAACGCTACATACATTTATCAATCCAATCCATACTACGCTCAGCAGCGGCCTTCATACCAATAAGGTGCTTCATCCACATCCTACACGTAGCAACAACCACCTTATCAACATGGTGCTCAATCCACCTCCTACTATCAGCAACCATCGCCTTACCAGCAAGGGGCTTCCATGTCTCCGTACTATCAAGCTGCTACACAATACTAGCAGGGTACTCCATCCACTTCATACTATCAACAACAACCACCATACCAACAAGTAGCTTCCACCTCTTACCATCAAAATCCGTCATCCTCATATCCACCTTACGTCAATCCGCAATCCACTTATGCCAATCAATACCAACAAACACCTCCATATACACCTCAACCCACTTATGATGCAGCTGCTTCAGCACCATCCTCATCATATCAGTAGTATCCTCCATACAATCAGCCTAATCCATCCAATCCGACTCCCATAGCGCCTATCAATAAAGATTTGGAAGAAGTCAAAGTTGTGTTAAAGGACTTACAAGCAAGGACCGGAAAACAATCGTTCAAGTTTGAGGACATTTGTCCCTATCCATTTGATCCCTCTATTTCATTGGTTCCTTTCCCGAAGCACTTTGAAATGTTAAAATTCGATAAGTATAAAGGAACAAAAGACCTCAAGGCTCACCTTCAAGAGTTCTACACCCACTGCCA
This sequence comes from Sequoia sempervirens, assembly GCA_007258455.2. Lineage (NCBI taxonomy): Eukaryota > Viridiplantae > Streptophyta > Pinopsida > Cupressales > Cupressaceae > Sequoia > Sequoia sempervirens. Next base: position 9,754,188 of record VDFB02000003.1, read on the forward strand.
AGAATTCATGCATAATGACAATTACCTCATGAGATTATTTCCTAGGAGTTTACAGGGAATAGCTCTTGACTGGTTTATGGGTCTCGAGAATGGATCTATCAAGTCCTTTGCACAAATTTTAAAAGAGTTTGTCTCCCACTTCTCTTTTAATCTGGAGAAGGATATTGATACATTAGACCTCCTGAAGGAAAAGCAGCGTCAGGGAGAAACCTTTGTGAGCTATCTTCAAAGATGGAGAGCCTTAGCTAGTCGCATGAAATCCCCGCTAAGGGAAAAAGACATGGTCACCCTGTTCATCAAAAACTCTCATCCAAATATGACTCACAACTTTAGACTTCACTGTGCCACGACCTTCACAGCAATAGTGGAGAAAGGTCTTATTCTTGAGAGGGCCCTTATCGCCAAAGGGCTAGTCAAAATCTTTAACTCTGATAAAGAGAAGTCATCTGGGGATAAGCCTCGATATTGGAACAAAAAAAAATGGTGTCAATGATGGTGTCACTGACACCAAACACGTTCAAGTAGCCAATGCTTCCTAGAAGCCACAATATTCATCTCCGCAACAGTCAAATCCTCATGCTATATTAGTGCCACAAGGGGAACCTCATCCTAATCAACAATCCAATCAAAATAACCAAGGGAATGGCAAATGTCAATTCACTCAAATAGGGGAACCCTTAAGCGTCGTGTTTAACAGGCTTCTTTGTTGGTGTAAATAAGTATTTTACTTATTACACTTTACTTATGCTTACTTAGGGAATGCATATCATTATAGGTTGCACTTCTTACACCTAGTTATTTGCATCTTGCATCTAGGTTTGTGCATATATTGAGAGATGTGATTAGGACACTTAGGGAAGTGTGTGTAGGAGAAATCCCACTCTTTGTGGTGTGATCTAGTTATCACCTTTTTATCTCTACTTTTCGTGGCATGATAACTCCACTTTAGGTGGGTGATCCACCTTTCATGAAATTATCTATTATTTCTTTCTACCTACCCTACACATGATTGGGACACTTGTCTCTTTCATGGCACTTTATTGTGTCTTAGCTTGCCTTTATAAGCAAGTCTTGTACATACTTGTAATTGAGCATCTTCATGCATATTGAGAATACAATCATCATATTCTCTCATCTTCTCTCTCTTTTGTGCTATTTTTGATCTCTTGATCATATTGTTTCTTTTCATAAGTTCTTACATGCTATCAGAGTGGTTGCAGGTTCTTTACATAGCCATTGGTTGGAGATCTTAGTTCATATGAAGGTGGTCAAGAAGGTTGTTTCTATTTAGGTTAGCCTTTTGTTTCATCGAAATATATTCCATCAGAATTTTTTTTTTAAAAGCATATTCTGGCATACCCAACGGTGACCTGTGACAGCCAGGAGGCTATCAAATTTAGCCTCATTGATTATTGTGATGGCCATCAAACCATCAATTTTAAGCTTGCAAATTGCTAACGTCAGCACGATGTCAGCCATTTTTCAAAAAAAAAATTGCCCCCTCATGAATGAGCTTTTTTTTTTTGCAGTTCAACATCAGAGGCCCATAACTTACTCACTTTAGCTTCTTTTTTTGAGCAATTTTTTTTATTTGGGATAATTTTTTGTGTACTTCGCAACCGTGTCCTCGATTTCTGATTTTAGTGGACATATTTTCTAGAATTTTTAGTTTTTCAACACTATACCTATCCAATCCTCATCTCTGCAACTTCTAGGGCTTCGTTCAGGCACATACAAAGTCCTTTTCAGGTGTCTTTTTTTGAAAGTGCATTATTTTTTGTCTATTTCTTGAATCTACAATATTTTTGAAGTGATCTTGAGTGGATTTTGTACTTTCAACAGATGGTCATTTTTCGCCTATTTGGCACTTGTATTGCATAGATCTCAATTCAGGTTTTTGCCTCATTGTTCTAGTCTATTCTCAGCCTATTTTTGGAAAGTTGTAAATTAGAAATCATAAGTCCACTTATCCAAGTTGCAAGTGGCCTATTGTACATGCACTAAATTATAAAGTGCCAAAATCATCTATTTGGGGGGTTGTTTGATTGAGTAAATTTGGTGGGTGTCTCTTGTGTGATTGTGCCTATTTTCTCTCTTGTGCTCTTGCATTCCATCATGGGTTCATCTAAAGTTCCACTCCTAACTGCACATAATTATTCTACATGGAAAGTACGTGCATGGAGTAAACTAATGGAAAAAGGTTTAATTTACTATATTGATGGAATCATAATTGCACCTGCGGATCATAAGGAAGATCCAACTACATATATGGATTGGCTCACTAAATCTTCTATGGCATTGGGACACTTAGAAAGTTCATTTCAGATGATCTCATTTTCCATGTTGATAAATGTACTACATCCAAGAAAGCTTGGGATAAGCTTGCTACTTTGTATGGAAATGTTGATAAGGTTAAGGGGTACAAGCTTGAACATGATATCCTAAGCCTTGATCCCAAGGATTTTGATACCATTTAGGATTATGTCACTAAGGTAAATGAGCTAAGAGCACAACTAAAAGATTGTGGGTATTGAGAAAGAGGATGATCAATTGGTCTTCAACTTGTTGGACAAGCTTCCAGCTAAGTATGCAGCCTTTGTTTCAAGTTTTCAAACTCAATGATTGACAATTAGCAACTTTACATCACCATATTTTGAGGCTTTCACCAATCTTTTGATTCTTGAGCAAAATAAGTTGATGAAAATGGGCATTCTCAAGTCTTCAACTTCAAAAGCATTGGTGGTCAATCATGGAAACAACAAGCAAGGAAAAGGGAAAGGCCAAAAGCAATCTTCACCAAAGCCACAAGGAGAGAACAAACAATCCACTCCTCCACAACAAGGCTCATCATCATCTTCTTCAAAGAACAACTCAAGAAAGAAGGAGAAACCAACATGTGCATATTACAAAAAGATTGGTCATGAGGAGCATCATTGTCATGTTAAGCAAATTGATGAGTTGACAAACATCCTCAAGAAGAACAACATCAACTTTCCAAATGCATATCGGGAGAAGGACTCATCTCCTTCCACTTCTACTTCTAAGGGAAAAGACACAACTCTCATGGCAACAACATCAAGCTCATCTCCTTCATCTACATCATCTCAACATGAGAAACGTAAGGGGCAAGCATTTCTTGTAGTTGTAGATTCCAATTCAAATAGGTGGATCCTTGATTCAAGAGCTTCACATCATATGACTTCTTCCAAGGATATGTTCTCTTTATTTGATTCTTGTTTATCACCACCCATTTTTATGGCCAACAACACTTCTTTGGCAGTTTGTGGGAAGGGGTTTATTGTCATTGAACATGGAGCATTTAATGATGTTCTATGTGTGCCTACTTTGTCAAGGAACATCCTTTCCATCTATCATATTACACAGTGTTACAGGAAAGAGTGTAGAGTTCACAGCAGATCTATCATTGTTCAGGATTTGCATAGTAGGGCTCTTGTTGTAGTTGGGGAGGTTGATCATCGTTCTCGGTTCTACACCTTCTCATATTTTTCTCCTACTAATGATTCAGTTCACCCTAGTGTGGAAACACTTACGGAGAATGAGTATGGTTACTTGAATCTTGGAGTGCTTACTACTCTTGAGGTTCTTGAGCCTATTGTTGATATTCAATCTCCTACATTGACTGATGTACCTATTGATACTTGTGTTCCGCCAATTTCAGTGCCTTGTGATTCAGTGCAATAGTGCATACCTTGTCTTCTAGCAGCAGTTTCATGGGATGACTACTTAACAGACATTGGCAGCTTGTTTGTGGAGTCCTACATTGCAGATTTGGGAGACACATTTGATTACTTATATTTTATCTTTTATGAAGGTGATTCTTCTTCATTTGTTGTGAGGGAACACTCTAGCCCTCCTCTACATGATCAGTCTTTCAAGTTTGATGTGATTTTGGATGCATATGTACAGTAGTTGGAGGAGGCCACTTTCTCTCATGAGACACTTGCGTCTTTGGAGTATGTTCTATCTTCATACTTTCTAGATCTTAAGTTGTCTTTTTTAGCAGATGGGAGTGTGGTTGCAAAGGGTTTCTCACAAGTTACAGGAAGTGACTACACTGCAACCTTTGCATTTTCCATTGCAGCTTCACATGGTTTGGGAAAGGCATCTTTCAGCATCAACATAGGGAAATTTGAGCATATTTCAAAGACTCCTTACATTTTGAGGGTTCTTCTTCACTTGTGGATTGGGGAGACTTCATTCATGCACCTTTGGATAATGTTCTACATTCATCTCTACTAGATGTTAGATTGTCCTCTTCAGCAGTGTGGCCTAGAATGCCTATTTGGAGTGTGTCAACTTTCGGCTTTGACATGGAGACATTTGACCATGCTTCAGAGACATCATCACACATCATCCATATTCCTGATATCCTGCATACATCCATGGTTTTGTTTCTTCCTAAGGGGAGGAATGTTGTTCAGCGAGATTGGATCATCTTCAACAGTCAATGTTGAGCTTCTACCATCATTGCAGGAGACTCGAAATTGAGGGGGGGCTTCCTTGTCTCTCTTCTTCTTCTCTTTCATAGGGGGGGAATTTTTCCTAATATTGGAGTTTTGTCCTCCATTTGTACATTCATTTTTTTCTTCTCTCTTTTGAAGGGGAGTTTTTCCCATGAGGTTTTCTCCCTTTCCTCGCTTATGAGAGTTTGCATTGCATTTGTACATGGGTACCTAACATGGCCCAGTTGTCGGGACCCATCTTACATCTTATCTTGCATGGTTAGCTTGAGTCTTCATTCCCCCAGTTGCACTTAAGGGGGGGTGTTGGTGTAAATAAGTATTTTACTTATTACACTTTACTTAAGTTTACTTAGGGAATGCATATCATTATAGGTTGCACTTCTTACACCTAGTTATTTGCATCTTGCATCTAGGTTTGTGCATATATTGAGAGATGTGATTAGGACACTTAGGGAAGTGTGTGTAGGAGAAATCCCACTCTTTGTGGTGTGATCTAGTAATCACCTTTTTATCTCCACTTTTCGTGGCATCATAATTCCACTTTAGGTGGGTGATCCACCTTTCATGGAATTATCTATTATTTCTTTCTACCTACCCTACACATGATTGGGACACTTGTCTCATTCATGGACCTTCATTGTGTCTTAGCTTTCCTTTATAAGCAAGCCTTGTACATACTTGTAATTGAGCATCTTCATGCATATTGAGAATACAATCATCATATTCTCTCTCTCTTTTGTGCTATCTTTGATTTCTTGATCCTATTGTTGCTTTTCATAAGTTCTTACATTCTTCAAACCAATTACCTGATTACATATCCTGTGACCAAGCCACTCAATGAATCCAAGCCTAAACCAACCTGGTTTAAAGAAAATGAATATTGTGAGTTCCATAAGATTAAAGGGCATACATTGAATAAGTGTCAAAGTCTGAAAACGTACATCCAGGATCTCATAGATTGGGGTGACATACATGTGGATGCCAACATGGCACCTTTGTCCAATGCTCAATTGCAGATATATTAGAATGCTTTTCCTAAGCATAACCAAGGTCCTAGCACATCAAACTCAAACCCAATACCTAGCAATAACAATAATCAGAATAACAGCACCAACAACATCAGTTACAAAAATGAGCCACATAACTATGAAGGTCTCATCATGCACATCGAACAAGTGGAACCAAGTGTATCTATGATACGCGTAAAAGGAAAGGATCCACAATGTGTTGTTACCACCCGTCAAACCCACATCACAGTCTCTGGAGCCTCTGCATCCACCCATCTGCAACCTGTGAGTTCTCAATACAACATTCTTGACCATCTAGGAAAGACTTCATCATAGATATCCATTCTCGACTTTCTTAATTCTTCTCCCGCACACCAAGAAATCATAAATAAGGCCTTACAAGACACCCAATTTCCTAATGACATAGACCCTACATAATTTCAAGCATTGTTAGGGAACCTCTCTGCCACCTATCAACTAGGTTTTAGCCAAAACGACATGCCCTGCATTGACTCTAATCATAATCGTCCCCTCCATTTAGAGGTCCTGGTAAATCGTCATAAAGTAAAGAGGGTCTTGGTAGATAATGGTTTTTCCTTGAACCTTTGTACATTGAAATTCATAAAATAGGTTGGATACACCCATGCTGATTTAAATAATCAAGTCATCACAATCAAGGTGTATGATAACGCAGAGCGTGATTCTGAAGGAACAATATGTCTTCTGATCTAAGTTGGTCCAATTGTGCAATACACTACTTTTCATGTCCTTGATCTGGAACTCCCCTATAACCTCCTCGGTCATCCATGGATTCACGCCATGCAATTCATTCCATCCACATACCATCAATGTCTAAAATTCCCATTCAATGGGGTAGAAGTTACCATACACGAAGATCCCCAACCTTTTGAATATTGTCGCGCATTAGAAGCTTTTTTTCCTCATTCCCACTATTGTCTTGGAGTGGAAATGGGACCGCTGCAGACATCATCTACTACCGCGCTAGCCACCACTTCATCCACTTCATCATCCACATCTAATTCCACTCTTACCAAAGTCTAGATCATTAACAAGGGATGTGGTGAATATGAAATTCCCACAGCCTTGAACATGGCAACTATGCCACCCTCACCACACACATATGGCCAACCAAAACTAGAAGACAAGACTATCACTTTGAGCTTCAAGAATGTGGGAACCAGTACTTACTACTCTCCTGGGTTAAGATAACACACACCAGAAGATGGCATAAGCCAATGGGTCTACCATGAGGAACCTGATCCCTCCCCTCCTTTGAAAGAATATTTCTAGGAGAACTATCCTTGGCCCTCTAAGTTTGGGGAGTACAATTATTAGGGGGGAGGCCTTGGCACTGAAGAGCAAGGAAAAACCATATTGAGGCTACAATAAGACCAAGATACTCGGGCTTGGTTCATGACACCAAACAAAAGGGACCTATAGCATCATCTAGTGCCTCTAACAATGTCAGTGACAACAACGGTCTCCTTGAAGACATACCATAGGAGGAATCCATCATACACGCATACGATGATGTAGATCACACTAACTTCTCTTCCATGTTCGACTGCTTATACATCTGCACCATTAGCATATCCCTTCAACATCTTGAACTCATAGACTAGGACCTACATGGTAGCGCGCCTATCGATACCTTTCCTTTGGTGGATCAGTACGTACATCTTATGGGATTTGGGGAAGATGAACACCCTAACCGCAAAAGTAAAAAGAATCAAAATCAAAAAAGGTCACATAGCAAAAACCTCCTTGAGGCGCTTCTTGACCTAGAAAAAGTAAAAACAAAAGGTGCATCTGATAGTGAAAACCTCGATGAGGTGCTAGAAGATTGGGATGTTCATCTTCCCCTTGTAGGAACTCAACTCTCTAAACTATCATCCATCTTGATAGAAGAAACATAGGAAATAAATTTGGGAACTAAAGAGGATCCCAAAATCACATATGTAACCAAAGAACTATCAGAAGAAGAATATTCTACCATCGCCAAGCTTCTCAAAGAAGGCATCATCAATTTCGCATGGACATATTCAGACATGCCAGGCCTTGATCCTGCTTTAGTAGTACATCACCTGGACGTACGTCCTAATGCCAAACCTGTCAAATAGAAGCTTTAAAAAATGCACGCCCAAGTAGCTCTACTGGTTAAGAAAGAGTTGGAGAAGCTATTAGAAGCCAGATTCATAAGGCCCATTGACTACTTGGATTAGATCTCAAACGTAGTGCCCATAGCCAAACCAAACAATGATATCAAAGTTTGTACGGACTTCCATGACCTCAACAAGGCTTGTCCCAAAGATGATTTTCCTTTGCCAAACATCGATATGTTGGTTGATCTTATTGTAGGGCATGAGATGCTTTCCCTCATGGATGGCTTCTTCAGATACAATCAAATCAAAATTGTGCTTGAAAACCAACATAAAACAACTTTCACCACACCATGGGGCACCTTCTGTTATAATGTTATGCCCTTTGGCCTTGAAAACATCAGAGCAACCTATCAATGAGCTATGACTGTTATCTTCCATGACGTCATCCACATAATAATGGAATATTATGTTGATGATCTATTAGGAAAGTCAAGAATAATGGAAGAACATCCTGTGGTGCTCAAGAATATCTTTGCGCGTCTAGAGCAGTATAAGCTAAGGCTAAATCCAAAGAAATGTGTCCTTGGGGTCACATCAAGAAAACTACTAGGTTTCATTGTCTCCCAAAGAGGTATAGAAGTTGATCTCGCAAAATTCAAAGCAATTATGGATATGCATCCACCACACAATCTTAGACAGATAAGAAGCCTACAAGGTAAGTTACAATCCATTCGGTGGTTCATTGCTCAAGTAGCCAACAAGTGTCATTCATTCACTCATCTCCTAAAGAAAGATACTTCCTTTAAGTGGAATCAACAGTGTCAACTCGGCTTTGACAAGCTCAAAGAGTATTTGGCTCACCCACCAATCCTTATGCCACCAATTCCTGGTAAACCACTCTTGTTGTATATTTCTGCTACTTTCATGGCACTGGGGGCATTGTTGGCACAGCATGATGAGTCATCAAAGGAAAGAGCAATCTACTACATTAGTTGGACCCTCGTGGGTTATGAGCTTAATTATTCCCCAATGGAAAAAGCTTTCCTAGCCATGGTTTTTAGTTCATAAAAGCTCCAACATTACATGCACAATCACCCAGTGAAGCTCATCTCCAAGGTCGATCCACTCAAATATTTGTTATCCAGAACAACACTGACTGGTCGCATGGCTAAGTGGGTCATTCTATTAAGTCAATTTGATATAGAATATGTGGATCGAAAAGATATTAAAGGGAAAAGTAATAGTTGATCAGTTGGCAGATGCTCCCCTGGTGGATGCCTATCCTCTGACAACAGAATTTCCTGATGAAGGATTCTTCACAGTAATAGGAGTGGCCACATGGACACTGTACTTCGATGGGTCGTACACACACAATGGATCAGGAGCAGGAATCTTGTTCATCAACCCCCAGGGTGATTATATACTAAAGTCATTCAGGTTGGCTTTTCCATGCACAAACAACATAGTTGAATATGAAGCTCTTATTACTAGCCTGAGAGTTGCAATCCAATGGAATATAACTCACTTGAGAGTCTTTGGTGATTCTCAATTAATCATCAAATAGGTCAACGATGAGTTTCTCACAAAATATGATAAGCTACTGCCTTATAAACGCATGGTAGATGACTTCAAAAAGTATTTCACTTCCATCTAGTTTGATCATATTCCAAGAGTACAGAACAAAGCGGAAGATGCCATGGCTACCATTGGCTCTTTAATTGACATGCCTAAAGACAAAACAAAGTGTGAGTTCCTCGTTGAACAACTATTAATCCCAGCTTATGATATCCCAAAGAGTGAGATGGTGTGTGACATTGTAGGTCCCACGTCACCATGGTACTACGATATCTACACTTACCTTCGCAACAATATCCTACCTCCCGATCTCACACGCAATCAAATAAAATATTTCATCCAACGAACATCCTGTTGCATAATCGTAGGTGATACACTTTATCGATGTGGGTATGATGGAACCCTCCTTCGGTGTCTGAACAAGACTAAAGCCCATACTGTGTTAACAGAAGTACATAGTGGTGTATGTGAGGCTCACTCAAATGGCATGGCCTTGCCCAAGAGAATTCTCCGAGCAGGATACTACTGGCCTACATTAGAACATGATTCTTGTGAGATCGTCAAGAAGTGCCTACCTTGTCAACAGCATGCGGATTTGATACATGCCCCTGCACAAGATCTGAAGCCTCTTATAGCACCATGGCCCTTCTCTCAGTGGGGTTTCGACCTAATCAGAAAGATATACCCCCCATCCTCCAATGGCCATACCTTCATCATCACTACAACTAAGTACTTCACCAAGTGGTTGGAATCAATGCCACTCTCACAAATCATAGGTACTCAAATTTCCAAATTTATCCTCTTCCATATTCTTTGCAGATATGGAATACCATCCACCATCATTTTTGATAACAAAAATCCATTCAAGAGCCAAGCCATGAAACATCTTTGTGACACCTTCCATATCCAACATCATTGGTCTACACCTTATTACCCCCAATGTAATGGTCAGGCGGAAGCCACCAACAAAACCCTGATCAGGATCCTTAAAAAGGTGGTCAATAATACTAGTCGAGATTAGCACCTTCACATCCATCCCACCCTTTGGGCATACTGCACTCCTACCGGCACCACTCTATATTCCCCTGTTTATGGTGTAGAGGCCATCTTGCTGATTGAGGTAGAAATCCCATCACTGAGAATCTCCCTGAAGAATCTTATCAGCGATGAAGACGCTCGAGTTGCAAGACTCAGCCAACTAGAACTTCTTGATGAAAGAAGGATCAAAGCATATGACCACCTTCAAGCCTATTAGAATCGTCTGAAGAGAAGCTACAACAAGAAGGTATGTCCTCACCAGTTCAACATTGGTGATCTAGTCCTCAAGGAGAATCAGCGCACTCAACAAGATCGAGATAAGAAGGGAAAATTTTAAGCAAATTGGCTTGGTCCCTATGTCATCACAACAAAATATGGATCAGGGGCATACAGACTTGCTATGCCTAAAGGAGATCCCCTAAAGGAGCCCATTAATATCATGCACCTAAAAAGGTTCTACATTTAAATCAGCTGGGGTATCCTATCCTACAAAATCAAAAAATATAAAAAAACTAAAAAATACAAAAAAATCAAAAAATAGTAAAGAGAAATAATTCGTCCTATGGTGAAAACCACCCTTGGTAGTGCCTTGGATAAGTACGTTTGGTAAAAACCTGGTCACAGGTGTCATTTGTAAAGGGATTAATCATTATCTACCTTGCATCTTAGTTTATGCTTCCATCCATCATGATCTCATATCCCCATCATCCCATCAATCCTATCCTCCCATCCGCATTCATCATCCGGTCACTTGGTATATTTTGGGTGAGCATTGGACGAGCTTCATCTGCTATCTGTCATCCTAAGATTTTATCCTAATCTGAGCTTGTGTCGTCAATCTTTTTCATTGTGTCGGTCCTTCGCTTTCATCTAGATCCCTTCATCGTATCGATCTCTATTTCGATCTCATCCTATCATGTCATTCTTTTTTGTCTTTGTCAAACTACGTTGCCCCTGTGCTTTCATGTAGGCAAGGTTGATCATTTGATCCACCCCCGGGGAATTTTTGTCCATCCTATTTTGGTCATCCATCGTGGTCTCCATTGTCCCCTTTACGCTCTTATCCCTAGTTAGTTCTTTTTGAACTACGTTGCCCCTGTGCTTTCACGTAGGCAAGGTCGATCTTTTGATCCGCCCCTAGGGCTTTGCTTTCTTTTGTTTGTCTTTGTCATTGTTTTCCATCGCTTGTCTCCATTGTCCTCTTTCCACTTTTATCCATGGTCTTTTCTTTAACTAAGAGGGCTATGCGCTTTCATGTAGGCAAGGCTAATCTTTGATCAGCCCCCGAGCCCCTAGGTCGTTAGGGTGTGTCAGTCTTGTGTCTTGTGTCTCGTGTCTTGTGTCATTTTGTCATGTATGTCCTTATCTCATTGGTTCTTCACAAATGATATCCACTTGTATCATGAGATTCAATCAGTGTTGAAGTCTCCTGCATCATAATCGATCTTTTAGTTTAGTATCCATCTTTGAGATTCAATTGTGATCTTTTGATACTTTTGGCTTTTGTTTATCATTTGAGCTCCCTATTACAACTTGTCAAAGCCACCATGATCTATCATATTATGGTGTGCTTTGATCAGTTAACATAGGGACATATCTTGATCTTTTTGCTTTGTTGTCTTCTAGGTTGTCCCACGTAGTACCCACCAAGATTCTTGTGGTCTTCTGTTACGTTGGGACATCCCTTTGTGCTTGCGGTTATCCCAATTTCTGGCCCAACCAAAGTCTTTGCGACTTTGGGGTGTTGGGATAGCCTTCTTGTCTGCTATGTTTGTTTTATGCATTAGACGCTAACCTGCCTTGGTTTCACATAACCTGACACCTGGTGTCTTATGCTATATCAAAAATTAGTGCTCCAAAAATGCAAATTGCATTAGGATTTTCATTTCATGATCAATTCCATTGCATTGCATTCATACTTGACCTATGATTTTGGTTGTGCAAACATTCACCTTCCATCTCTCATTCTTCCCTGGATACCAATGGCTCTTAAAAGGTACAGTTTCACACCCATCTTCCCTTAATTTTATAATGATTCCAAGGAAAGTACTTGCCATTAAATCACCAATATGCCTAATATCTACCCTCATTACTATGCAAGTCCTTATTGACACTCATGTTCATGATGCATTTCATTTCACATTTCACATATCACACACTTTTATTTTGTATAAGCTAAATCAATCATAATCACAAATAAATTCCACCTACCACCTACATCGCATTCCATTTATCCCATGTCACATTATAGGTTCACTACATTTCATCCCATATGCATTGTCATCACATATTTATTTTAAGTGGTTAGATTAATCATATTTGGTTATTCTAGGCATCTTAGATTCATTTCATTATCCATTCATTTCCATATTAATCCATACCATTAATGTTAGAAACCAAGATCTGAAATGCAAACCAAAAAAGCCTTCCACAAAAGAGAAAAATAGAAAAAACAAGAGCTTTGCAAAAGATGTGCAAAATATTATTATTCAAGAATTCAATAATTATAGGATATGATTTGCTTTATAAAAGCAAAGATGCATAACCCTAACCTTATCTTGAGCAACAAGATAAGGATGAGAATAATAAACCTAGGAATTAAATATTACCTAAATAAAGTTATGCAAGTGTAATTAAATATTAATTACACTAACACCCCCCATAAGTGCAACTTAGGGAGACCAACAAAGCATGCACCTAAAACTAAGATGAATGCAAGAAAGCATGAATGGGTCCCAGCAACAAGGCCTGATCAGGTACCCATGTACAAATGCAATAATGAGGTAGAGAAGAAAAACTCAGTGGGACAAAACCCCCCTACAATGAGATGACTACTGCAAAGAAGCACTAGAAGAACACTACGAAGTAACACTGGAACCGCAATCTAACAAGCAAGGAAAGTTACTTCTATCTACAACTGAAACCAAAAACGGAATCATAATAATGCTACAGTAGACCCGATGCCACGGAACACTAAAAAACTCACAAATTGAAACAACCCTGGAATCTGTGAAGCAACAGTAGATGAAATGATGACAAAATTTGGAAACTGTGTATCTCGATGTCGATGCCAAACTAAGACTAAAACTCTTCCATGGAAATGAGTACCATAAAGACTCTAGAACATTAACCATAAAAACATGGCCCTCAAACTAAGAAGGATCTGAACCAATGCGGATCAAGAAACATAATCTCTCAACTGAAATGTGAACCGATGTGAATCTGATATGTGTCAACCTAGAGCAAGAAAGTGGCCAAAAGAAACTAAGAAACCAGATAACCCATATGAGTTGCCATCAAAACAAGATGAAGATCAAAGTGCATGCACACTCTAATCAAATTATTATGCAAGAAACCCCCCTGATGGAACTTTATCTCAGTTCAATTATTACAATAACCCAACGATTGTAAAAGCATAGAATCTAAAATGTGCATTCATAGAAAATAACATGATGTGGTACTCAAATGAAGTACAAATATTCAAGTTTCACCTTTCCAACTGCCAAAACATCCAAGTAATCTCCAAAACACCTATCGGTAAAAATCTAGAATAATGATCAACTTGGAATAGATACATAAAAATGTGCATGGAAAACAATGTAGAGCTCCTCAATACCTTTCCAACGCCACAAAGAAGACGAAAATCAGAGATCGTGGCAAAAAGTTATGAGCTTGGAAGCCATAAATGAACATCTAACTTCAAATAGCAATAAATGCAGATATATAGAAAAATACTAAAAAATAACCTACACCACTGGAAAGTGCTCGGAACCAGCTTTCCGGTGATATCTCGTTTGCTTGATTTTGATACCGTATGCCCAAGTTATGCCAAAAAGAAAACAAAGTGCTCCTTTAGGGAAAATCAGGTCTAGGAGGAGCCTTGGAGTGCCATACAGTTGCTGACGTCAGCACTTCAAGAGAAAAAATTGATGGCCTGGAAGCTATCAGGGCAAAAAAACATCCCCCTATAAAAATTTGACGACTGTCGAAGGAATATGTTGCTGGAAAGGGAATATTCCTTGTCTGCCAGTTGGAGGTTGGACGCAGGCCCCTGGTCATGCATATGACCGGCGATTTTGTAGAGTGAGTGGTCGGGGGCTGGGCACATAGCGCCCGGTCCCCCATGTGACCGCGGCCGCTGTGCTGGAGCCCACAAGGGCTGATCTGGGAGGTGGCGACCGGTGGGGAGCTCCAGTGGTGGTGGTAGATCGGTGGCTTCCCGGTGGCCTCCAGGGGGCGAAAATCTTCAAAACGAGAGGCGCAGGCACAAAACCCAAAAAGGAACCTTTTTTTTTTCTTCTGATTTTCATGCCTCGGGGAGCGTCCTGGGGAGGCCGTAGGCCCCCTAGGCAAAAAAATTTGCCTTCCAGACCAACTACTCAGAAATCGACGAAACGAAGGGCGATCTTAGGGTTTTTGGCCACTGCGAACACGATGGTGACCTCTGTTTGTGCCCAAACTACTCCAAAAAATTCGCTACCTCTAGAGCTTCCAAAAAAACTCTTAGCTTGAAACCCTCATGGATTTGGCAAACGATGGCCAAAATCTGCAAAATAAAAGTCAATCCTGACTTTTTCCAGCACTCTGAATCCAATGGTGAAGCCCGATCTGATCCAAAACGCCTCATAGATGAACTTAAGGCATGATACCCTCAAGGAATCCCAAACGAACTCTGTAATGATTTTCTCAAAAAATATGAGAAGGGGTTGCAAATCGAGGCTCTAATACCATGTTAGAAACCAAGATCTGAAATGCAAACCAAAAAATCACCTTCCACAGAAGAGAAAAACAAAAAAGCAGAGATATTGCAAAAGGATGTGCAACATAATATTATTCAAGAATTCAATCATTACAAGATATGATTTGCTTTATAAAAGAAAAGATGCATAACCCTAATCTTATCTTGAGCAACAAGATAGTTCAACAAGATAAGGATGAGAATAATAAACCTAGGAATTAAATATTACCTAAGTAAAGTTATGCAAGTGTAATTAAATATTAATTACACTAACAATTAACACATTACATACATCGCCACTTGCATCACAAATTGTTAGATCCATATCCATAGTATATAAAGTCATCAAGCATCCATCATATCTTGCATCATACACGTTAGTTGTCATATATATCATCTATCTCATCCATATACGCATTAACATACATCATCACAAGCATATACATACATCGCATTATAATGATCATCCATAATAACATCATAAACATACACATGCATAAATAAAATCATCCATCATATATGCATAACATAGTGTCAATAAAGGCTATCGCATATCATATAAAAATAAAAATACTAATGCCCATCACATAGTCCATAATAATGTCCATCATATAATCAAAATACATATTCATTGCATATATCATCAAATAAAGCACAAGTATAAGGCTCTGAATCAACTCTGGTCTTTGTTGCTCTGTATTGTACACCCATCATACATCTATCAAAAACTGGTATTTTGTCACCTATTCTTTGTCATCTCTACTATGAGCTACCCACATCTGACCTCTGTGGTGAGTCTAGCACCCCTCCTCTCCGCAGAGGGATCCCTCTATAGCCATTGTACCCCCGAGTGTGTGTCCCTACTGACTGGGATGGTGTTGGCATATGTGGCGCCGCTCTGACGTAGGCAGGCACCCATTGTGTCTGATCTGTCACTACCATGAAGTAGGCCGCCATGTAGTAGCTAGCCTCTAACATGTACTCATCCCACTCTGATGCCTGATATCTAGCTAAATCCCACTCCACCCTGTACCTGTCCAAGAATCCACATATGGATCTCCTCTCTTGCACCCATGTGTCCTATGCCAACCTCAGCTAACCAATCTCTGCTCCCATCCGTGACACCTAATCTATAGCCCTGTCTCTCTCATCCCACATAGCTTGTACATCTGCCCCTATCTCTCCACCCTCACCCTACACTACTTGTACCTGTGTCTGCGTTGTTTGTGCCTGAGCTTGTGTTGTATCTCTCTCTCTACAACTTGAGTTTGTGCCACTCTCGCATCCCTCTCACTTTGCAGGGTTTGCACTTATGTCTGTGCTACGTCCCTCTCTATCTATAAGGTTTGTACCTGGGCCCTCATAGCCTCCTCTCTCTCCTGCATCAACCCCATGTCCCCCACTATCTACTCTGCTACCTTGACTCTGTTGTGGAGCTCATCTCGCTCCCGTCTTAGCTCAATCCTCTCTCTCAGCATCCCCTCCACCTATATCCTCAAATCATCCAGGTCCTTCTCTGCCTCTACCATGGTCTCTGTTGATACTTGCTATGTCGATCCTCCAGGCTCTCGTTGTCCTCTCTCCTACAATATAGTCACCACTTCCTCTAGCCTTTCTCACTCCCAACTCGCCGCCACCCCCTCCTCATGCTCTCTGAATACCTCTCCCTCAAGCTGAGTCACCTCTGCTCATAGTTGACTCACCTTCATCTGCAACCTATCCCTCTCTGCCTCTAGCTCAAGTATCTGTCACCATGTATCATTGGCCAATGCCATGAAATCCCTCTTGCCCTCTGTCAGCACTCTGGCCACCTCTGCTCACAGCATGCTCACCTCGGCCTCCAATCTGCATCTCACAGCCTTTGTATCTCTCAATCTCTACTTGGTGATCTGTAATATCACCATGGCCCCTCTCAACAGTATAGTTGGATCCTCTTCTATAGGTGGTACCATGGCCAATGGGGGAATATCATGAACATCCATATCCATCACCTCCACCTCTACCTCACCTCTCCCATCCATCCCCTCTACCCTTGCCCCATCTCTCTCATCCATCATCTCCACCTCTACCTTATCTCTCTCCTCTATCTCGATCTCCACCTGGGCTCTCCTCTGATGTCTCCTCCTCCTCACCCTCTCCTACTAACCTATGGCCCCAGCATCCCCCTATCCTCTCTCTTGTTTCCCTACCGCTCTAGTTGCCTCCTAACCTCTCCTCTGTTGGACTCTCCTCCTCCCTCTCCCCTGTCCTACCAATCGCAACTCATCCTCTGGCCCAAAACCTAGTGCCTCCACAATCAGCTCCTCTAGCATAATCCATAGGGGTAGGTGACGGGCATGCCACGTAGTGAATTGAATTGTCACTCCCACCTCTACTTCCTCTCGGTCCTACTCGAGTAGGGTACCAACTACAATGTGTCCCAATGCTCTCTTGCAAACCTAGCTATAATCGGCTCCCCCATGGTGGCTTTGGCGAGATCCGTCGGAATCTCTCTGGTCCATGAGGAATGTCTTGTGTCAACCCAAACTATCTGGTTACCCTGTCCGGCCTATGTGCCTCCACTAGATGAGGCTCCTTCCTGACTATATAGCGTCGAGTACAAAAATAGCCTTTGTGTCTCTCCTCATCTCTCTTCCATCTAGAAAACTATCGTATCATATACGGCCTCCACACTATATGCTCCTCCTGAAGGTCATCTAGTGTCCTCCTCCATCTCTCTAAATCCCCGAAGCCCTCATAATGCCACACCCAGCCATACTTTGTCCCATACCAGTAAGCTACTAGTGTTGTCGCATCCTCCAATCTTGCTCTCACCACTCCTGGCCTAGCCACACTAATGTGCTCCTAAGCCCATACCTGTAGTAGTGTCACCTATGTCAAATTGAGTGCCTCTCGGTAGCACACAATGTGCATGTCTTTGTATAGTTGTGCTAGTACACATGTACCCCATGCAAACTCCCCCTCTCTCCCCTCGACGATATGTTGTATCACCTCCATGTAGCTAAGGCTACAAAAATGCCCACTCCGGTCTGGTATCAACAATCCGCTAATCAACCCACATAAGTATAGTGGTAGCGGTGGCACCCCCAACGCCAGGCATTTGTCCACATCCAACCCTTCCTCTACACAGGAAGGTCATCTCATCCAAATAGGACCCACATCGTATGATCCAGCTCTGCCCCCTCTAATGTTGTCGCACTCACCAGACGTCCTGCTATAGGTAGCCTCAATATCTACCACACGTCCTCCAAGGTCATAGTCATCTCCCCTGTCGAGAGATGGAATTCTGAGGTCGAGGAACTCCACCGCTCTATGAGAGTTGTCAACATCACTCGATGAACTCTAATAGTCGGATATCTCAGCAAATGCAGCAAACCTACTCGTGATAGAGCCTAATGGTCTGCTCCATTCATGGTTGCTATCATCGCCTCCAACACCTCTGATCACCTCTCGCGCGTTTGTAGACTATCAAACCATTGCATCCATATCACACACTATTTCATTCATCTCATCATTTTCCTCATCTCCCCCTCTTTTCCATTTCCCGGCCCCAAGTTATCTTTTCACTAATTTCCCCCCCCCTTTGGACAAATTTTCCCAACTTGCCCAGATTCATCTTATTTTTCTTGTGTCAAGCCAAGTCTCTTTTTCTTTTTCTCCCCCCCTTTTTTTGCCCCTTAGGCGAGCCTGCCCTCTAGCCGCAAGCAAGCCCACCCCAATGGTGGGCGATCCTGCCCCGGTCGCGGGCGAGCCCACCCGAGAGGTGGGCAAGCCCGCCCAGAAGGCTGGTGAACCCACCTCCAAATGGGCGGCCACATGTCGGTGGGATCACCCCTATCCCAGGCGGGGTTTCCCCCCTTATGGGCAAGGTCGTCGCTCTTCTGGGCATGATCGCCCATGTCTCTTTTAACCCAACTTTTCAGGCAGATTTGTTCGATCCCGGGGAAAATCTGCCCTCCCCTGATTTCCCCTTGCCCTTTTCGGGCATTTCTTTTCTTTTTTTCTCGGTGCATTTACCCTCTAATTGGGAAAATTCACCCCCCTTTCCCCCGCCTCCAACAGGCGATTTTGCCTACCTGATGGACAAAATTGAAATTTCGCCCCCAACCCATTTTTCTAAACTACCTCAATCCCAAAACCCATGATTTTAAAATGCATTAAAACTTTAAAATATAACACAAAATGCTTAAAATCACAAAGGGGATTTTGGATCCAACCTGGCGTGGAACCACACACTTGTGAAAAAATCATCGTACCTCGTCCCCTTGATGGATGATGTCGTCATCATAGTCATTTGGCATCCTCATCTCCTCATCTCTTTCTCCTCTTTTCTCTCTCACACTAAACTGCCAGGTGTGCAAATGAGGAATAGTAATTCTTAAAATTACTATATGTAACATTTTCCATCCTTTTTTTACCTTTTTTAAGAGTATTTTTACCCTTTATTTAAACCTTTTTTAATTCAACTAATCCTCTAACTTCCCAAGGCCACCATTTGCAAACCATGTGTCTATTTGACTCTGTTCAAAATCCAATCTTCATGGTTTTTTGAGCTCTATCAAACGGTACCTTCTATTTTTTCATATCGAGAAGTCACCTGGGGCCCCTTTTTTCTTCCCCAATCGCCCTCTCTAGGGAGCATACCCTACCAGTTTCCTCCATTCCTCTGTCATGGTCATTCTCTTGCGATATCGGGGCATCTCATTTCATGTCCCTCCGTTTGGGCAACTCACGCAACTTCTCCCATACTGGGGCAACATTTTCTACTTGCTTCCTCTATAGTCATCCGCATTTTATTTTTCTTCTAAACACTATTATTCTAACAATATTTTGAAGAGAGAAAAAATGTAGACATCCAAATTTGACCACTCCCATATGGTCAAACCCGTCTCCTTTATTCATCTATTACAACGGTATTAATTAAATGATTTATTTAATTAATATTCCCCCTTGGCCCAAGGTTTGCAAAGTATTTAATTTAATAATTAAATACTTTACCTTTCATCCTTTTCTCTCTAAATTAAATAAATATATTGATTTATTTAATTTAGTCATTTACCTTTTTGAATTTAAATCAATTTTAAATTCACAATTTTCTCTTTCCTTGTCACATCCTCCATAACCTCCTTCTAATCTAGATTAGTCTAATTAATCCATGATTAAGATGTGCACACCTTTAACCAGGATTAATGTCACATCCTCCATATTTGTCCACTTGTCTCTAATCCCTCTCTAATATTCTTAATCACTTGTTTGCACAACCTTAATCTAATCACATACCATCTTTGGCATGTTCTCCAAGTCAACCTTAAGTGTTTTCCCTTTTAAGTCTTGACCTCTTCCCCATGTGAATTTAAAATTCACATTTATTCATTCAATGCATTTCTCTTCCCTATGCAAGTTGTTGGGAAATTTTAAATTCTCTCACTTGTCACATCAGTCACATGGGACAAGGGCTTCCTTTATAAGGACCTTATCTTATCCACAAGATACTTTTCATTATGTGAATTTAAAATTCATATTTATTCTCCCAACTACTTTTCCCTTCTAATTATGTGAATTTAAAATTCACATTTATTCCCCCAACAACTTCTCTCATCCCCATGGTGATAAGGGAAGACTTTCTTAAATTCCTCACTTGTCACCATCACTCTCATATGGGGACAAAAACTTCATTTTTAAAAAGATATTCCCCTAATCCCAAGGTATTTGCAAGTACCTCCACCTCACATGTCCTATTTCCAACTCACATGTACTTGTAACACATCATCTTCCACATGGCAAGATGTAAGGACTTGTGAGTCCTCAACTCACCACAGCCCTTCATCTTGCTCATGTTGGAAAAATCCTTACCATTGAATTCTCTAGAGAGTCTTCCCTTAAAATGGAATATTTTCTCTCATTCAAAACATAACTTGCATTTACAAAAATTCAAGAATTCAAGCTCAAGCACTCAACTACTACTTTGCATCCACCATTGTTGAATCCCCAAGCTCATCTTGCACTCATTTTGTTCATCTTATCACATACCCACTTGCCATTTGAATCCTCATCACATCTAGATCATTTTGCATCCATTTTTAGGTGATTTGTCATTAAGGAGCATACAACTCATCAACAATCAAAGGGCCAACCAAGAATATCCAATTGAACAAAGGTATAATCTCTTGTTTTATCTTTTCTTTATTTAGGTTCAACTTAGGCTAATCCTGAAGTATTGTTGTGTTATTTTTAGATCCTTGTTGCATTTCTTTCTATTTTGCATCATTTAGGATAGTAAAAATAACGTTGCATTATAGGTGGTAATACTGATAGGCCAGCAAAAAGAAGAGGTCCAGTAAAAGGATGCTATACATGTAGAGGAAATTATTTTTCTACTCAATGTCCTAACAAACCATCAAGTTCACAACCACATGGTAATTCACTTCCTCCCCAACAGGCTGTGTTTCAACAAAGGATCCATGCAGCAGTGGACAATTGGAAAACTGAATACCAGATCACCTCGGTGGAAACTCCAAGTACTTTGTTTGGTTTACCTATTTCCATACTTATTGATACTGGAGCCACATAAAAATTTGTTTCACCTAGAGTAGCTAACCAGATTTTCTAGGAAAGTTTGTTTTATGGAAAAAATTTGTGTTGTAGAATATGCAAACCAGGCAAGGGCAATGATGAACCAATGTTTATTTGAGGCAAGGGTTGAACTTTCAAGTTTCTCAATGGAATTAAACTTGTACGTAGCACCCTTAGGTTTGTATCGGGTTATCTTAGGTATGAATTGGCTATGGAAGCATAGAGCTAAAGTGGATTGCCATGATAAAACCGTAGAATGTCTAAACTAGCTAATCCAGTATCTTTTCAAGGAACACCTAGAGAAGTGAAACTGCAACAAATTTTAGTTGTGCAAATGCATAGAGTGAAAAAGAAAGGTTGCCAACTCTTTGCAATTAAAATGGATAAAATTGAAGAATTCAAGGAAGTCACTCAAGAT
The DNA here is from genome assembly GCA_007258455.2 of Sequoia sempervirens. Taxonomy (NCBI): domain Eukaryota; kingdom Viridiplantae; phylum Streptophyta; class Pinopsida; order Cupressales; family Cupressaceae; genus Sequoia; species Sequoia sempervirens. Next base: position 9,776,144 of record VDFB02000003.1, read on the forward strand.
AATCTCATGTATGGTGAAACGCAAGATTCTCAAGAAGCTGAAGAAGAAGTGGTGGAGTTTGGAGAAACAAATATGGAGAATTATCCAATCTTATGGAAATTTTTGGATGTCTTTCCAGATGAACTACTTGAATTGTCTCCCAAGAGAGTATTTGATTTCTCCATTGATCTTGTACCAGGGTCAGAACTTCTATCTAAAGTGCCCTATAGGATGACCACAATGGAATTAATGGAACTTAAGGCATAGTTGAAAGAGTTGTTGTCCAAAGGATTGATAAGACCCAGTGTTTCACATTGGGGAGTGCCAGTGATATTCGTGAGGAAGGATGGTACCCTACACTTGTGTATAGATTATCGGATGGTTAACAAATCTATGATAAAGAATAAGTACACATTGCCATGTATTGATGCTCCTTTCGATCAGATGCGAGGAACAAAAATGTTTTCAAAGATTGATCTGCAATCCGATTATCACCAAGGATCAAAGACGAAGACAATTTTAAAACTGCTTTCAAGACTAGATACGATCATTATGAGTTCGCATTCCTACCCTTTGGACTTATGAATGCACCAGCAGCATTCATGAACCTAATGAACAATGTATTTAGAGATAACTTGGATAGGTTTGTATTAGTATTCCTTGATATCTTTATCTATTCCAAGAATGAAGAGGAGCATTGTAAACATTTAGAGATAGTTCTCCAATGGTTAGGAGAGCACAAGCTATATGGAAAAATCTCTAAATGTACATTCTTTCAGAAGGAAATTCAATACCTGGGTCACGTAATTTCGAAGAAAGGGATTGTAGTTGATCCAACTAAGATAAAGGCAGTGCTTGAGTGGCCAGTGCCCAAAAGTGTACCAAAAGTTAGAAGTTTTATGGGTTTGGCTAGTTACTATAGAAAGTTTGTTGCAAACTTTTCTAGGATAGTTGTTCCTATTACTTTGTTACAGAGGAAGGGTAAAAAGTTTGACTAGTCGGAAAAATACCAAGTAGCATTCGACCTACTCAAGGAGAAGTTGACTACTGCACCACTATTGAAGGTACCTAATCCAAAAGACAACTTTACTATCATAACGGACGCATCAGAGGAAGGATTAGGAGGAGTTTTAATGTAAGAAAGGCAAGTCATAGCTTATGAAGCCCTACGAACAAAATTATGCATCACACGATTTAGAGTTAGCAGTAGTTGTTCATGCATTGCAGATGTGGAGACACCATCTGATGGGAAAGCCTTTTGAGTTGAAGACTGATCATCACAGTCTAAAGTATTTATTTACTAAACCCAATCTGAATGCACGACAAAGGAGGTAGTTGGAGTTGATATCAAATTATGACTTTGACATCAACTACATTAAGGGAAAAGAGAATCCAGTTGTCAATGCCCTAAGTCGTCAAAGGCATATCGCCTCAATGGTAACAATTCAAACCGACTTTAAGGGAAAAGTGTTGAAAGAATCCATGGATGACAAATTCTACAAGCAAGTTAAGCAAGCACTCATAGATTTTCCACAAGATGCAAGATATGAAGGTTATCACTTTGAACCAAATGGATTACTAAGGTTTAAAGGAAGAGTATATGTACCTAATTCAAAAGAGTTAAGGAACCTATTGTGGAAAGAAGTTCACAACACACCATACTTTGGACATCCTGGTGTGACGAAGATGTTGGTAGATGTGAAGCCGTTATATTTTTGGAAGGGTATGAAGGGGGATGCTACAAGATTTGTTGCAAGATGCTTAGAGTGTCAAAGAGTAAAAGCAGAACATCATCACCCTGCAGATCTTTTATATCCACATGATATACCCAAAAGCAAGTGGCAAGTTATCACTATGGACTTTGTGCAAGGTCTACCTATGTCAAGGAATAAGCACGATGCCATTCTAGTGGGGATGGATAAGTTAACTAAGGTGGTGCATTTTATATTAGGAAATATAACTAATGGATCTCTTGTCATAGCTCGAAAATTTATTCAAGAGGTGTTTAGATTGCATGGGATTCCTAAGATCATTTCGGATAGAGATGCTCATGTGACATCTAGATTTTGGAAAACCTTGTTCTCATCACTTGGAACTATGTTGAATATAAGTTCAGCCTATCATCCAGAGACGGATGGAAAAATTGAGAGAGTTAACCAAGTGCTTGAAGATCTACTAAGGATGTATTGCATGAATCAGCAATATGAGTGGGAAGATTACCTGCCATTGGTTGAGTTTGCCTACAATAATTCTTATCATTCAGCAATAAAGATGGCCCCATTCGAAGCATTATATGGTAGAAAATGTTGAACTCTTATAAGATGGGATAAGCTAGAGGATATGATAAGTCTTGGGCCAAAAATGTTATCGGAAATGGAGGAGCAAGTAGGAATTATTAAGCAAAGGCTAGTTGAAGCCAATGATAGGCAAAAAAACTATGTGGATTCTAAGTGGGTACCCAGAAATTTTGTAGTAGGGGAAAAGGTGTTGTTAAGGGTTAAATCTCATAAGAGTTCCATCAAGTTTGTAAAGTCTACCAAACTAGCTACACACTACGTAGGTCCTTTCGAGGTTCTTGAGGAAATAAGCCCAAATGCTTATCGAATTGTGTTGCCACCAGCTCTTGCTAGGATGCACAATGTTATTGATTGGAATGTTTCATGGGTATAGGACCCAAGAGTAGTAGTAATCAAGCCTCTCAAGGTGCTCGGAACATGTAAGCTTCGCTTGCGTAACAGAGAAGTTCTACAATGCAAAGTCTAGTGGGATCAGTATGTAGAAGATTTTGCTACTTGGGAAGACTATGTTGAAATCAAGCAGAAGTTTCCTCATGTCTTTCATGCTTTTGAGAGTTCTTGAAAAACAATTATGATATGTTTTGCTTATAGTTTATCTCTATATCTGCTACCTAAAATCATCAGGGATGATGATTCACAAGGGGGGATATGTTACACCCTGTTATGTTACTACTTATTTACTTTTACCTACTTGAGTGAAAATGCTTTAGAAGAGTGTATTTATGCTTTATGTGTTTTGGAAATATGAAGAGTAAATGTTGATTTAATTTGAAGTGATGAAATGTCTTGATTATAATTGCAAGTGAATGTATAGTTTTCAACTAACTACTATTGCAAAGTGTAAAGTTGGATGCAAGAAAAATATCAAGCCTCCTGAAGAGGGGAAGTATCACTCAGGGAGAAGAACTTGGTCTAGTAACCTTTGATAAAAGACCTAAACTGAGCTTTCACACACACACACTTCTAGTTTGGTCAAGTCGGGATAATAGTTGGGAAATAGAAAGTTATCTTTAGTCTTGCTTGTGTTTATATTTGTGAATGTTCTTACTTAGGAGTCTAAGTATTGAGTCTCTTTGAGATGTGTGAGATCTTCTTTGCATGTTTATATTTGATCAATAGAATGTGTGTGTGTGTGTGTGTCAACGGAAAACTCATACACATGAATAAATATGTGCATAAGTATATGTAGATAGGCATATCTACGCATGCTCATGTATGGAATACCCATATGCATGGGAATATCATTCAAACAAGGAGACATATGGGTAAAAGCACAAACCTGTGTCACACTTTATAAAGGAATCGGCCAATAGCAAAAAAAAAATTGAACTTCGACCACATAAAAGTGTTTTTTATGTTTTGAATTTCAAAATGGTGTAAACTAATAAAATGTAGAATTTTTGATGAAGTTTATTGCTATAATTTTTAATTTTTTTAAAAAATTGTTTTCATTATGTTTTTATCAATTTAAGGACAAATTTTAGAATATTGAAAATTTCATAAAAGAGTGACTTTACCCGTCAAGAAACAAATTGAAAAAAACTTCATTTCTCCTAATTTTTTTCTCCAAATAGGTAACTTCAATATCTTGTGCATGGAAAAAAAATCAAATTTTGATATATATTTTTCTCGTAATAATGTTTTAAAGTCAAACATGTCAGAATTTGACAGTTTTTACGAGTCGTCAACTATTTTCAATTTTTTTAATCATTTTCAAAAAACAAATTATACCCTTTTGAAGAAGACTCTCTCCTCTTGTGCCCCATATAAGATTTTAAAAAAATTAATAAGTTTTACTATCATTTTTTTTATTATTTGTAATCAGCCTCTTTTTTCATTTTAAAAACCTACTTACATTATTTTAAAAAATATATATATTAAAACAAATCAAAATATTAAAAAATATATATATTTGGTTCTCCACTCCGAGCTCTACAAAAGGGTATTTTTTTTCAGAAAAATCATTCTGACTAAAGAAATACCTAGCTAAAGTTGAAAGTTTCAGAAAATTTTGAAAAATACTAAGTTGGCTGCCAACTAGGATGCCACATAGACAGTTTTGGTAGAAATAGTTTCTATAGAAAGGATTTCGGCTGAAACCCTTTCTATAGAAACCTCGTACATTAAAAAATGCAATTTCAAAGCCAATTTCAAAGCAGGAAATGAAAAAAATTAATTTTTTGGGATTCGGGCTAAACTTATTCGGCCAAAACTTGTGTGCCACATAATAGGCCATGTGGTTTCAGTCGAAACCTAGCCGGGCAAAACCTTTCCGGCCGAAAATATTTCACTCAGAACTATTTATTTGGCTGAAAGTGTAACACAACTTTGTGCTTTTACCCATATATATACAAATATATATATATATACCATGTATATATGTCGATCGATATGACTGTGAATATGTGTTTAAATATAAGGTGTGATATATATGTATATATATAGAATATAAGAATATATATATTAACTTATGATATGTATTGACAAAAAGGATACGTCCATACTAGTATGTTAATATATATATATACACACGCATACATCAATATGTGAATGTGTATTTATATATCGAATAATGTGTTATATAAACTTGTGTATTGAGATATATATACATATATACATATCAACGTATTATGTTAGGTATATATATATATAAACATTATATATATGATAAGGATTTCCATAGCGCATAATTATTTAACGAGCATATAGCATTTAAAACATAGGTTATGCTAAGTATTGCACGTGGCATAGTAATAAAGGGAATGGCACTAAGATGAAGCAACACATACATTAATAAGTGATGCTTAAAACAATTAAAGTGTTGTATTATGAAATATGGACAACGCCATATAAAAGCGCTTAGTATCTAATGCTTTTCAACATGTAAATATAGCTGCCAAGACTTTGTCAAAATCAAAACAACAGTAATGCTCATGCACAGGAAGTATCGACCAAGTCAAATAGCCCATAGCAACCCTTGTAATAAGGCACAAATAGCATAATGTGGCACCTACTCAGAATGGCATGAATTAGTTAGAAGTTTATCTTACAAATATGAATTTTCCGAATGTGAAGCATTTTGAAACATGTAGAAATGTCAAGTATGCAGTTGGCCAAGTAAGTCGACCTGTAGGAGGCAATTGCCTTGCATTTCTGATTATCTTTCTTGCTGTCTATTTTAGCATTGACTTATTCACCATGACTGCGTATGTGTTTACTGTGCAACGAATTTAGTTACCACCTTTTCTTTTAATTGTTGAGTTGAACCTCTTGAGTTAAGAAGTGTCATTCTTGGTGCCCAGTTTCTAGCCTTTAGTTGTTGATCTTTGTGTATAAATAGAGGTGCTCTCAACCACAATAGGGACGCATAATTTTTGCATACTTGCTGTGATTTTTTTGAGTGGTTATAATCTGAATTTCTGAGTTGAGTGATATTTGAGAGTTGTAAGAGGAATTTGAGAGTGAGATTTTGGTGGAAAATGAGAAGGTTTATTTGGGAAATTGCATACTGAATTGAGAGAAGGCTAAGATAGGAATCCAACATGATCAATTGGAGCATTGCATAAACAGGCATGTTGATTTCTACTATTTTATATTTTTTATGTTTGGAATGATTGTGAGTCATTGATTGTTTTGATTAGAGGATTATATCATTTATTTATAGGAAAAGATTTAAGTGAAATGGAAAGATTGATTGTTGTACTTAGTGTAAAGATCTATATTGCTTGAAGTATTTGTACATATTCCATATTAAGGAATGGGTGGATATAATGGGAATAAATACTATATTGGGGATATAGCTTTTATAGCTAATATTTAAACTAGTTGAGTCTTATAGTTACTATGATTTACTTAGTAGATGAGTTAGTTAAACGTAGAGGTAATAGGTTATTCTTGGGGTTAGGATAATCTAGTGAAGGGGATAGCCTATGCATAGTTTATGAATGGTCAATACAAATCAAGCTAGGAAGGTGGGTGAAGTATATGATGTCCACTTGAAGAACTGGGTGATGAATACTTTGGCCAAAGTAGTGTAAGTTGCCACTGTTTACACTATCAGTTCATTGTAGTCCAAGTTTATATACTAGGTAGAAGAATGTCATATATGTAGGTTGTAGCCATTGTGTGACAGATCTAGATATGTAGGACACAACACCAAACTCAGGAAAAGTTAATATTTATTATGAGGTCACCAAACCAATCTCTTCGTTGAAAGGTAGGGCCATCTATTAGTTTGATAGTTGTGCGGAGGACCGCAGTTAGTCCAAGGTTAGCAAAAAAGCTCTTGAATGATACTTCTCCTCATCAGTAGGCGACCAAGATTTGATGGAGGGCACTTGGACCATTCGTACATCTATTGCCAGTAAGCTCCACGAGGCCTTGTTTATGTATTTGGTATCCATTATGATGGAAAGATTGTAAAAAGAGAAATGATATCATGTTATCATGTACTATGAAATCATTACTTTGGAAAGTTGTAATACTTTGATATAATGCAATGGAAAGGTTTGGAAAGATATTTATTTCAAATGTGCATTATCTTAATAGTTTTGAAAAGATAAATTTTATTGTTCATAATGGTTAGATGCTTAATTGATTTACTTGAGGTTAAAACTTAGGAAAGTTATTGTGTAGAACAAATGAGCATGTTACAGCTCACTTCATGCCAACCTATTTGTAGTCTTATGCATTAAAGGGGGGAAGTATCCATATCCTTATTCTTGATAATATGTCACTACCTTCACCCCCTTACCAGCTATGTATGTACTTTTAATGGCTAGACAATGGTGAACAAGGTCAAAATAAAAATGTAATGGTGGGCTATTTCCTAATCATCCACGAGTATGTTTGAACACTCTTATCTCTATTTGTCCTAAATCAACTCATATTTCACCTTAGAATGATCTCCATAAGTCTATTGTGGCTAGAACTCTAATAAATCCCAAGCTACTAGATAATCACAAGACTAAACCTACATGATATCAGAGTAGTTGGCAGGCTATCACCAATACCGTGTAGGTGACCAATGCCAAGAGTTATTGTTGTATCTTATGGGTTAGTCAACTATCACTAGTAACATGGAGGTGATCGATGCTAAGTGCTACCCATGTTGTGAAGGGATTAGTTGACAATATCACCAAGGGCCTATGGTGTTATGTGTCAAGTATTACCCCCTTCCTAGGTGGACAAGCTTGTCGTCGATGGCCTAGGGGTGATAGATATCAAAATCCACCAACTCAAAAAGGTTCGTAACTTTGCGAAAATCTCACTTTTAACCTATACAAACATTTTGAGATTGAGGTTGGGCCACCAATGTAGTATGGGTTGCACATAATCCTCTTCTTGATTATCCAATTAGCATGCATGCCCCTTTTGGAGTTGAGGATACACCCCACATGTAGTATGGGATGCATCGTAATCCACTGCCAAATCATCTCCTTGAAGAACTCAAATTCTATCTTATTCCCTATGCCTTCGTCCTTAACATTGTCACTTTGGAATTGTTCACTGTAATGTCCCCTTCTCATCAGTGATCAGCATTGCAAGTCATCAGTCTATTCTGGAACCCGTAGACTGGAATGAGGTGAAATTAGGGTTTCGTGGCTTGGAGTTTTTGTGGCATTTCATGTTATTTACTATTTATAGTAAATGCTAGTTGTGGCAGTTGCAGTTGTCCATTCTTAATCCTTAGCAGTTGGAGCAGTTGTTATATTTTGGTTTGGTCTTCAGTTGGCAAAAATATTTAATTAATGGCATTTTGTTCTAATTCACTGTTGACCCCCACCTTGGCCTAAGGAGTTAACTTAAGTTGTTTTAAAGTGGGGCCATGAAGGGTACGCCTTCATCATTAGTTTATTTATTCTTTATTCAAATATTTCCTCATCTTGAAGTGGACGCCACTTTTATATTATTTGAATAAAGTGATTTTCTTTGAGGCCTTTTGGGACGCCACCTTGAGGAGTTGAATGGTTTTTGGAAATTGAAGGGTCTCCTGTGTCTGTTGGTCTGCTTCTCAGGCATTTGAAGAGTTTGTGAACTCTTATTTATTGAAGGCTTTTGCTCCAGCATTTCATCCATTGTTTACCTTACTGTTATGCTGTCAAAATGGCTATGGACATTTTGTTGTTGCTTCGAGGATGCTACCTCCTAGCCCTTTCCCAATTTTGTGTTTGAAATACAACACCTAGTTGGATCATTGCTGCTTCTCACATCAGACTAGCAGATTGAGCATCAAAGATTAATGAATTTTGGAGTTTTTTACAGTTTTGAGTTCCTGGTTTTTGCTACAGCTGAAGCTAAGTTTTGTTCATATCTTTTGGAGTGAATTTTATTTTGTTCTGGGTACTTTGGCCATCCATCTGTTGACTGAAGGCGCCACCTTTCTCAAAGAATTGGAATTTAATTCCAAGTAATTATTTTATACTTGCAAAATCGATTTCTCAAGGAGGCCGTACTTTTTCAACTGCATTGGGAATTGTGCCAAAAATTAACGGACGTGATTTGTTGTTGTTTCTTCCTCCTGGTTTGGTCGCCTATCTTCTGAGAATCCTTTGCAACAAATTTCAGTCAATTCGGAGGTGAAATGAGTGAGTTATGAGTATTTTACTGTTTTCCAGTCTGCTGTTATAAATTTCCAGAACTCAGGATTTTATATTAGATTCATCAGTTTCCAGTTTTAATTCATTTTTCAGTCATTGGAAAGCAAAGAACATTGTTAGAATTCATTCTTATCTCCTTATCTCATTTCTCTATCATTGTAATTCATTTATTTGCAGTCATTTTGAATTGTAAGGTTCTGATTAGTAGTACTAATCTAACCGATTATTATTGCTGCAACTAATTGATTAAATTCTCATTTAAAGTCCCCTGGATGGTATACCGCCAGTGTGGTTAAATTGATTGTAACACTTGTACCCACTCTAAGTGGTGAATCCCCACAGTTCTGTGGATGCCCGCCGCAGCGGATGAATTGTTTCTAGTATAATCTTTTCCCCCCACTGTTTGGTGGTAGCGTGGAATTGTTTTTCATGGCTGGTTATCCGCCTATCAGTTCTTAATTTCAGTTTTAACACTTCGTCATATGTTAGCACCTCGCCCTCAGTGGGATCTTGAGTGCACATTCTTGACGTTGAGTAATTTCTTCTTTTCCAAGTTCAGATTTCAGTTTGGTGCTAACGCTAATCCAGTTGTTTATCTCTGGTTATGTTGTGTAAACTTTCAAAAAAATTGGTTAGCATATTTCATTCACTTGGATAACTTGCTAAGTCAACTTGGTTGGGGTGGATGGGTCATTAGTGCACATGGTCTAAGGGTTTCTTGCACTTTTGGGTCAAGAACAAGAACCTAAGCGACCAATTGCTATGCATGATAACTCAAGCTCTTACACTATTCTAAGTACTTGATTCATGAGCATTGTATCTTGATCTTTGCTTTTTCATTGTTTGTATGAATTGCCTAATGGCAAGTAGTGATTTTTTTTGTGGCTAATATTTGCCAATTGGCTAATAGTTGAAATTTGGGAATCAAAATTTGGCTAATAGTTCAAGTTGTAAGGCGGCCTAAATCACCACATTTTTTATGAAATTTTATTTTAGTCTTATTTAAATTGCCAATGTTTATTTTTATTTTTTTAAATTAACTAAAAAATTCACCATAATACTCAATACATGATTAGATCATACTCGCCTAAATCTTATAAGTTATTGTAAAAATCTAAATTAATTCGCCAATAATATATCATAATTATTAGTTACTTTAGGTCATATCGCCAATCTTTAGTTGCCACCATTGATTTAAATTATAATCTAACAACCCTCGTATTCTGTGAGGTAAAATGTACCATGATTTGTAATGTTCATGGGGCTTGAAATTGCTTGTAGATCGTTGATCTCAATGTACCATGATTTGTAATTGCAATTTCAAACCCCGTGAGCATTACAGATCATGGTACATTGAGATCAACGGTCTACAAGCAATTTTAGGTCCCATTAGCATTGCAAATCATGGTACATTTTACCTCATCGAATACAACAAGGGCTATTCAATTGTAATTTAAATCAATGGTGGCAACTAAATATTATAATTTATAGATTCTACCCCTTAAACCCATCAATGGGTTCCACCCTCGGGCCCCTAATTTTTCTTAAAAAATATATTTTATTAAATTGGAAGGATTCACCATGGTAGTTAATAATTTTTCTTATTATTTACCAAGTTCATTGTTGATATGTACATCGGACGAGATTGTTAAGATTTAGGGTATGGAAGTTCTAATTATTTTGATTACTGCTTCAAAGTCTTTTAAGTTTTTTACATATTATCATTGCTTTGTTAATTGTTTGCACAAATAGAAACCTTTTCATTTTTTTGTAACAACATCGAAAGAATTCAAAAGAATAAGTCAGTCATGTCATGTGATCCAGCTAACAGTTATAAAATTGAACTCCAGTTGTGTGATTCTTTAGCAAACAACTTTCCCAGCGAATAAAATTAGCAAAATTGAAGTCAATGTAAACAGATCAAAACTTTCATAGACTTTCAAGCTATGCTGTGATTAGAACACAATTTAATTAAAATTGCATTAACCATGTTAAAATTCTTGCAGGCTAACTGGCCTCTTAATCTTTCACATAATCATGTAAAGAATGAGATTCAACTCAAAAGAAAATCTTGACAAAATTAATTGAGGATACCTAAACCCTCACTTTAAGTCCCCATGTCAATAGAACTAAAGCAGCAAATTAAATGTTCGCAAATATGGTCATCACCATATCAAGCATATTTCAGAGCTTGGAGAAGTTACAGAATGTAATACGATATCTCAAGCCAAGGGAAAGAACCCACTATGTTTTAACTTGAATTATAAATATAATATAATGAAAAACTTGGGACAGCAAAATAAATACCATAACCATTTCCCATGGTATTGGTTAACATGTGCTTTTGTAGTTAGCGATGGTCAATCACGTTTCTAGCCTTTTATCGCTTGACCCACTGGAAGCTCTTCCTTGCTTTTGCTTTCCCAGGTTTTTTCCTTTCCACCACACGTGGATCTCTGGTCAACAATCCAGCTAATAAAATGCAACAAATAGATTTGAGTTTAATTAGCGATCAAAAAACTCAAAAGACAAAATGCACATAACCATATAAACAAGAATATGTATCAAAGAATAGAACCTGCTCGCAAATAAGGTCGCAATCCAGGTTCCCAGTTTTGCAATGCCCTACTAACTCCAAGTCGAAGTGCTCCCACTTGACCTGTAAGAACAACAGAGATAATGACAACTTTTATGCCAAGCAGTAAGTGACTATTTTCATCAGCACAGAATTAATTAAGTTACGAACTTTCTGGGCATGACACAATGCATGATGTAGAAATGTTGCAGTACTAACTACTTGTAAGGCCTTCCACTGCATGCAGTACAAAAGGACAAAGCATATGAATGTGACCAGAAAGAAGATGATTATCTGAGAACTCTTGGAAGGAAATAAAGATGCTTGCACAAGTGGGGCACTTATCTTTACTTTACTTTTTTAAGTGTAAAAAAAGAACAAACTTCTATAGAAAATACCTGACACACCCCCTCCTTTGACATTAGAAACAATGTCCCAGAGACCCAAAGTCTTTGTGAAAACAAATGGCGAAAGAAGATCAGCCCTGTGTGCTAACTGGGGAAAATATGCATCAAAACTTTTGCGATTGACAATGAACATTCCTTTCCCTGGTTGAATCCACACTTGAGCAACACTGCACTTTCTTCTTCCTGTTCCATATGACCGTCCTTTCTCATCTACTTTTCTTACTCTAGCTTGAGCTATTTCTTGCTGTCGTTTTTTTTCTAGTTCACCTCGAATAGACTTCTTTTCCATTCTAGCAAGGCGAGCATCTTCTAATTCTTTGAGGGGCGGCAATCCCTTGACCCCTTCTAAGTTCCTCATAAGTATTAAGCTTTCTATTTGCACCTCAGTGATTCCTGTAGCCGCAATCAAATCTCCAAATGCACGGTCTGAATTGGCTCACAGTAGAATTATAGCAAACTTATTAGTATCAATCTCATGCAAAACGACCAGTTTACTATGCTTCCCAGTTTCTCATCTTTGTTATTTATCATCCAATTGATACTGCTTGTGACTAAAAAGAGCCATTATCAGTAACATTCAAAATAAGAAGGTTTGCATGCAACAAGGTCAAAATTAGTATTATATGAGTTCTAACTGAAGAACTTCTTAAGAGCAAAGAATTCAATTTCAATGTTTTCAGTAATAAAGAAAAAATTAGGTTGAAGTCCAACATGCTTCCTCAATAAATATGGGACCGAAATGGAGTACGTACTTGAGCAAAGAAGACAATTTCAATGCTTTTGGTAATAAACAAAAAATTAGGGTTAAAGTCCAACATGTTTCCAAGGTATTGAACAAGAGATGCTATCAAACATCAGTAACAAATTTCAAATTATATTGTAAACTTTTTGCAACAGTTAACTGAAATCTTCTTGATTTAATTAAGAAACAAAATGTCTAAAAATAATAAATATAAGCATGCCTCCACTTATTGGTAATATCTATCACATAATTAGCTATGGATAGTCTTGAAAGTTGTAGGTTCAGTCTTTCGGGCAGTTCAATGAATAAAATTCAAGCTGCAAAGCACTAGATAAATAGTCTGTAAGCACATTGTGCCACAGAATAGTGACAAGCATAGCAGGCATTAATTTGTATCTATTCTCTCTACATTTTGTAAGATACAAAAAACATCTGTTTATACCAAAAAGTCAATACATACATGAATTTTACAAGACATCAAACCCTCACTGATTTGATACATAAGAGTTCCCCAAAAACACATTCCCTTTCCACTGTTTCCCTATTCCCAAAACTCGGGGATGGCTAGGAAACATTTCCTCACCAACCCTGATTAGAAAAAAAAGGGAAAATATTTTCCATACAGAAACTAACCAGGGTGACATTTTGGAAGTATCCCCCAAATTTCTTGTGAAAACCAGAAACCTTTCTGTTTCTGAAATTTTTGGGAAACCGCTAACCATTTTCTGCAGGTTTTGGAAAGTCCTAGATGTTTCTTGCAGCTTTTAACATTTCACTTTGTACATTTAGATTTTCAAATGTTTCAATGTTAAATGTTCATACCTTAGGTTGAAACAAAACAAAACAAAAATAGTATGTGCCTCACCAAAGACCCCAATTCAGTCTATTATTATGGAATTATATTTATGAAGAAAGACCTTCAGGTTCTACCACCAATATCATATAAACCATAAATACCTTCCAACTATGGCAAAACAGTATATTTCACTTGTGATACACAAATCATCTACTAAGATTAAATGATAATGTCACAGGAATAATTAATTTAAAGTCAACTTGAGGATATTAGATCATTTATATCACTCTAAGCTTTTATTTTGACTCCCAAAATAGATGCAAAACCATGCATTCTATACTAAATGCCCTTAAACCAAACAGTAACATTCAAATCATAGAGAAAAGATAATTTGCCAACATGAAGAGAGGCATCACTACCAACGTCTTGGAGGAAGATACATGAAATTGTATATACAAACATAGTGTCGGTAGAAATGAAAATGATTATGAGACTTGGGATAACCTAGCAATATGTGAAACAGAAGGTGACAAACAAACTAATTTTCCACTGGGAATTTGTCTCCAAGAAGACATAAAGGCCTTGAAATAATTGAACTAAAGAATAAAATTCACAATAACAAATTCAGGCATGAGTATTTAGCATTGATGGTTCAACATTCAAAAGTGATCCATGTTTTTAACAATTCATCAAGTCATTCATGACAAGGGGCAACATCTGAAAAAACAAGAGAGCGTGATTTAATCTAGGGGACAGGATTGGGTCACATTGTGTTTTGTCTTGGATAAGAATAAATCGACTAGAAAGTACTGAGCTACAATGTGATTGGTGCACGTAATTCTTGGCTTGAGCTTGCCACTTGTCCACAAAGATTACAGAATCCTCAGCTCAAAGAAAAGACTTGGGCACTATAAATAGTGAAGATTACAGAGTCCTCAGCTCAAGTAAAGTACCATTCAGGATTCAATAACCGGTGATGTTTTCAAAGGATTCTTCATCTGTCATATGCATTCCTTGTATTATACTGTGTCACCCTTCTTATACTTTCCTCATTTCAGGTGAGGATCCATGTAGCACCTGTGTTGAAAATGCAATGTTCATCTTCCCTGTGATCTCAGTTCTCTGGGTGATCTAGGTAGAAAGACTAGCTAGAAGAGATACTTCTGCTAGAACTTTTTGGAAACAGAAGGAACTGACAGAAATTCTTTTCAAATTTTAATTGCTGTAACTGCCCTGTAAATACCATCTCCAGACCCTTTGAGTACTCTGAGCCTTGAGTCTGAAGTAAAGCTTCTGGAGGTCAGTTTCATAAATTATTATGTGAAATTATCTTGAATTTGTGAAGACTCAGATTTTCCTTTGAGTTTGAATCTTTTCAGGTTTGTAATGTTTTTGATGGATTTGCTGTTAACCTTTTCAAAGATGACATAAACTTGAATTTCTCCTTCTTTTCTTGTCAAATCTCCTTCAAATGAATTTATTTTCTTGTCAAAGAATTATTAATTGTGACCCTTTAAGGTTCAACCTACTCTTCCAAAAAAATTAAAATAAGCTTCCTGTCAAATCTTGAAAAGAAAATGAACTTATTGAACATATATAGCAGATCTTTGATGCTGTCTCCTGACACGTAGTGACACTTTTGACTTGAAAATGTCGTGAGGATTTTCAGGAACCAACACATATCATTTATGTTCACATGTATTTGGTTAGTTTTGCATATCAATGCAGTTAATTTGATGTAGAATGGATAACCATAGTATTAAGTATTTTGAAATATGCTAAATTCTACTCTTTTTTTAATTTTGTAGGGTCTAGCTGAGCTTTTTGCCAAGTTCAGCTCCATGTACAAGTCTCAACTCAGTGTCAAGTCCGAGTCTCATACCTATGGTCCAGATAAGATATAATAGACTGCAAAATTCCATCTTCCTGTTAAGGGCAGGTTGGCTTGGGGTTGCCATTGCCAAGTCACATTGAGAAGAGTCCTAATGGAGGCATGAAAACAGGAGTTGCTCATCTCGAGTCCCAATAAGCTTTTGAGGACCAAAAGCCTCCCTAAGGGGAAGGTATGATCTATGGAAGTATGACAAACTGTACTTGACCATTGGGGTCGTGGCATTCTACATTCATGAAGAGTTGTCATGGGGTTAGGATTTCAGGTTCATTGCAAAATGATGTGTACCAAAGCAAAGAAAGGTGTGATGACAATGTCAGGATTTGTGGACACCCAATATGAGATATCCTTACCATTGTTCTAAATAGTGCTTATGCTGATACAATTTGTTCCTTGCCTCATATATATCTTCATATTTTAGCCTTCGTTGAGCTCTTCATTGTAAATTCATGGCGGACTGCTTTATCAAAATATGAATAGAGGCTGAATAAAATTACCTTTGTTTATGCCTCTATGCTATGATTTGTTGTTGGCTTGCTAATGGCAGTCACCGTCCCCTTAAGTGGTTTGTTTCTTTCTGAAAAGTGACTAGTTGCCGGTCCTTTGTGCATTCATGGACCAGCTTGGTGGGTTACATGCCCATCTCCCAATCTATTACAAAGATGCAAGTCATTCGCATGATACCTCCAACATGGATATTTCTCCTAAATATGCTGACATGTGTGTTCTTTATAGGGACATCAAAGCAATTAATCCATGTTAAGTTGTATAATTGGCAATGTGGAATGAGATCCTTTATCGAAGGTAGATATGCATGGCTACATGGCACCATTTGGTTGATTTCTACAAATCAACAATAATCAATTGGGTCCCTCTAGTGGTAGGATCAAGCAGTTTCAATGGGGCAACATGGTGCAAGTTAACTTTTGTGGATCAACAAATTATACCATTCGGCACTTTGGGCATCTAGAAATCTGCCACAACCTTTGATTTTGAAGGTCAACTAATCTGAGCCATTGATTGTGATTGATGCTTAACTGGAGTTCTAAGGCATAAAGCAGTGACATCAAACAAATATGGTACATCCAAGTGGTATGATCTTGTTGATATCTAAGGATTAGTCAATCAAACGTTATGCACTTTTGGTCATTTATAGATATGCCAAAGACATTGATCTTATAGGTGATCAACCTAGACCATTGATTAGTGCCGAGATTTAATTAATCAAAGGTAATATAATCAAGTGTTGAGACATTAAGGTACATGGCATGTTTTGATTGACACCCAAAGTCAACAAATTTCTTCATTGACATTCAAGTAATTTTGGGTCATGGGGATTATCTCTCTGAGCTACTGATTTCAAAGGTGGGTTCATCCAAACGATTGATTGAGTATAGTTAGAATGCATTGAGAAGGGTGATCGAAAAGCTTTTGTAGTGCTATGTGGCACAATGTAATGAATATATGCAGATTGGCAAAACAAAATGGTGAGCACTTTAATGATTTACAAGTCTACCAAAGATGTTAATTTTGGAAGCAAAGTGATCTAAGCCATTGCTTGTAGTCGAAGCTTACAAATCCAAAAGTAATGTGGTTGGAGAGATATTTGATGGAAGATATGGCATGATCTGATCATTTCAATATATCTATAGATCAAGTGACAATCAAGTTGAACAAAGGTTTCTCTCAAAGAAGTTAAGTGGCATGGTGAAATATAGCACATATTTGTATATTAGAAGATTTTGAGTAGGAGCATCTTTGGCATCCACAATTCTACCCAAGGCATTGATTTCAAGGTGAAACCACCTCAATTGTCAACTATGGCCATGACATAATCAACTAAACTAGCACGGTTTGACAAACATATGAAGGGAACTTGGCATCATATGTTCGATTCCTATTGGTCAAAGGGAGACTATATGGGTTCACTACAAAGATATAGTTCTAAAGGAACAAATGAAGTTCTACAACATGGAGTTCAATGGCAAGTGAAAATAGACCATTTTATTCATCCAACATTGCTTCTTTACAAGTTTGGCAACATATTGAAGTCAATGTGGATTGATCCCTTGGCTACATGTCATAATCAGGCAACTATGGCAGATCGGCATGTTAGGTTGGGCACATTTTAGGTGGTCTATCGATCTACCCCATCCAGTGATCTTGGAGTGGAAGGATCCCAACCATTGATTATTGTGGATACTTAGCAAGCTAAAGTGAAATGCTCAAAGAAATGAGGCATGTGGCACTTCCTAATCAATGCGGTGGATTGGTCAATCAAACAATAAACACTTTCAACAGTCGACTAATATCCCACAATTGTTGATCTAAAAGGACGATGCATATGGACCATTGACCAAACATGAAGTTCAAAATCATTAAGCCGACAAGGTAAGTTCCTAGTATTCAAATAAAAACTAGAAAAGTATATAAGCCCACTATGAAAAAGATTTTTGATAAACAGTTGCTAAACCATAGCATTAACTACCTAGTTGATGAAAAACTCTACACTGACAACTAAGGATGTTGTGTGATATGAAGAACATTTGCAAAGGAAAATATGAATTGGGTGTCGAGTTGCTAATTGAGGAGATGGTAGTTGAGCGAGCTAATGAAAGTTAAGTAAAGACCCTATTGTTTATAGAAACTAAGATGGGAATTGACTCATTGGAATATTGGCTATCTTCCAAATATTTAATTTGCATCAGATATTAATGGAGTTAGGTTTCAACAAGCATTATGCATATAGATTTGTTGTACCCAAAATAATTTTTTGGCATTTTGTATAAATTGAGCTAAATCTTGTTAAAATGCCATCTAAAGTCTGTTTTAGGTCAAACCAATCATAGGATCTTGGTGGGTTTCTGTCAAGGAACACATGTGCAAAATTTTGAAAATTTGAAAATTAGGGTTTTACGCCCCTATTTTCAGGGAAACCCCCAAAAATAGGACCTTCCCAGAAATGATTGAAAATGATTTTGATAGGATTAAAAGGATTCATGATCACATTGGTCAAGTCAGAATCATCAAAAGACATGTTTTACTCTAGTGGGTCTATTTCTATTTTTCATGAACAAAGTTAGGAGCTCCACAGCCATTAATGGCAGATTGGCCAGTACCAGGTGCTGAAAGCTAAGCTTCAAAAGCTTCAACGACACAATCATGGCGGAAAAGGTCTAAAATGATGCCATTTGATGAAGGAGATTCCTGAAAATGAAAAAGGTCAAAATTTGACTAACTCTGGAAATGTTACGAAGGAGAGATAGTTCACAATGCTGAAAAGAGCCTTTTTCAAGCAGGGGAGCCCATGATCTTTTAAGGTCAAATGAAGTCACCCAGATCTTCCAAGGCAATCATCCTTGACATTTGCTTGCTGGCGCGACAAGGAAACAAACAGATAAATCATCTAAGGAATAGATCACAAGCGGCTGCTGATGAAGCAAAAAGAGGCAATTAAAGAAATATCAAGAAACCACTGTCGAAGGCGAAAATTAAAGAAAAAAGAGCCTTTTCAAAAGAAAGGCGCCCTTCCTTTTAGACCTCTAGATGCTGATAAACGACAAAAGGCTTCCTAGGATAACTTTCTCAGCCTAGGTAGATCTCAGCAACGCAACTGAAAGCACAGGCATCGGACGAAGTAGTCAACAAATAATCAGGATCAAACTAGGCAACTTTTCAGATGAAGACAACCATGCTAAAGAGCAAAAGCGCCCTTTTCAATGAGGGGCGCCCTTGAATAAAGGAACCCTAATAAGACTTCTGAATTTCCCAACTCCAGTCATCTTTGGCAAAACGGAGCTGGCTACCTGACGAGATATCAAACGAGATCATCTAATTCTCTGATCAACGAGAAATCCAGATCAAAGCACAAGAGGTCAATTCAAAAGGCTGAAGAATGAAGATTGAAAATTTACCAAGGCACAAGCAAAAGTGCCCTTTCTTGAAAAAGGCGCCCTTTCTTTTGAAGCCCTGAACTCAGCTTTTTACCATCATGTCTCCCAGACACTTCTCTTTAGGATAGGTCTAGCTCAACAGTGAATGTGTCAGCAGCAGCTCAGGATCAACAAATCAAGCCAGATTCAGGATCAAACTGAGGTCATTCAAGAGAGAAAATAATAAAAAAACTTGCAAAACTCAAAAGGGACGCCTAAAAGAAGTCAAAGGTCAAGTTGTTGACTAAAGTCACGATATTTTGAGTTAAACTTGGCTAAAACACTCCACGATCAGTGGAAATCACCTTTTTGAACTTCAAATCAAGCCAAAATCACTTTTGATCATGAGTTAGGTCCCCAAACTTGTGGATCTAAGGCTTGAGTCTATGTAATCAAGGTATAGGCATCCCACTTCATTATTTCATTGCAGGTTGATGATCAAGAACAGCCATAAGCTCTCAAGGACGCCATTTACAGATCTGAGGTTTTCATCCGTTCTTTGATATTTCTTGCAGATTTGAAGCTTCCAATCCATCTTTTGTCTACTTCCTCTCTTCTTGTCTTAGGTTTTCTTGCATGTACACAAAAAGCAGGCTACATCAAATCTGATCAACTGGTAGATTCAACATAATTTTCCAGTGAAACCCATCTCATCAAATTTTCCAGAATCAACAAACTTGTTGCCATTATTTTTGGGGGTTTTTCCCAAAAAGTTTCAGAATCAAAATTCTGAGGAACTGGGCTTGTTCAACATTGAAGCACGAACAAAACCCATGTGCCAGACTTTTTCCGGAAAAATACTTCTCGGCAAGGCGCTATTTTTAGGGGTTTTTCAGAAGTTGTCTGAACACATCCGTGTTTACAGTGAACAAGCTAGTTCTTCTTCACAGAATGACAATTTGGCGTCCTTGGGCTCCAATTGAACAACCAGACCTTGCACTAGCAACTCTCCAACCAGATCTTACACACATTGTTGGAGAGCAAACGAACATCATCAGCAGTCTGCGGATCTTTATCTTTGAAAAGAATACATCTCCCGCTCAATGGAGAGCTGCAGCAATTACTCTGGACGAAGAAGAAAGAAAGGCTGATCTTGCAGCAAAAAGACCAATATTACCACCTCCCGCATGGCAGTAAGCACCTTGGCTTGCCAGTTGCGAAGAGGTCATTCCAAGCACGAAGCCGCCAAAGTTACCAAGAGCAATAGCTTGCGCAAGAAGAGATGTCATGTCATCAAAGCATTGACTATCCGAAAACAGAAGAAGTCAACACATGGATCAAGTTGCTGTTGACCAAAAATGGTGAAGTGTGAAAAGACACCTAGGAAGGACGTCCTACCTTCCAATTGGCATTTATGATACTTGAGGTTGACTTGATGCCTCATTCCAAGTCAACTCAAGAAGGCATTAAATGTAGTTGGAGTTAACTTGATGTCCCTTTCCAAGTTAACTCCATATCCCTTAAATCATGCATTGTCAGATCCCACTGATTAAGGATGTCTAATTGGCTTCCATGATTTGTGGATCTTAGATCTCCACTAAATGTGGATGTCTATTTTGGAGGGATACTTACATTAAAGTTCACCTTTTGTTTACTTTCAGTCAATGAAGTAGTTTCCAGTTGACTCTTTGTTTACTTTCAGTTAACTAAGTAGTCTTCCAGTTAACTGCTTGTTCCCCTTTTTTAGGAATAAATCTTGCTAATTGATTGGCAAGAACTCATTGTTAACTCAAGGAGATTTTGGGGTTGCCCACTCCTTTGAGTTCTATAAATAAGAGCCTTGGGCTCATTGTTTGTTTAACTTTTACTTGCTATGCAAAATTGCTGCGCCATTGTTGCCAACAGCTTTGAAAGCGGATATTTGTTCACTCTTGGATGAGAGTTCGTTGGTTGATTGTAATTGTGCATGATTTCGTGCCTTTGCTATCCCAACCTTTGTAATTCGTTGATAAAGCTTTGAAGAAGAATATAAGAAGGCGCTTGCATTTTGATCAACCTATTTGAGTTATGTCTACGTCTTGTATCTAATAACTTGTTGTTTCATTTCCCTCCTCGGATAGGGGTTCCTCCTCCTTGGATATTTGTCATCAACAGTTATCGTTTGATGTTGTTTAATGTATTGTCCTTCAATCTATACTTTGGATAGGAGTTCCTCCTCCTTAGCAAGCTCGTTGGCCAAAACATCGTTAATTTGTTGTTTCTTGTAAACCATTTCCTAACCATACCTTGGATAGGAGTCCCTCCTCCTTGGCAGGTCTCAGATCTAGTTTACCGTAAAGAGTGTTTGCTTGTACCAACCTTATCCCGGTATATACCCGAGAGTTCAGAGCCTCGATCACATTCTCAGGAGACGGCGAATTCAGGTGATCCAACCAACCCATTCCCGCTCCTTTACCCTCATGCTCTGTTTACCTTGAAGGTATTGGATAGATAAAAGCTAGAATAGTCGTAGTTAAGATCTACTGAAACCAAAGAAAAAGCTTAGCTACTGCGCATTGTGTTTGTGCACCCTTGTGTCCTACCGCTGAAGTACAAAAAGATAGGAACCTTAGTTAACCATTCCCTTACTTATGCATTGCTTTCAGCAGAGAGGGACTTCTCCTCTTTAAATAACGAAGAAGTGTTGCAAAACATTTGAAATAGATGAACGTTTACAATCAGCACTCCAGAGGTGCTAATTTAAACGCCAACAAGATTGAAGGAAGATTTTTCCCCTTTTCTATAAAGGATCAGATCCAAAGGAATGTCTAGAAGTGCACAAGGTATGAATGTCATCGTAAATTGGGCCCTCCTGGTAATAAAGTTCTCATGAGAGGCTTGATTAAGTGTGCCAAATGCAAAAAATCCAAATGTATAGTGTCATTTTGTGCAATCTCTTGAATCAAATAAGTACCTAATCAATGGTCCTATTAACTATATATTTTGTATGTCTTAAAATTGCAAAATCTTCCAAGTCTTGTGTTTCTATTGTTGCCTTGAACCTGCCTTACCCATCATTTATAAATTATACCCATTTAGTGAGTTCTTTCAATGAGCACCCATGGTCATTTTGTAGTTCAAACTTGCAGCCTTTGGGCATTTTGTTGTATTCATATGCACATTGACAAGGAATTATGGAAGCAATTAAATTTTGAGTTTTGACATTTATTAATTCATTTGAATCTCATGTGGATTCTCAATTCAACTCTAATGTTGTGTATTAAGGACTATAATGTATATGATGAATAACTTATCAATGTTATCATACAAAAATATTTGGAATTTTCCTATATTTTTAAAATTTTCCCTATTTTTTATAGAGTCGTCCCCTTTTCCATCCCGTAAAATGGCTTCAAACAAATCCATCCCGGAAACACATCCCCTATCATCCTTATTCCAAAAACTTGGTGGAACATAGTTTTAAAGAAATCAAGACTAGCATTCATGTGAGGATGTGTAACCATAGCTCCCTCAATATTTAAAACTTCACCAATGTGTTTTGGTACTTGAGGAAGAAAAAACAAATCTAAGCTAGACAAATTTACATACTTCTACACAAAATAGCTCAAAATAGGAGCCTAGCCATACTCCGAAAAAACCCTATTTAATACTCTTAGCCATATTAGAAGCTTTTAAAAATGCACACTCCTTTTTAAATCATTCTACACTAATACACATTCTTTTTCCTTGGACATTAAAATCCATTCATCAAAAAACTCTCAAAGACAACTCCTTAACAATCAAGCAAATAAAAAAAATAGCATTCATTTTTAGTCTAATCTCCTCCTACTTTATGGAATTTAACACTTTTCACATTTGGAACAATAGAGACAAGGTTAGGAGACCTACCATATCTTCTTCCTCCTCGTTGGCTTTGACCACCATCAGTTTTTCCCACTTGCTGATCCTCTTTTGTGTATACAATGAAAACAGCTCCCTCACCAAAGACCACTCTATCCCCTTATGGAACTTCCTTGAAGTGTTTCTTTCCCACTCCCTCTCTATACAACTCCTTACTAACATGTGAGCTAGGGAAAATTTCAGCCTTAGAAAAGCTTGCTCACCTTTCAAATCAATAAGGCTTCCCTCATTTCCATCAAGTTTACTAAGCACTATAGCTCCCACTTCCATCCACATAACAATCTATGTCGAAACTTTAGCATAAATTTTATGAATGCTCTTTTTGCTTCTTCTCCTTCTCATATATCTTTTTACCCCTTTCAAAATCCTTTTCACATTACCCTTTCTCCAAGTACAACCAATCACTAACACAACTCATCAAAAACAAACCACCTACCAATGGGTGTGAATCTACAAGCAAGCCAAAACCAACATAGCCAAATAACAAAAAAAATTCAAAAGACAAGAACAAAATCAAAAACCAACAATCACCAACATAACATCAAAATCAACAAGGAGAAGCTCTCGTGGAGTAGACTTGTTACTTCCCTTCATACTAAAGCTTCTACAATATATTTGGTAATCAAGGACCAAAGATCTAAACAAAAACATCTTAGAAGCAATCACATTGCAATAGATATTACTTTTTTGTCCAATTGGCAAGTAGCCACATCTCCATGCAGATAGAATTAAACTTCTATCATAAAGCATAAATTCAACTAAACAACTATCCCTTGCAAAAAGATAAATTTTATCATAAAATCCTTATTAAATCTGACCTTACCATGAACCTCCCTGGAAACATAAAATTTAAGCTAGCAAAAGAATAAATCAAAAAGGTCAAACTGAACCTTAAGAAATAACACTTTGGGCGAAAATAATATAACTCCAATCACTTTTGAAGAATTAAGTTTAACATATCAAAAGATCGAGCTTATTGAAAATACACACCTTTTTGGAAAGGTCACATTTAGCATATCAGCAAACTCTTTTAGTGACAAAGATTAAACAGATGAAACTAAATACCAGCATAGAGATATGTCACTACATTAAAACTTCTAAATTAACAGATTGATTTACAAACACAAGCCATTACATAAACCCCAACAATGTTAGTCTAATAAATAACTATAACTAAAGACAAACCTTATGGGTTATGCTCAATTAGGGATATATACTAATAACAACCTCAGCAAACCCAAAAGTGGTAATTTCACCAGAAAAAATTATTCTTCCCAAACCAAAACCAAAATCCCTATTCTATCTTAGCCAAGACATTAGTTCAATAATGTCAAATGGTATGAGCTTGAATGATAAAACCATCAGGGCTTCCAAAGTGGAGCCCTAGGCTCAAATCCCAAAGAGATGTATTGAAATTGAGTAAATTGCTAGATCCAATTCATTGGGTGTGGTGTAACCCAACATGTAAGTCCAAGTGCAATGCAACTTTGACAAAAGCACTACTCATCCATTATGCATCTAAAGAAAAGGTTAGTCCAAAAAGGTAGAATACCAAATCAAATGAGTAATGATTTAATAAGTTACTGAAACAAAAATAAATAAAACACGTCAACAAACATGAGGCAATGTTAATCTATCAACTTACCCTAATTGAGAGAAGACAAAGCTTATGGACAAGTTGGGTGTGGCATGCCCCAACATGAAAGCTAGATGCAAGTCTCGTGCAACTTTAAAAGAAGACATTCACTGTGATCATGATATCTAATAAAAAAAGTTACCAAAAAAAATTACTAAGTTGAAATAATAAACATTTCAGGGGAAAATAAGAATAAATGAAGGTTGTTCACCAATAACGCTAGCTAAAAGAAATGCAATAATTCTCAAGGAAACTCTTATTCTCCACAATTGATATGACAATCTGTAAACTTATGGGAAGAAAAGAATTTTACAACCTAAAATCAAATGGATCAATGTTAAACTAACAATTAATCCCAACCAAAAAAGCACAAGGCCTGCAACCAATTAAAGCTTATTACACCCTAGCAAACCAAAATGCAACAATTTTCACTAGAACACTAATTCAAGAAATTATGGAAATACAAAAGTAAACATGTTGACATTGAAGGGGAAGAAAAACCCTATGTATAATTATAGATTGTTTACAAGTAATCCTAGCAAAAGGAAATGCATCAATTCTCATTGAAATCTCCTCCATGATTGAAACAATAATTCGAAAAATTGTGGAAAGAAAAAGAATTCAAGAATGTTGACAAAAAGATGAAGCAATGTTAGCCTAACAACTAGTTGCCCTATGACCAATTAGGATTAATTACACCTTAGCAAACCAAAATACAATAATTTTCACTAAAATCCTAATTGTCCGTGATCAAACCAATAATTTGAGAAATTGTGGGGGGAAATGATATACCAATAGAAGACATGTCGATGTTAATGCAATAATTGACCCTTAAAAAGAAAAAGTCTGACAAACCCTATGGGCAGTAACATTTTTTACTAGTATGTAATGTTCCTTTCCGTAATGGTGTTTAGTTTCTCCATTTGTTTCAGTTTGATAGACTTCATTTTATCAAACAGTGTCATTCATTATGCAAAGATAGGGCAATATTGAATGAAAGGAATGCATAGTTATGAACAGCAACAGTCAATTCTCATTTTCCTTGTTCCACATTACATGTAAGCCTACCAAATGAGGACAAATTAACAGAAACAGTATTTAAATATCATTCTCTTCACAATGGACATGACATGCTCTCACTAACAGTGCATACAGGACTCAGAACTCACTGGAATATTATGACAGCACTTTAAATACAACTTTCTCAGTTTGAATATGACTGAAATATGCGAACAGCTGACTGAGATTTAGCGTTCAGACTGTTACCGACTTGTAATATCTGATTTTTCACTTTCATATCATTACCAGGAAACGAGACAACTTCTACAGTTAGACTTGCAAGATTTCAATATGGATTTCTGATGGTTATAATAACTGATTTTCACAAATAGTATGCTCAGAAAATAACAGCAAGTTTATCTCAGACCTGGAGCACACTTTACAACCTCTAAATGCTATTTATTCATCAAATAAACTAGGTATAATGCTCAGACCTGGAAATGGACAATTCCTATTGGCAGTGGGAGACTCGAACTGCTGTTTGTGTACCTCAGAAATGGTGCAGGTTTCTGAATATGTGATTTCCTTCGCCCAACACACCTGGAGCAGATCACACGACCTTCATGGGAAGATTGCAATCTCAGAATATGTGCTCACCAAGCCACTAACTGTAGCGAACTCTTTCACAGAGCCTCACGTCTTGCCTTGAAACCCAAACGCCTTGTCTATTGTATTAAATAGATGCTTAGAGATTTATGAGGACGTTCTGTAGCATTGGCAGCCCACAACCTACTCGCACCTCTCACAAGAACCCAATAACTTCCACCAAGACCCATGCTTCAGTTATCATATGTCTCAGACCCAGCGTCTAGGGTTTCCTAAATGCCACAACCTTGTGGGAGCTAGAATATTACCAGAATAAACATATATGATGCAGCAATCAGAAACACAGTGAGAAATATCTCCAATGAAACCCAGAATGAAGTTATTTGCACAAGCCCTAAACCCTTCAATGAAGCAATCCAGAAAATAATCGTTTCTCTCCAATTTGGTTCTGAAAGAGACCCACCAAATTGTAATAAAGCTCTTGTAGAAAGCCTGAGTGACTTCCTCCACAATCCAGCTAGGGTAGATTAGTTTCACTACCGAAACTGGTGCCCTAGGGTCTCCAACCCACAGACCAAAAAGCTTTCGAAAAGCTCTCCAAATGAAAAGTGAGAAAATAATCCAAGCATGAATGAAAATGAACCTCTAAACGCCTTTTATATTTCCCCACTTAAATTCCCGTTCAAAATATTAAAGTGACTTAATAAAGTTACCTTTTAAATATTTCACTTAAAGTTACCTTTTAAATATTTCACTTAAAGTCACTTTATAGCTTTATTTAATTAATCACTTAATATTACCTTTTAACTTTAGCTTTTCCTACCAGGCAATATTAAATAATTAAATAAATGAATTCTCTTATTACGCCTTTAGCCTTCAGGAATTAATAAGGCTAAAATAGCATCCTGAGTGGTCATGGAGAAGGGGACATTACATAGTAACCCTAGAAAATCAATATATAGTGATCCTCATTAAAATCCTCATTCTCAACAATGAAAACAGCAATTTATTAAATTATTGACATAAAAAGAAATAAAACATACCATCATAATATAAGTCAATGTTTGCATAAGATTGGAAAATGTTGATGTACAACATAACTGAGAAGGCCAACCCTATGAACTAATAAGATAATATTGATAATCCTAGCCAATTAAAATGCAATCAGTCTCACCCTCATTCTCCATTATGAAAACAATATTCTTCGAGACATAGAATAAAGAAAGGAAATTAAACATACTATAACAAAAGATGAGGCAACATTGACCTAACAACTAAACCAATGAATAAAAACTTCAAGGACTGATAACTATAGCAAGCTGAAAAAATTGTAAATCTCATTAAAACCCTCATTCTCAATAATAATAACAATAATTTGAGAAATATTGGAAAGAAGAATATATTAGGCATCTCAATAGTAGATGACACAATTTTTAATTTAAAAAATAGTCATATTCCAAAGATCACAAAATCTACATCCAATTGCTCCAAAACGTAATGATTTTTTTTATTATTAACCCTTGCAAACCATGTTAACCCTTGCAGCATGTTAGAGAGTGTTTGGTGTGCCAACAAAACAAGACTGAACATGTCTTTCCAGCTAGTTTGTTGCAGCCCCTACCCATTCCAAATCAAAAATGGGAAAGCATCTCCATGGATTTCATTACAAGGATGCCTAAGGTGCAAGCTAAGAACTGTATTTATGTGGTGGTTGATAGGCTTACAAAGTATGCTCATTTTCATGCCATTTCTTCAGAACTTAAGGCCCCACAAGTTGCTGATCTGTTCTTTAGAGAAATATTTAGGCTCCATGGGTTGCCCAAGAACATTGTGAGTGACACGAACAGTAGGTTTATCAGTTTATTTTGGCAAGAACTCTTTCGTCTAACTCACACGAAATTGACTCCAAGCACTAACTACCATCCACAAACAGATGGGCAAACGGAAATCGTGAACAAGTGGATTGAGGGCTATCTAAGGAACTATGTCACGGGGCAGCAAACAGCTTGGGTGAAGTGGTTACACTTGGGTGAGTTTTGCTACAACACCACACACCATATGTCAATTGGTATGTCACCCTTCAAGGCACTTTATGGATATGATGTTACCTCCTTCATGGATTTGATTCTTGTGGATAGTAGAGTACCGAGTGCTAGTGATATGGTGCAACAAAGTGTTGATATCTTGAATACGCTCAAGGAAAATCTACAATCAGCCCAAAACCAGCAGAAGATGTATGCATACTAGCATAGGACGGAGAGGGTTTTTGAGGTTGGTGGCATGGTTTACCTGAGGTTGCAACCCTACAGACAATCTACCCTTAAAAGGAGTGGAGCAAAGAAGCTGAAAGCACGATTCTATGGCCCCTACAAGATCCTAAGGAAGATTGGAGAGGTTGCATATGAGCTAGAACTTCCCAGTGGTAGCAAAATTCACAATGTTTTTCATGTCTCATGCCTCAAAAGGGCCCTTAGACGGCAGGTCACACCTTCTTTGGAGTTGCCCCCACTTGATGACAAAGGCAAATTGGTCCTTGAACATGAAACAATCTTGGATGTGAGAGAGAAAAAAGGTTGAGAAACAAGGTAATTCCGGAGTACTTGGTCAAATGGAAGAACCTACCCATCGAAGATGCAACATGGGAAGGTGTGGAGATCTTTGAGCACGCAAACTTGAAGTTGCTTGAGGACAAGCAACATTTGGGAGGGTGTAATATGCTTGCTCAAAATAGGTGCACAACTGAGTATATTTGCTCAAGACAGATTCCTTACCAAACTAGCTGCAATAGTTAAATGATCCAAACAACAAACACATATGCAAGATGCAATTCAAATCTGGAGAATGTGCTGACAATAGAATAGTCAAATATACAATTCAATAAACCAGAAACAGAGCAATAGTTGAATCCATAGTATCAATCTCAGTTTAATAGAATCCTCAAATTAGACAACATCACGCAACAGGTGATTCAATATCACATAAATAGAATAGAACAATCAGTTTTTGTGCCCAAAACACTATATTAACTTCCAACAAACTTAGGAAACACCTGGTAATAGGATGTTGGAAGTCGTGTGCCACTAGGATAACTTTTGAGGCTCAGGAATGGCGATTTCTCCCAATTTGCAGATCTAACTGAGGATTTCGTGAGTGATTGAGAACCTTGTGTGATGCCCAATTTTGTGTTGGTGTGCCCGTGTGAACTACTCTGGAGTCCCTTGGAGTGGTCGCAGTGATCAGGATGGGGAAATCCTGTGATTTCCAATCGCTACACTATTGGATTGGCAACTCTTATGATTATGAATTTCCCATTCAAACTTTGGCGACTAGTAACAATCTGTGTTTGTAGATGCTAGCCATGATACTTCCTTTGAATGCGCCTGGAAGTAATGGAATCGACTGAGAATGACACAAAGAGAGAGTAATGGTCATGGCTAGAGCTAAAGGCTTGGCCACGCAGAGAGGAAATTCGAAACTCCCAATCACCCTGCAAAATATGGAGTATACGCTCAAAACTCGGAGAAACTAGAAAGAGTGTTCAAACAAGCAAATTCACGAATTCACAAGCTGGGTTTTCGTCTAGACCTGAGCGCAATGAGCCAGGGGCTACGTCCTTGCCAATTGCATGGAAATTGATATCCAAATTCATGCTAAGATTATGGATCAAATGACCCCATATATATATGAGAACACTGCCTTCCTCAAATGAGGTCGACCAAACAAGGAGCACGCCTTCCCAAGGGGGTCGGCTACAAAAAGAACATAAATTTAAATATTATTAAAAATAATTTAAATTTAAATATATATTATATCATTGGTGTTGAAAAACACCTTTTTCCCACCACAAGTTCATTTGGGATTGCCTTAAGTGGTGGGGACATGACAGTCCTCCCCACCTGGGTGTGGCTTGCCCTCAAGCAACTTCAGATTTGGGTGATTAAAGATCTCAACCCCCTCCCATGTCGCATCCTCTATTGGAAGGTTCTTTCATTTCACAAGGTACTCCACGATAACTTTGTTTCTCAACCTTATCTCCCTCACATCCAACACTGTCTCGGGCTCAAATATCAATTTGCCTTCATCATCGAGAGGAGGCAACTCCATTGAGGATGTAATCTGCTATCTGAGTGCCTTTTTCAAGCATGATACATGGAAGATGTTTTGTATTCGGCTATCTTGTGGCAACTCAAGTTCGTAGGCAACTTCCCTAATCTTCTTCAAAACCTTATAGGGGCCATAGAATTTGGGTTTCAGCTTTTCAGCACCATTCCCCTTGAGGGTGGATTGTTTATAAGGCTGCAACCTTACATAAACCATGTCATCAATCTCAAAATCCCTCTCTATCCAGTGTCTATCAGCATACATCTTTTGTTGGTTTTGGGCTTGCTACAAGTTATCCTTAAGTGAATACATAATGTCCATACTCTCTTGCACCACATCCTTAGCTCGAGGAACTCTACTATCAATAAGAAGCAAGTCCATCAATGAAGTAGCATCATAACCATAAAGAGCTTTGAAGGGTGACATAGCAATTGACATGTGATGCGTGGTGTTGTAACAAACTCCCCCAAATGCAACCATTTTACCCATGCTGTTTGCTGCCCCGTGACATAATTCCTTAGGTAGCCTTCGATCCATTTATTCACAATTTCCATTTTCCCATCCGTTTGGGGGTGGTAGCTAGTACTCGAGGTTAATTCGGTGTGAGTTAGAAGGAAGAGCTCTTGCCAAAACAAACTGATGAACCTGCCGTCCCTGTCACTCACAATATTCTTGGGCAATCCATGAAATTTAAATATTTTCTTAAAGAACAGATCAGCAACTTGTGGAGCCTTAAATTCTGAAGTAATGGCATGAAAATGATCATATTTTGCAAGCCTATCAACCACCACATAAATACGGTCCTTACCTTGTACCTTAAGCAACCCCGTGATGAAATCCATGGAGATACTCTCCCATTTCTGATGTGGAATGGGTAGGAGCTGCAACAACCTACTAGAAAGACATGCTCGGACTTGTTTTGTTGGCATACCACACACTCTCTGACATGCCGCAAGACATCATTCTTCAATCCCTTCCATGAATAATGCTCTCTTACTTGCTTGTATGTTTTGTAGAAACTCGGGTGACCAACAAGTGGAGTATCATGACATGCCTTCAAAATCCTCTCTTTGACCTTTGATTTGGGCACAATATACACACAACCTTTGTGGAGGATGAGATCTTCAATGACCTTAAACTTACCATCAAGCACCTCTCCTAAAATATGAATGGAGAAAGCATCTTTGGCATACTCAACTAATATGGCAGCCTTCCAATCAGCATATATATCAGATATTGAACAGAAATAAGGCTTCCTAGAGAGTGCATCAGCCACCACATTGTTCTTCCCTTTCACATATTCAATATCAAAATCATAAGCTTGAAGTTTGCTTATCCATTTTTGCTGTCTATTGTTCAAGTCACGCTGATTGAGGAAGAACTTGAGGCTATTATGATCCATTTTCACCACAAATTTCCCACAAACTAGGTACTGTCTGAATTTGGCAAGAGCATGCATGATTGCCAACATCTCTTTGTCATAAATGGACAAGGCCCTCTCTGCATCCTTGAGCTTCCTACTCTCATATGCTATAGGATGCCTATTTTGCATCAAAACTGCTCCAATCCCCTCTCTTGAAGCATCACCCTCGAGAACAAATGGAAGTGAGAAATCTGGAATAGCCAAGACAGGGCATGAACTCATTACCTCCTTGAGCTTATCGAAAGCTCACTACGATGTGGGATCCCAAGAGAAAGCCCCTTTCTTCGTTAGATTAGTCAAGGGGGCTGTAAGCTATAAAAACCCCTTTACAAACCTCCTATAGTAGCTGCACAACCCCACAAAACCTCTCAATTGTGACAAGTTCCTTGGTCTTGGCCAATCTTGTATTGCTTTTATCTTTTCCTCATCAACACTCACCCCTTGGGCACTAATCTTATGCCCCAAATATAGAATTTCAATCAATCCAAACTCACATTTTGACATCTTGGCGTGGAATGAATGCTGCTCAAGTATGCCAAGTACCCCATCTATGTGCTTCAAGTGATCCTCCCAAATTCTACTATAGATCAAGATGTCATCAAAGAATACCAAAACAAACTTCCTCAACTGTGAAATGAATACCTAGTTCATACATGACTGAAATGTAGTGGGGGCATTGGTTAACCCGAATGGCATGACCAAGAACTCATAGTGCCCATAATGACACTTAAAAGTTGTCTTGTGCACATCCTCTTCCCTCATTCTTATTTGATGGTACCCTGAACGCAAGTCAATCTTGGAGAAATATACCGCACCATGAAGCTCATCGATCAACTCATCAATCCTGGGAATGGGATAGCGATTTTTTATTGTCCTTTTGTTGAGAGCTCTATAATCAATGCACATCCTCAATGTCCCATCTTTTTGCTTGACCAACACCACTGAGGAAGCAAAAGGGCTAGAGCTTGGACAAATGTGACCCATGTCAAGCAACTCCTTAATCGTTTTCTCTATCTCCTCCTTGTATGCTCTTGGGTGACGAAAGAGTCTAGTAATGACGGGCTTGGCTCCTTCCTCAAGCTCAATTACATGTTGGAAACCCCTTTCCAGAGGTAGACCATGAGGTATGTCATCAAAAACCTTGTTGTAACTTTCCAAAATGGGCTGAATATCCATGTGGAAGGTCTTCCCTTCCTTGGAAGGCTGAGTATCTGTGATCAAGCATTCAGCTGCCCAAGCAATTTGATCTCTACAGAATGCTCTCTCTATACGCTTCGCTGAAACCACCATGGGGCCACCATTGGAGAGGCCACGAAGAGTCACCTCCTTCCCATTAGCTTTGAACTTAAGCTCCATTGTTTGGTAGTTCTATGTGTATTATCCAAGTGAGTGCAACCATTGCACTCCAAGAACCATCTCGGTATCTCCTATACCGATCACACAAAAGTCATCTCTCATCTTATGGCCACCAAGAGTCAAATTCAGTTGTTGAATTCTTCGATTGCATGGAAGAATGTAGCCATCTGCCACTATGACATTGAACCCTCCAAAATCCTCTGTCTTCAATCCCAACTTAGCCATTAATTTTTCATCAATAAAATTATGAGTGGCCCCACTATCAATCAAGACATTCACTTGCTGCCCTTGTAAAACTCCTTTGACTCGAAATGAATGGTACCTTGGTGCTCCTGATAGGGCTGCAAGGGTTCCTCCTAGATGCTCTTTTCTTTTGGGTTCATTTTCTTCTTCAATCACCGTTAATTCTAGATCAGCCTCTTCTTCTTCGGAATCATCACCCGGATAGACCTCAATGTAGTGTATCTGACCCTTCCCCAAACAACGATGGCCTTTATGTCATGGTGCCTTGCAGTTAAAACATAATGACCACCTTCGAAGCTCATTCTTGGACATTTCCAAAGGGTTAGGTCTGAATGGTACTGTAAAAACCTATCCAACCTATAGTTTAATAACTCAACTAACAACCAACTTTCAGCTGAATTGCAACTAACTTGTTTTCGATACTAGGGTTTCCAATTTGTTTCCAACTAATTCAAATAAGCAACTAATTTTTGAGTTTCAGTTTCAGTTGAACTAAAACATCTAACTGTTTCCTCCAACCGTTTCCCAGAGGAACAATAACTAAATAACTGTCAAACTAGGGTTTCCTCAAGCATAAAATAACGAACTGAAGAGTAACTGCTAGGGCTACATTAACTAACTTCCATTCATAACAAAGTAAAGAAATTAACTGTCCATCTTTTCCATTCAAAACTAACTTTGAACAATACATTAATAACATAACAATAAATGTAGCATATAAAGTACTCAAATGAACATATATTGTACCTGGATTAGCAGAAGTAAGTAACCCATTATGCAGACATCATTAAGCTGAAATGTTGAACATCATCAATTGAGGAAAGAGAAATATCATCAAGGACTTTACTGCCCAACCAAGACCAACTGGTCCCCCTTGAGTGTCTTCAACTGAAGAACCCAGCCCTTCACGAGGGTAATCAACATGGATCAAATTATCATCATGCCTCTGAGCCTGGTGTCAAGGACCTATACCTCCTGATCGACCTTACTAAGGGTTCCTCCCAACTAGAAAGGCCACTCTGATCAGTGGTATATCTGGTATATCTAGCATCGTATCTTGGCCAAGGATTTTAATTTTACTGGCACTCCTGTGCCGATATCTCTGGCACTACTGTGCTGTCAGCACTCTCACCCTTGCTCGACATGACAACTCTCAGATCCGTTTTCTTATTTCTTGCATCAGCTGAATGGGTTATCAATCTTCTTTTGGTTCAAGGTTAAACTTAACCTTAGGGTTTATGGTTGTATATCTTGATTTGGATCCATTCTTACAGTAAGATTTATCGATATCTTTACGGAAGGAGAGAGAAAGGCTAGGTACAAAACTTCTTTTTCCTTAATGGTTAACCTCCTAGTTTAAGTCGTGTATAGAGAGAGACAAATTAAACTGATTCGATATAATGTCCTTCTAGTTCTTAACCAATTACAAGATAGTTAAAGATCTCAGATTGGAGGAGAGGTATGCCCTTAACCAATTCAGCATTTATGAATGGTGTGAGCTCGTTTAAGACAGAGTGAAAGAATGCAATTGAAATTTTTAAGATGTTTTGGGCTACTTACAAATTCAGATGGTAGAGTATTTCGGATTCCAATCAAGGAATTTCTCAGATGTTAACAACAAAGTCAATTACCGTATAAGCTTTTGAAGAAAGGATGAAAGACCTGTCCTTAAAATGAGTGGTACTAAGATACATCTATTGATATATATATAAACTACCAGAGCATAGGTTGGAAAATATGATGTTATCCATTAGCAGCAAAGCATCTATAGATGATACTCTTCTCCCACACTATACTTAGATATTAGGTTAGAGGATGTGTGTTCTCAAATCAACAAACTTTACAAAGAAAGGAAACTCGGATAATGTCCAAGAGTCAATATTGATAATAAGGGTTCATGGTAGCAAATAGGTTGTCCTACATAAGATGGTTGCAGGATGAGTAGATTATAATTTCATTATGGTGGGTTTCCAAATCTCATTTTAATGAACAGGTACGAACACCTAGAGAGTTTCTAAGTTCAAAAGAATGGAACAAGGCCATGATTCCACAATGAGATTGTCTTTTATTTATTCACCAATCAATTTACCAAATAATTGACATCATACAGGTTATGACCAGTATTCTCGAATTTATCTATCCAGATTAAACTCGGATTAGGAAGAAGAAAGGTCACGTAGCCATTCCAGATCATCTGACAGAGAGAAAAGAAGAGTGGTTCACGGCTTCTTTAGACAGAATAACTTTTCCTAACGTTTTCAAGATATTCACTCTACTTTCAGTTCCAGATGTTTAACAGTGGACAGAGGTTACCCGAATGCAAAGGAGATCTAGATTTGGGTTCTAAGAAAGAATGTGCAGGTCGCAAAAGTAAGAAAAGATTTGTAATTACACCTCACAGATTGACCAAGTACATTTATAAACGAGTAGAGTCAAAGCCTTGACTCAGGTCAGAGAATCAATATAAAATAAACAGAGCTAGTGCTACATGAAGATAGTTTGAATAAGTAATGGTCGCCAGACAAGTTAGGCGACAGGATTTGATTCAACCTTGCATTCCGTTTAAGGAAAGATCATAACCAGAAACGAATTTCAAAGCTAAATCTATCTGATCAAGAATTTGAAATATCATTTCTTCTTCAAGTACTTCTCTTCTTCGAATTCCTGCAAACGTAGTGGAGAGAAAATTAAAACATATAAGATTCTACCATACGTGCCTGAAAGGAATGATCGATTTCCGATAATTTTAATTCTCTGAAGAACCCGCTAGCTAATCACCGTCGTAGCTAACGCAACTAGGAAAGTAATCCCACTACAAGAGAGAAAGGATTTGAATTTGCAGCAACTGTATTCCTTGCTGCGTACAAAACTCCCTCAAGACGGTATTCGAAGCAAAGGCTAAAGACGAACACAAATGAATTGGAGAGCTAAGACGGAACCACTTCCAGACCCAAATTCTAAGCACAGAGACTGGGGTTTGTTAAAAGTGAAGAGGATTAAGAATACGATGGTGAGAATTGATAAACAACTCAATACTACTTAGCTTCAGGCAATGCAAGAGAATACGTTTCCCCCAAGAGAAACCCGCTACCCAACACAGAGAGAGATAGAAAGTATGAGAGCCAGTGATGATGAAAAAGGAAAAGGATGAAGAATGAAGGTCGGATTTTTCCTTAAGGAGTTTTTGAGTTTCCCAAACGGTTCCAAGAATCCTTTCATCTGCCCATTCTTGGGCGTTTCTCCACACGGGTGATGAGGTTCCAGAAGCCCGCCTCAAAGACCCGACGCCAATAAAATTTCATTCCAAATTTGAAGCCAACATTAATATTTACAATGTTATTTTGATATTAAAAACTTTAGTTCGTTCCTCTCCAAGGTTTCCAATATTTATTTATATCATTTATTATTCAATTACATACTTCTTTTAAAATTACAAAAGATATATATATATTTATATATATATATATATTTAAATTGACTTAGGGAATAAAATAATTAAATTGAATTATTTATGACCAAGTTACGACTTAGATACTTGTCATACACCGACTCAAGGTAGATGATAAAATAGATCCATTGTTAACCATGTCCTCTCCCTAACGATATTTCCCTTTCTCTCGTGGCATCGGCAATCCTACATCCACTGACAAGGACTGGGGTTAGATCGTTCTCAACGGCTAAATAATATGCATTTAAATTTAATCTCATGATCTCATTCAACTTCACGTGAACAATAAATTCACTTGCAAAGTAAGGAGTCCGTTAACATTACAGTTACGATAAAAGAACGACCATTGCATTCTCAATGTCATAATCTCATGAAAGCAGTTATTTGCAACTAACATTGCATTCAAAATGCATAACCGAACATGAAGTCTCAATTTGAGGGATGTAACAGGTACCTTCCTTGGGGGCAAAAGATCTCTTTGAGGAAACTTCTTGGCCATGATTGGTGGAGCCTTACTGGAGTGTCATTGCCTTTCATGGAGGAGTCTTCCAAGTTCAAAGTCCGCATAATGGAATCTTGAAGTGTACTTGGATCCAATGCCTTTACCAAACTTCGAAAGGGTTCAAAGAGGCCTTCAACAAAGAGAACTATGAGCCTTCTTTCTATCACATCCGGAACCATCATTGCAAGTCTCTCAAACTCAGCAACATAGTTTTCCACCTTATCTTCTTGCTTCAGCTGAGCTAACTCTCGGAAGTGAATTTCCAGATCCTTCCTATCAAACCTCTCTGTTAGCCTTTGCTTGAATTCTTCCAATGTCTTGATGGAACTATGGCCTTGTGTCACCATACCATGATACCACCATTCGTGGGCCAACCCCTCAAGGTGTAGGGTAGCAAATTTGATGGCTTCTTCTTCGAACATGGGATTCAAAGAGAAGTATGTGTCTAATTTTTGCAACCATGCCCTTGCTGATGAACCCCATGAACCATCGAAAATTGGGATAGTGATTTTGCCCAAACAATATCGAACGTCCTTCCTTTCTTCATACCTTCTCCTCCTATGCCCTCTTCTGGTTTTCATATCATGGAATTTTGAAAATGATACATCTCGGCAAAAGGCTAGGCATTGAGCATAGTACTCGTTATATAAGTTGGCCATGTCCTCCTCTTCTTTAGGTGGTGGCTTTGCTTCATTATCTACCCCTTGATCCAAGAATTTGGCTTTGAAAAACTTGGTGGAGGTTGTTGGCCTTTGTATCCCTGAACTGTTGCTCTCCATGCCATTTTGAATTGGTTTACCAGCACCAAATTATTGGTCCAATCCCCTCAAGAGTTGGACCATCTCCACCATGGTGTCCTTCATAGTGGACTGAAACTCTTTGGACTCCTTAACAAATTGCTGTCCATCATCCTCCTTATCGCCCATTGCCTTCTTCCTCTCTCTGAGATGATATCTCAAATCTTTATCACTCATGTACAAGTGCATAGGCTGGTAGGTTGAGTGGATCTGATACCATTGTAATATTCTTGCTCAAAATAGGTGCACAATTGAGTATATTTGCTCAAGACGGATTCCTTACCAAACTAGCTGCAATAGTTAAATGATCTGAACAACACGCACATATGCAGGATGCAATTCAAATCTGGAGAATGTGCTGATAGTAGAATAATCGAATATACATTTCAATAAACCAGAAACAAAGCAATAGTTGAATCCAGAGTATCAATCTCAATTCAATAGAATCCTCAAATTAGACAACATCAAACAACAGGTGATTCAATATCACATAAATAGAACAAAACAATCAGTTTTTGCACCCAGAACATTATATTAACATCCAACGAACTTAGGAAACACCTGGTAACAGGATGCTGGAAGTTGTGTGCCTCTAGGATAACTTATGAGGCTTAGAAATGGCGATTTCTCCCAATTCACAGATCTAACTAAGGATTCCGTGAGTGATTGCGAACCTTGCGCGATGCCCAGTTCCATGTTGGTGTGCCCATGTGAACTACTTCAAAGTCCCTTGGAGTGGTCGCAGTGATCAAGATGGGGAAATCCCATGATTTCCAGTCGTTGCACTATTGGATCGGCAGCTCTTATGATTATGAATTTCCCGTTCAAACTCTGGCAACCAGTAACAATCTGTGTTGTAGATGTTAGCCATGATACTTCCTTTGAATGTGCTTGGAAGTAATGGAGTCGACTGAGAATAACAAGGTGACGCAAGGAGAGTAATGGTCGTGGCCAGAGCTGAAGGCTCGGCCACACAAAGAGGAAATTCGCAACTCCCAATCACCCTGCAAAATATGGAGTATACGCTCAGAAATCGGAGAAACTAGAAAGAGTGATCGAACAAGCAAATTCACGAATTCACAAGCTGGGTTTTCGTCCAGACCTGAGCGCAATGAGCCAAGGGTTATGTCCTCGCCAATTGCATGGAAATTGATATCCAAATTCGTGCTAAGATTATGGATCAAATGACCCCATATACATATGAGAACACTGCCTTCCTCAAATGAGGTCGGCCAAACAAGGAGCACACCTTCCCAAGGGGGTCGGCCACAGAAAGAACATAAACTTAAATATTATTAAAAATAATTTAGATTTAAATATAAATTGTATTATTGGTGTTGAAAAACTCCTTTTTCTCACCACAAGTTCATTTGGGATCACCTTAAGTGGCAAGGACATGATAGAGGGGAGGGCTGTCATGTCCCTGCCCATGACTAGCCTCCATTTCAAATTTGGGCAGGAAAACGGTGTTTTTTAACACCACTATATTTAATATAATATTAATAAATTTAAATTATTAATTAATAATATTTAAATTTAAATACTAATCGGACCTGTGGCCGACCCATTTGGGAAGGCACTATTGTTTCATATT
This sequence comes from Sequoia sempervirens, assembly GCA_007258455.2. Taxonomy (NCBI): domain Eukaryota; kingdom Viridiplantae; phylum Streptophyta; class Pinopsida; order Cupressales; family Cupressaceae; genus Sequoia; species Sequoia sempervirens. Next base: position 9,815,907 of record VDFB02000003.1, read on the forward strand.
TATATCGGCATAATTTGTTTGTAAAGAGGATGAAAGGTTGAGGAATGGATGCGATGGTTGACTAAAGCAACAATCTCTACAACCTTCACACCAAGTGATGAAACCCTCTCTAGTGAATCAATTCCTCCACCAGCAGTGTGTAATCCTATCTAATCTATCTTTATTGCAACAGTTCAGCGACCTAGAGGTGATCAAAGGTGGAACAATTAATCGTGTGAATTGTGGCAGAGCCATAGGGTCGCGTCGATTCCAGAATCCTACCACTCCTGCGCAAGATCATCATTAATTCCAGAGTTTCATTGTTACCACCCCCTACGTGGGTGTTCATTGCATAGAGACAAGGGCATACACAAATCAACCAAAGTAATAATCGAAGGCCTCTCCAACTGGAATCGTGAGGCGCCACCTTGGGCGCCGATCTTGACTAATCGCACACTCCCATCTTGTCATCAGGGCGATCTCCCTAAGGACGGTAATCTTTCAATGCATCATTTTGAGGCTTTGATGTCAACCTGGAATATCAGAGTTTGTGCGCTAATCACCTTTGCAACTGGTTGTAATCCAAGTTGGTATCTGGACCAATCATCCATTCGTATCAGTTATTTATGTATTGAAGACATTAGAATCCTTATCGGGTTCATTATGCTGTGCACACTAATTTCTGTAAATTGCTGCTAGCGATTGATCACATGTTACCAGGTTAATACAAAATTCGTTGTCATCGCTATTCTGTTGCTGTGGTGTGTAAACACATGATCTGCAGATCTCTGTTATTATCTACTGTGAATGCTTGGTTTCAATACATCATCTGTTATTGTCTTCTATCAGTTCTAGGCTTAACTCAGAATCTGTGATTGGCATAACTCGGTTATTGTTGCTACCAGTACTTGGCATATTTCAAAATCCTAGCAGTTTAACCTAACAACTCAGAATGATTCATAAGATTTTAACTTTACAACTACCCAATCAAGGAAATCACAAAATCTACGGTCAATTGAAGTTATTTACTGATAACAATTGTTATTACGAGACAGGTACTTGTACTGGTTTGGGAAATGGAACCGGTATCAGTATGTCATTTTTTTAAATGAGAGACAAGTACTTAGAAGTGACATAAATAGAAAATAGAGATATCTAATTTAAATTTAGAAAAACACTATTCATACATTTAACGGCTATATTTGTACAGAATGTAAAATGCTTGTCCATTGGTGCTCGAGTGGTAAGTTATATTGGCTTTCATAATGGAGACCAATGTTCAAATCAGCAGAAAATGTGTTACATGTCCAAAATGAACAAATGTTGAATCGACATATACAATGCATATAATATGCAAATGTTGAATCGACATATTACATGCTCAAAACTGTACAAATGCTGAATGGGCATATAATTTACAAATGTTAAATGTAGAATCGTTACAACAATTGGCAAAATAAATACCTACAGCGAACAAAACTGATTATCTATAGACCCGATTCCCGATGACACCGGGTTGCTATTCTATGATCAAAAGAAAAATAGTAACTCTCGCTAAAACCCTACTCCTGGATCAAAATAGTAGGTAGTGAAATTGAAGAGTAAAAAAAACCAAGCTTACCCGGGGAAGAGGAAGCAATGGCAGAGACATCCTTCAATGTGGCGGTTTCATCGTGTATGACTGATGCACCAAGAGAGAGATCGTTGTTGTTGTTGTTGGGGGGGTCCGAAGAAAAACCCCTGACGCCTCCCATGGCTGAAACCTCCCACACCCGCAAGACCTGCACGGCCCTCACCACGCTCCTGCCTGCCTGCCTTAACATTTTCTACACAATATATACTCAAATCCTCAATTACAGATTTATTGGAATGTCACCTGCTGCCATTTTTTAAACCCGCAGCCTCCATAGTTACATGATATTGCAACGTCGGGGCGGGACCTTCAAATTCTAGGTTCATTTCCTACAACGCTGTTCGCGAGTTGATTAATATCAAAGACAAGATTTGATGGATTGAATTTATTTATTTTTTAGATGATGTTCGATCTTCACTAAGCTTAGAAGTTGATGGGTTGCGGTTTGTTTTCAACCAGTAAATTATAAACTTTGTAAGCTACATTATTGTAAAGGAAAGATGGATTTACCTAATGCAAACATTAAATCTGAAGTTAGGTCACTAATGATATAATAAATATTTTAAAATTAAGGATAGTAATAGTTTGTTTAGAGAATAATGAAGAAAATTTTATAGCAATGTCATTAAAATGCATTTATAATAATAGAAAGATTTATTTGTCATAGTTTGATAAATGTAATAAAGTCACTAAAGTCTTAAAATTACATGTGGTTCAATCTTAGGTCTTTTGGGTTCAAACTTAAGTCATGTAGATGTGATCTAAGGTGCGGATCTAAACTATGTCTCACATAAATGATATCACAGAAGCTTGTAGTAGAGACTAGTTCACCTTGACCTTCCCTTTGTTTAAATATGTCAACCTAATGTTTACAAACACCTTAGGAGAGATTGTTGGATCACTAGGATTAAGCTCACCTAGATCAATCCTATGTACACAATGATTGTATGATTATGAGCAAATGATTGAAGACAACATGCATAAATGCGCAGATGGCCAATATGATTGTAATACAAATGTTCCAAGGGTGCTTGTTGGATCACATAAATTAATTGCACATTTAATGTTTTTAGATACTAAAACATAACATTAAGTCATATAAATGTGTGTTGAATTGGCTCACAATGGCTAGTGAAAATGGATGAGATAGTTGAAAGTCAACTATGGGTGATCCCATAAAACTAGTTTACAATTCCATTAAGGAAGCAAAATTGCAAAAGACACCCCCATGAAGAAAATTTTGGGTTTTGGGGGGTTTGAACAAACTTAAGGTCCGAGCAAACCCTCTTTAGGGTTCGCTCGAACCCCCCTTCGAGCAAACCCTATTAAATGTTGGGTCCCTCATTTTCCACGTTTTTCAGAATAAAAACAAAGGGAAATTTTGAAAAAAGGGGGATTCACTCGAACCCCCTTCGAGCAAACCCCCATTCGTTTGAAAAGTCAAAGGGGGTTCGCTCAAAGGGGGGTTCGAACCCCCCTTTTTCCCCCTTCTCCCCCTCTTGCACCAAATTTTGACAAAATTTTGCCCTTCAAAGCTCGGGGTGAGGATGAAAATGGAGGAGACTTCACAGACCCAGCTAGATGATGGTAATCCTCAGATATAATTTTAATATGTTTTGGTTTTATTATGTATTTTATTTTTTAGTTTGATTAAACATAGGTTTTTTACCAAAAAATCAAGCTCTCTATTTTGCACGTGGAAAAATAGCAGATTATCAAAAAATATTGAAAAATATCAGTGCACTACATATTGATGTCCTTGATCCAACAAAAAAAAATGAATTTCGATACATACAAAAAAAGTTATGCTTTAGCCAGTGAATCATGTCTAAATTGTAAAAGGTTTGACTTTGAAACTTAATTAAGAAAAAAATATTCAATGAAATGCTATGAAACCAATTCCATGCACTAGATATTGTAGTTACGAATCTAAATTTGAAAAAATCAGAATTTTATCCTTCATAGAAAAAAAAGTTATGTGTTAGCTAGTGACGTCACTCTTTAAAAATGGTGTTTATTGTTAAAAACTAGTTTTCGAAGGAGATGGAAAAAGAAGTGCAATCTGATTCGAGAAATTTTGAAAAAAATATATTTAGAATCTGCAAAAAAAATGTCACAAATCACTAGTTTGCATCATCTTCAAACACCTCATGGTTTAGCCGCTATAGGTGCCCGAAAGTGAACATTTAGTTAAAAAAAATCAGTTCAATGTCTAGTTTGGCCAAAAAAATGTAAACAAGTATTGTGGGATCACCCCTAGGTAGGAAAAATGATAAGAAACTAGGGAGAAAATGTGGAAGTGGTTGTGAATATAGAGGCAATAAATGGCTAATAAATAATGAAAATGTGGGAATGTGTGTGAATGAAAGGAAATGGGAATGGATAGGGATTGGGATATAAACCAAACTTAGCATAAGAGTGTCACTTGTCAATATGTAATCCTATTAAGATGTTCATCAAAATTGACCCAAAACTCAATGGGAATTGGCATGGATAAGCAAATTTCACCATTACATTTTGTTCGACTTTAAGGCGCATATGGATCTAAAATGAGCATGTATTTCAAAGTATATGGGCAATTTCAACCAACATGAAAAGTAAATATTTAGACATTTCAAAGAGGATATTTGATCTAGGTTAAGTAATAGATAATTATTGGATTTCTCTAGTATTCCCATCCTTGGCATGAGTACTCTATAGTAACCTACAAAACAAAAACAAAATATGTAATGAGTAAGCTTGTGTCATACAAGTGAAAATAGGTACAACAAGTATCTTCAACTATTTATAAAAATAAAAATAAAAGTAAAGAGAGAGAGAGGGGGGTTAAAAATTATAATGTATGGAAAGTGATTTGTTTGATGCAATCATGTGAGTCCACTCTATAGACAATTGAAATTGACACATAGCCATTTCAGCTACAATCAACTAATCACCCTACTATTTCAACTACAAACTACTAATAACCTGACCATTTCCTTTATAATTTATAGAATAAAATCCTATTTATTTATTTAATTAATCAATTTACATCCTATTATTAACTAAATTGTATTTAATTATTTAATTAATAAAATCACTATTCATCACTAACCTAACCTCATTCCTAACATTAAATTATTTATCACCCTTCACCTATAGTCCAATCTTAGGTAAATAAATTTGAATATTTGTTTATCTAGGCCCCTCATCCTCATCCCAAAAAGTAAATAAATATTTCCTATTTATTTAATTCTCCATTTTATCCACCTTTCATTAAAGTTGGCTAAAATCAATTAGCCCACTAAATACCCACTTGCACAATCCTAATCTCCATTAATCCATTCAAACCTTTCACGTCCTCCAAAAGTGTACATAGGTATGGGCCTTTATATACAAGTATGGATATTTGTACATGTGACACATGGTTCTTAGTACGCATCACATGGGTCAAAGATTTGCACATACCCCTAGAAGGTGCCTCAAGGTACCCTTTCAACTCCTTCCATCCGCTTCTTTGAAGAGAATCCTCAACCATTGATTTCTCTTAAATCATAGACCCCTTCACATCCACCAACCACTTGGATACATGTGTCCTCTCCTCATCATCCCAAGCCTCTTAAGAAATAAGAGCCCTTGAGATCCTTAAAATCAATCGTAGCAATCCAATCCCTTATCCCAAAATCTATAAATTGGCCTCAACCTAAGTCATTATCATATATATGACTCTTAATGCAATGTTATGTTGTTGGTAGGAGCACTCACATACCTCATCATTCACCATCTGCGAGCACAACCACCATGAATTGGTGCAACAAGGGTTGGTATTGGTGAGCTATCTTTATGTTTTACTCAATAGTTTTTAAACTAATCATCATGCTTAATCGAAGTGTTGCACGTATTGTGAGTAGGATAAGTTAACTTAGTTTAACTTATTCTTGTATGCTTACATTTTTTATGTATTGTGAATATGATAAGTTAAATTAGTTTAACTTATTCTTGTATACTTTCATTTTTATGTACACATCTTGAGCACGCTTGATGGGACCTTATCCCATTTTCTAATCATTTTCTCATGTTTGTAGCCTTTTCCATTTACAAGTTCTAGTTCAATGTATCCAACCTTGTGTTTCAACATATTTGCACATCATGTGATAGTTCGGCATCACACAAACACACTTTTCATGGATCAAGATATATGCAATGCAAATCAATAGCTCTACATTGAATAAATGGATTTGGATTAAGCATAGCAACTCAACAAGGTCCTTGCAAACAATCTTCATTTTGGTCACATAATCAAATTTTTTGGGCCTCTAACATCATGGTTTTGTAAGGGAATATCATCCTAAGGGTGTATAAATCTATGACCCCCTAACTTTTATTTTTGTAGGTTTTTATCAAGTTTTATGGCCTTGATCACAACCTAGTGGATTTACATCATGTTTAAACATATCTACATTGAATCAATAAATCTACATTAAGTTTGATAGCCTAACAAGTTTGCATAACTAGTCTTCATTTTTACCTCTCAAATTGAGGTTTTTGGACCTCTAATCTTGTGTTTTTGAAGGGGAATATCATCCTAAAGTTTTATATATCATCATAACCCTCTTTTTTTACCACCTAACTTTGTTTTTTTAGTTTTTATCAAGTTTTTTTGGCCCTAATCAAAGTTTAGAGGGGTTCAAACCTATTTACATCTTGTTTCCAAAACAACCAACATCCTATTGTAAATCAAATGCTCAAAAAAATGAACTATCAAGGCAAAGGCTTAGGTCTTCACAAGCAAGGCATCTTGGAGCCAATCCATGTTAAAGAATATCCATAATTGTAAGGCCTTTGTTACACAACTCAAGGCACCCAATCCAAAAAATGGTACAACATTTGTCTATCCTAAGGAAGCTTCTTCCAAACTCATAATAGGTGCCTCCCATCAATCCTTCAAGTCATTTATCGTCATCCCCTTCCTCCATCATATTGATCCAAAAAGAACACCACAATCCATCCTTCATCCTATCCCACATTTTCCTTGATTTACTAAATCCATTTTGGGCTCTTATGTCCAAAACTAAGGTCCTCCATCTTCCCCATCCACTTTGGGTCCTTCCATCCTAAAATCCATTAGCTCAAATCCTACCACTTCATCCTTTAAAATCCATGATCAAGATCAACAAAAGAACACATCATTTAACCTATTTCCAACATGTTTCTCCCATCACTCCTTTCATGCACTATCCAAAAAATCCATCCTCACACACCCATGCAATTGTCTTTGGAAGTAATTTGGATGCCAAAGTAAAGGATCCACAAAAACCCAAGGCTCACCTTGTCACAATAAATTAACATGTAAAAACAAAGAAAAAGATCTCAAATTAATCTAAATTTCAAATGCCACAAAGGCGCACCAAACAAAATGAAAAACTAAAAACTATGTGAATTTCAAATAAAAAAGAAGGAATGCATCCAAAAGAAAATATAAATTAGCATCCAAATTTGCTACCCTAAAAGCTTCCTCCACACCTAAATTCTATCACCCCCATCTAACAATCTTCCATTTCCGAAGTCCATTTTGGGCCCATATGTCCAAAAATCCACTATTCTATGTCCTTTGTCATCTCCTAAATCTATTTTGGGTTCTTACATTTGAAAATCCATCATTGCAACTCCCCCATCTAAATCCCCAAATCTATCATCCATTGCTAATCCAAAGCTTCAACACCCATCATAATGTGTGTCAATGTTTTTTTGATAATATTCCCTCATAATGTTGCCACCCCACCCTTCCATCCACACATACCCATCCATTATCTAACCTCCATATACTGTGACATCCCTTTAATTTATGCCTTTGCATAATTCAACTATCTTCAATCCAACATTCCTTCCACTCCACTTCCATTGGTAGCATCCTCCATCATCTCAACTTTTACAATAACACATTTTTCCTCAAAAGAAGCCCACCTAGCAATTGACAAGGTTGTTTCCAGCATGTAATGATCATTCTAAACAAGCTCTTATCACCTTGATATGGAAAATATGATCAAGTCATTTCTCCATCTTTGTATTCCCCATCCACTTATCCTTTTTCAAACCCCTCATCACCCATTCTTATCCACCTCCATCAATCCATCCCAAAAATCTTAAAAGTAAAAAAGTAAAAAAAATAATCCATTCAGTAGTGAAAACCACTTATCGTGGTGCCTTGGGAAAGCATTGTGATGAAAATTTGGCAAACATGCATCATATATAAATCCCCCTATCCACTTGCACTGTACATTTGGGGGAAAAATTCATCCAATCCATCTTATCTCCTTCATCCCATCTACATATCCATTATATCCACTTTTATCGTTTGTATCCTATCCTTTACAATTATTCCACCCTCCATTCTTACTAAAGATAGGGGAAATATTAAAACATGATTTAGATACCTCTTGGCATACATCCAACCATCACAAATAATCCATCCTCCATCTCATATATTCCATGAATCTTTTACTACCTTCAACCATCAAGTTATCCCTCCTTTCCCCTCTTTAGCCTCATTCAACCTCATGTCAGCTCCACCCCACATATTATTTTATTAGAGACTTATGGAATGCATCACCACTAACCTCTCCAACTATTTGGGATAATGTCATGTCACGTTTCTAATCAATCTAAGTTTATACATATTAGGTTCAAATTTGTGTCTTCCTTGTTTTTGTCTGCTACGTGTTTCCCTTCTTAAGTATGATTTTTCTCCTACTATTCCATTCTTCTTCTTGGACTTTTAAAATTTTCCTTACCAACACACCCACTGCTCTACCCTCAACACCTCATCCTATAGTTTGAGTCTTTTTATATGGCCAATCCTCAATCCTTAACAATTTTTCATATATTTATATTCTCCTCCTAACATCCTAGCAAGTGTCGTATTATTTCTAGTAGTCTATTTTGGCACCCTCACTTTCAAAGTGGATTTTTTCCCACCTATGATCATTTTTAAATTCAAATTTGAAGTTGTGGGTGTACATGGTGGCCAACATGTTCTATTTGTGGAGGATATAAAAGAGTAAGTGTTTTCATCCAAGATCATCATCTACACTTAACCAAAATCCTTTTAGAATCCATTTTGAGCACTTTTGTTCAAGCATTGGAATAGTAGGATGAAAATCCTGATGATTTTAGATGGAAATCTCATATAAAGTTCACTTTTAAGTTTATCTAGACAAAGACTCCAACATCATTGTATTAAATTTACTTACCATTATTGTTGGTATGAATTGCATTATTGCAGGATCATTTGAATGTAGTACAATCACTATTCTAATAGGAAAAAGAGTGGGATTTACATCTATATTTTTTGTTCATTATAATAAGAAGAAGAAATTAGATATGCTTTCATTGTTGATTGAATTGTAATAAAATTGTTAGTATTAACATTACTTTAATCCAAGTTGTCTAATATCTAATTAAATAATAGGGTTTGATAGTATTTTTATTCAAATAATAAGTGTTTGTGGAAGGTTAAGAATTAGATTTGCATTATTTTTTTGGCTTGGGACATTATAGTAGTATCAAAGCTAGTGATCTTGCTAGCCTATGTGTTCATAATTCCACTTTACATGTTTTAGTTTTATGCAATAAAATGATACAACAACTAGATATCACTTGAGGGAGATCATTAAAAAAATGATTTTTAGAGATTTTAAAGACTCATGCATCTCCTATAAAACCCATTGCAAATCATAATAATATGGTAGAAAGAGAGGATAATTAATGCAAATGACAACTTAGAGGGTCAAGTCAAAAGAAAGTTTAACTTGATGATTGATATGGTTTCATAATAGTTTCACAATATTGATAGTAATATGAATGCACCTAGACAATCGACAAGTGGATCAAGTGCTTTTGAGGGTAATAATTTGGATGCCACTCATAGCCACACATAAAGGACTATTCTTATTTTAGTTGGAAGACCAACTTGACCTACCTTTTTGAATAAGGAGGTGAAGGCTCTAGAACCTAAAGCCTATAACTCATTATTTGATGGTATTAGGTTTTTTCATGTATAATATAACTCATCACAAGTGGATTTAAACTAAAATTTCACTCACCAATTATATGGATATGAAGAATTCCTATAATGGTTACAAACTTGAGCCTAGGTTGCAAGTCTTTCTGAGAGGGGGAAGTTGACACTCTATCCCTATGATGGATCTAATAGATGGTTAGCTCATGTGTGGGCACAAAAGCTAGACACATCCTTGTACTTTAGACCAAATACTGAATTTGAAGCCATCAAGTTTTCCACCTTGAATTTGGAAGGTATTGCACACAAGTGGTGGTACCATGGTTTGATCACTCAAGGTCATAGATCCATCACCTTGTATGATTAATTCTATACATTTTTTATTATGTGTTTGATCAAAATAATCCTTAAGTTTACTTCAAATATTTGACTTAGCTCAAACAAGTTTAATTAGTGGAGAACTATGTAATGGAGTTTCAAAAGCTGTTGGTGATGGTGTCAAACATCATAAAGAGAAGATTGACTATTGTATTCATCAAAGGGTTAATTGAATATCGCAAAGGGATGGTCAAGGATTTTGAACCACCTGCCCTACAAGAGGCCATCAAGCAGGCTTTGACATTAGAGACTTCCATGCCAAATAATAAGTTCTATACCAAACATTCATTCCAAATAAGCCTTTTAATAAAAATGTATAACAAAATAAGAGTTTTCCATCAAGACCAAATATTGAGGTGAGGTATGAATTGAGAAGGAAGAAGCTATGTTTTAGCTACAAGAAAATATGGTCAACTAGACATAGATTTTGTGGGAAAGGATAAGTGCATTACATTAAGGTAAGGTATGAAGATGAATTTGGATATAAGGAACCTCAACCATAGAGTGAAGAAGAACCTAAGTAGAATATTGGAGAGGTCATCTTGGGAGGAACTCTTGTCACACTATCTAGTACTCTAAGGTACAACCCTTTATGCATCCATGGAGTCCTACAAGGTCAAAAGATGACTATGCTCATTAACACTTGTCACTCATAAATTCATAATGAGGGACTAGTGTCCCAATGAGGCCTCAATATATATGAATTTAAAGGATTCAATGTAATGGTGGCTAACAATTTCACCATCCAATGCAATAGAAATATTTCCCAACTAAATCTTAATCTAGGAAGATATGATATGAAGGATGACTTCTATGTTGTCAACATAGGAGATATGAATATGGTCCTAGGTATCTAGTGGCTACACTCATTAGGAAAGATCACAAAAACTTCCAAACCATGGAACTAATTTTTAATTAAAAGGGAAAAGAAGTGACACTATGAGGAATGACAAATAAAGAGCCAAGGATTGTATCAACTAAGAGAATGGAGAGGATTTTCCATCATGGGCAAGTCGTGTAGGAAAATCATTATTTAGTGATCGTAAGAAATAATTTAAGAAGAGAAGGCATATTGTGTGGATGTACAAAGCATCTTTGACAAGAACATTAAAGTATTCAATAATATTCCTCTAGGGAGACCGCTAGACAAAGGCTTTGATCATGTCATTGAGTTAGAGGAGGGTGCTAAGTGTGTCATCATTACTTCATACCACCACCCTAGAACACATAAGGAAGAAATTGAAAAGTCCATTAATGAACTATTATAAATGAGGCGCATTAGACCCAACTCAAGTCCCTCTTCTTCCTTTGTGGTTTTGGAAAAGAAAAAAGATGACACAATGTAGATGTGAATCGATTATATAACATTGAATATCAAGAACTAATACCCCATCCTCAGGATCAATGAATTTATAGATGAGATTGATGGAGAAGTATATTTCTAAAAAAGTATCATATTAGACCATCATCAGATGAGAGTCGAAGAGGAGGATATTCACAAGATGAATTTTAAATGGCACTATGAGCATTATGAATATCTATTCAAGTTGTTTGGTTTAACAACCACTCTAGAAAGTTTTAAGTCATGTATGGAAATTGATATTTTTGCAAGTAACTTTAGAAATTTCATCCTTGTCTTCTTTGATAAAATTTTGATCTACAATAAAATGTGGGAAGAGCACCTGTGGCACATCGATGAAGTGTTGGGAATTTTGGAAGCACAAATATTGTTTGTCAAGGATTCAAAGTGTGAGCTTTCTATGTTGGAGATCTTGTATCTAGGGGTCATAATTAGAATAGAGGAAGTGTAGGTGGATATGAAGAATATTAAATCAATTTGGGACTAATCTCCTTTGAGGACCTTGCTACTACTACAAGGACTCTTCAACCTTTGTAACTACTATAGGTGATTTGTTAAGGGTTTCTCCCAACTATTCATTCCTTTAATTGGCCTAACAAATAAAGAATTTTTCACATGGACTGAGGATGCTCATCAAGAATTTGATAGTCTAAAAGAGGTAACAAGACTGTGTCACGCGTTAGCAATTCTAAATTTCACTCTTCTTTTCACATTGGAATGGGATGCATCAAGAGAAGGAATTGATGTCATTCTCATACAAAACAAGCACCCAATTGATTTTGAGGGTAAAAACTCACAAAGGTGGAGAGATGGTTCCCCATATATATGATAAGGAAATATTGTCCATCATGTACACATTGGTCAAATTTAGGCAATACTTAGTGGGTGGTCGACTAGTGGTCAAAACTTATCACAGTAGTTCGAGATATTTTCTCAATCAAAAGAATCTAAATGAGAAGTAGCAAAGGTGGATGAGAAAACTCCAAGAATATTATTTTGATATTGAGTACATCAAATTGAAGAATAATTTTGTCACTAATGCATTGTTTAGAAGGATGAATATATGTTTTATGTTTCATATCTCCATGAGTTGGAAGAATGAAATCATAACAAAGTATAGGTACAAGAATGCATTCACAATTTATATGTTGGAATGGAAGTTTTTGAATGATAGGTACACCATCTACATTCAACTCATTCTATACAAGGGAAGAGAATACTTGGTGCCAAAGTACATGATGAAGGTAAAGAATTTATAAGTAATTCATGACACTCCCTTAGAAGCCACCCTATGTATTTTAAAACCTATAAATAGATAAAGAAAATTTTCACATGATGAGACTCAAGGGTAATATCCTCAACCATACTAAGTAATGTATCATTTTTCAAAAGAATAAAATTGAATAGACATTTGCAACATATGTTTTGTAGCCTGTACACATCTCATAGAAAAATGGGAAAGTGTCTCAATGGATTTCATCACAGGAATTTCTAACTTCCAAGGTAAGGACTATATATATTTTTGGGGATAGACTAATGAAGTATGCACCTTTATTTACCATCTCTTCATATTTTAATGCACCACAAGTGGCTAATTTATTCTTCAAGGAAGTGATGAAACTTTGTGGAATATCCAAGAGCATCATGAGTGATAGGGATGTTGCTTCATGATTATTTTTTGCAAGAGCTCTTCCTTTTAGAAGGAATTGAGCTCACCCACAACACCATCTACCACCCACAAATAGATGGATATACTAAGATTGTGAACAAGTTGGTGGAATTTTATTTGAGAAATTATATTATTGATCAAAAAAAGGCTTGGATCAAGTAGCTCTACTTATGTGAGCATTATTACAACACCTACCACATGTCAAACAAGATTACATCATTCATGGATTTGTATGGGCATGAATCTTGAAGCTTCATTAATCTCAATCTAGCTTATAATAGAGTACCAAGAGGAAGTGATGTGATCAAATAAAACCAAGACATTTTAAAGTCACTCAATAATAATAGCCATCCATAGGATCAAGATAATGTTTGAGCATGATTTATGTGAGGTTGTAACCATATAAGCAATCTTCCCTAAAGAAAAGTGAATTAGAAAGGCTCAAACCATGTTTCTACCTTACACATTGTGAGAAGGATTATTGAAGTGGTCTTTGAGTTGGAGTCACTAGAGGGAAGAAATATACATGACAATTTTTACATGTCTTGCCTAAAAAAGGTGCTAACCAAACATATAAGACCCTTAGATGAGATTCTTCCAATTTATGAAGATGGAAAACTAGTTTTGATTGCTGAAGCAATTATAGATGTAAGGGAGAGGAAGTCGAGAAATAAAAGCACCAATGAGTGCCCAATTTAGTAGAAATATATTTCAATGGAGGATGCAACATGGGAATGCCTATATATATTGGAACATCCAAAACTAAAATTACTCAAGGACAAGAAATTTTTAGTGGGATGGACTTGTCACATCTCATTTATTCTCAATCTAAGTCTATGTGTATTAGACATGTACTTGGGTCTTCTCTATTTTCATGTACTATGTTTTTTTCCCTTCTTAAGTATATTTTTTACCAACTCTATTCTTCCCTTATTCCTATCAAATTTTTAGACTTTCCCTCAGTAGCATGCCCATTGCGCAATCCCTGACATCTCACCCCATAGTTTGAGTCTTGTGATATGGTTGACCCCCAATCCTTGACATTTCTTCTTATTTTTATATCCCCCCTTAACATCCCAACAAGTTTCATATTGTTTCCAATATTCTATTTTTGGTACCATCACTTTCAAAGTGGAATCTTTCCTACTCATGATCATCATGCAAATTTAAAGTTATAGGTGTATGTGTTGGCCAACCTATTCTATTTGTGGATAATATAAAACAGTAAATGTTCTCATCTAGGATCATCGTCTAAAAAATCAAGTTCCTTTCAAAATATGTTTTGATCACTTATGTTTGAGTTTGGAATCCTAGGATGAAAACCCCAATGGTTTCAAAGGAAAATTTCATATAGAGTTTGCACTTGAGCTTTATTAGATGTAGACTCTAGCTGTATTGTATTAATTTGATTTTCCATTTTTGTTGGAATGAATTGCATGTTGTAGAATAATTTGAATGTAATACAATCATTATTGTAATGAGAAAAAGAGTGGGAATTACATCTATATTTATTATTCATTATAATATAAATATTAGATGTTACATTACAATTGTTGATCAAATTTTAATGAAATTTTCGATGTATTAATAATAATTTTAATCTAAGTTGTCTAAGATCTTATTAAATAATAGGCCCTGATAGTGTTGTTATTTAGTTGATAAGTGTTTGTGAAAGGTTAAGAATTAGATTTGTATTTATTTTAGCTCGAAAAATTACAGATAGTCCATCCTCCATCTCCTTCATTCCATGAATATTCTACTACCTCCAACCATCAAGCTATCCAATCTCACGCCTCCTCAAATTTATCCCACCTCATTCTAGTTTCACCCCACATCCTTTTTTATTAAAACCTTGTGGAGCACCTCACCTCTAACCCACCAAATGTTGGGGGCATTCAATCATCCATCCTCTATAATCCTTCCATATTATCCATTCATAATACAAATACTATCTATACTCATGGTTCATTTATCTAACCATCCAAACACCTTCATATCTCCTCCTTATCCTACAACATAATCCTATTGTGCATTACCACAAGCATCACAATACCTTGTTATACACAACATATCTAAAGCAGGCCACGTTATTACTACATGATGTAGTCCTTGGATGTTGCATCTGAACTGCTCCATTCATTTCCAATCACTATCAATAGTCCATTTATCTCCCCTCATCCCATCATCCAACAATCCTTTGTCCTTGGACTTGGTCATTCCCTTGTCATTAGTATCGAGCTCTAGGCTACCTCCATTCAATCCAATTACATCCCTCCTATTATTCCAACACTTAGTATTCCTCCCCTTCTAGCAATCTAAACATCACAAACAAATCTTAATCCTTACAATCCAGCTAAGAATTATAAGAAAATCATCCAATTGCATCCAATAGTCTTGTTCCTGGTTGTATTGCAAGCCTTGGTCAAAATATAATCATCATGAGGACATGTCATTCCCAATCCTCGTGTTTTTCTTGAGATATATCATTTTCACATTAACAACACCCTCCATCATCAATCAATCAATTTTAGTTGTTCAACTTGAATGAGGCATCATATTTGTCTTTGTATCATTTTGTGCATGCCTACTTGTTGGTGTGCATTGTCATTTTTTCTTGCATCTACATAGGTCCTTGCAACCTACTTACCACAATAATATCATGGTCTTCCATACAATGGTGTTGTATTCCATGTGGTTACTTGCGACTCTTTTCTTACACATGGAACACATTTTAACCTTGGTGCATAATGTTTAGTGCAATGTCAAATAAAGAGTGCTCAACCCAATACAATGTAACCAAGCATTCCCCCATCATCTCTCTTTGTTATCCACTCCCTCCATTATTTATCTATTATCTCACCATCTTTTTCATCACCTATCTCTTAACCTATTTTATCCCATCATCTTTCATCTTTTTATCCATTTCAAGAGAAAACATGTGTTATGCAAACCTACCTATCCTCTTAAGGGGGCATCATCATACATATCATCATTCCTCCTAGTCACTTCTTTCAATGATTAGGACATCTAACATTTTCTTCCAAGTTCTATGTTGTATTCTTCGTGAAATGGCACTACTTCATAACATCATCTCAAAGAGGGAAAAAATGTAGGCAATTGAAATTAACACATTGCTATTTAAGCTAAAATAATCTAATCACCCAACCATTTCCTATGTAACACATTGAATAAACCATATTTATTCAATTAATTATCTAATTGTCATCTTATTATTATTAT
The DNA here is from genome assembly GCA_007258455.2 of Sequoia sempervirens. Classification (NCBI taxonomy): domain Eukaryota; kingdom Viridiplantae; phylum Streptophyta; class Pinopsida; order Cupressales; family Cupressaceae; genus Sequoia; species Sequoia sempervirens. Next base: position 9,832,162 of record VDFB02000003.1, read on the forward strand.
TGAAAAAAGAGGGGTAAAAATTTATTTAATCAAAAACCAACAATACATCCATAAACCAGAAACAAACTCTAGGGGCCATTCAGGCACACCTATGGTCCAAAAAAGATAAATGCTCAAAAACTCCCTTAAGACCCATAAATTTTCTCTTGTAACAACATTCTCGAGTTTTAGAAACAATCCAAGGGGATATGCTCCCAAACGTCAACATTCCAAGTACACTTGCACTCAGAAGCCCACTTAGTCAAACAATTTCCAAAACTATTCCACTTCCTTGGGATATAGAAAAAAGAAACTAGTTCCAAAGACTGGAAAAGTTAGAGAATCTATTGAACTACAAATTCAAGCTACCAATTCACCCTATCCAAAATTTCCTTATTTAACATGTCAACACCAATCTAGGAATTTGTCTCACATATGAACCTGCGCCAATCAAGAGCACACCTTCTTTCCAGTTTAGTAACGATGACACATGCTTCCACAAGATTATTAGTCTGATAATCCTGAAAGATAGAGAAGAAGACATAGACAACCCCTAAAATATTTTCACCCATACCTCTGACTCCAACATATCTGAGATTTCCCCTAGAGGAGCCATCAGTGTTTATCTTTAGGACACCAACTAGAGGTGGTGACCATCTGTCCTCATGTTGGATTTTCCTTTTGGGGTGCTTCCTTCCTTAGTGGATAACATATGTGGTACATCTCCATCTAAGCCCAATCTCTACAAAAAAGTTCTCTCATCTAACTCAAGAGGGATTTCCCTATCCCACTTAGCCCAAATAGTTTCCTGAACCATGCCAAGAATCCTTTGCCAAACTTGATGAACCACCAATCTCCCCCCTAAAATATTGTTTGATTCCTTTCCAACCAAATCTATTAAAGGATATATAAGGGACCAATACTCCAAGCCACCTGAAGACATAACACCTTACTAGGAGGCCTCCCCAAAAACCTCTGAAAATCAACAAGGGATGAATCATGCACACAAGTTTGTTTCCATACTTATGACCAATTATACCAAATAAATTTAGCAAAGGTGCATTGGAATAGTAAGTGAGAATTAGATTCCTGTCTATTGCCATATAAAACACAAATAGATAGCCCTTGAAATCCTCTCTTTTGAAGATTATATTAGGTTAGACATCCATTTCAAGCAACCAGTCAAAGGAATAAGTTGCATTTAAGCCATGCAAACTTATTCCACACATTCTTCCACCAAGGAACTTCCTCCCCTTTGTATTTATGCATATCCAACTCTTGTTACCCACTGGCCATTGAGTACAATCCCTAGGATCAGGACTCCAATCCAAAGTGTCATTCCTCAACAAAGAGCTACAGGCTCTATTGGCTAAAATTTGAGATAACTCTTCTCGATCCACCTTTAAACTCCAAGTGGCCATGCATGAGAATTCTTCCACTGACACACCTCCACCTACCCTAATCACTTAGGATCTTTGAAATTTTTGACATGGGTCCAATTGGCCTCCAAGAAAATAATACTAAGGTTATGAAGGTAAGGATGCCTAGATAAGATTAGGGGATGGCCATCCCATGGGTTGACCCAAAAAAGTGCCTCTGAATCTCTGTTGAAAATCCAAAAAAAACCTTGTTTGATTAAGGAAGCTCACCTTTAAGAGTATTCCAAATCATAGAAACTTTACCTAACAAGGAGATCCTAGGAACATCATCCTTAGTTGCACCCCTCAAATATTTAGAAACAAGGATCTTGGCCCAAGTTTGATCTTGATTAGTACACCTCTAATACAACTTGGTAGCTAAAGCCTGACAAGTAAGAACCACCTACTGCAGTCCCAAGCACCCCATCTATTTTGGTCAATATATGGCCTTCCACTTGACTAGACTCCACTTCAAGGAGGCCAAACTGCTAGCCCATAAGAATTATCCAGAAAGAGCATCCAAATCCTTTATGAAACTTAAGGGAGCAACTTGCACCATGCACCTGTAAATAGGTAGAGCTTTAACCATAGAGTTTAATAGCATAAATCTCACTATAAAAGACAACCATCTAAAGGTCCAGTGGCTTACCTAGTCTTGAAACTTGTCCAACACATTTTTCTAGGTTCCCCTTGGCAGAGGTCCCACAAAAAGGGGGATGCTCAAATACATAGTAGGCAGATCACCAATATGAAATCTAAGAATTCGAGTAATTTTGGACTAGATAAGGGGAGGGGTATTCTAAAAGAAGATAAAGGACTTAAATTCATTGGTTTTTTTTTCCTTGAGGTGGAAAGATAAATATTCAAAGCTCGCCTGAAGTTACTAACTTCTCTGATTCTAGCAACTCCCAATAAAGCAATATCCACAAATTGTAAGTGGGTTTGAGAAAGTCGATCATCTCCCCGGGTCCAATCTTGAATGAGACCTCATCTCAAATGATCTTTCAAGAGCCTTCCCAAACCCTTAGCCATAATAATAAAGAGGTAAGGTGACAAGGGGTCACTTGCTAGTGTAGATTTTTTTATTTTCCTTATGTTAGGGGTATTTCTTTTTTCCTACACATTATTTAAGCTTGCTTAGGTTTATTAGGAGTGGTTAATATGAGGGCACGTAGTGAAATACATCAGCTACATGTGTCACTATCTCCCACACATGGGTAGTTGAGTTACACATTCTCTTTTTGCTTATTGTGCCACCTCTCATAACCACTATTATGCTTTTACCTAAGTAGGTTATGGGGTAGTTGGGTTTCTCACCCTCTTTTGGATATATGTGTCACCTCCTTTTTGTCTTCACCTAAGGAGGTTATGCCACATGTTTTTTCTTTTACCAAGTAGGTAAAACTTCCCACCTTTTATGTGTGGTAGGAGTTAATGCACCTCTTGGATGTACTTGCCCTTATTTTTCTATATATTGAGCACTCTCCTCTCACCTTCACTAGTTCGACTAGTTTGGTGATCGCTTGGTGAGAGTATCGAGAGTATCCTGCATTTTCTCTTGCCTTGTCTCTATTTTTCTCTCATTTCATATTTCTCTTCATTCTACTATTTTGATCTTTGATCATTTATTGAATGAAGTTGCATGTGATCTACGATTGACATGAAATCCTGGCTTGATTCTCACTTCTTGCAGAATCTAACATGGTATTAGAGTCGTGTTGTCTAGTATAACTCATTGTTTTTTTTAATTTTTTGAGAGATTTGAGACTAATAGAAAACTAATATTTTTCCTCAAAAACCAAGTATGCTCTTCTCCTGCATCCTCATATGACCTAGAGAATCAGAACAATTTTAAGGAAAAATAAGCATATATTTAATTTGGTTTACATATATTTGTTCTTGTGAGATCTAGGTGATTTGCAACTTTTTGGGAATATTGGATGCTTTTTTAGCATTTCCAGAGAGTCTAGAAGGTCTAAGAAAGTCAAAATTGGCTTTTATTTCACCAAATCAAAGATTGGAGGACATAGTAAAAAAATCAAAGTTAAAAAATTGAATTGTTTACTAGAGCCATTTTCATTTTGGCTTCAAAAATTTGGCTTTCGTTCATTGGTAAGAAAAATGTTTTTTGGGTTTTATTCCCAGGGTTGAAAAACCATTTGGGTATTTGTTAGTTTTTGCATAAAGTTGATAAATTTTGTAGAAATCAAATCATAAGGAGGCATGAGTCGTTCATCATAGGCAGATTTTGCATTTTTCTTCAAAAGTGTATAACTTTTGCCTCGAGTGTTAGATTTTCACAAACGAGTACTTGACAAAAAGTTAGAAATGAGAACTTTCCGTCCACAAAGGTTTTAATAAAAATTTCTACATCTTTCTATCAGATATTACAGGTTGAATTTGCTGCATTTTTTTTTTATCTTCAATAGGTCATATCTTTCACTTTTGTAATCCATTTTTCAAAAACGAAAAGGTGTTGGAAAGATATTGAAGAGTAAAACACAACTACAAGGTTATTTTTTCAAATTTCATTTGAAAATTAATTTGCATCAAATATTATAGTTTTGGCCATTAAGAGCCTTAAAATCCTTATAATTTAGAAAATCCTTGTAAAGAACTAATCATAAAGTGCCAACTTTGTAATATATGGGGGATGATTTTTGAGACTAGTGGAAAGGGGGGGTGTCTCATGTGTCTTCTTTCTTCACACTTTTCTTTCTTCTTTGCAATATTCTTTTCTAATTTCATGGATGCATCTTTAGTTCCTATTTTAACACCATATAACTATTTTGAATGGAAATCTAAGATGATAATATATCTAAAAAAACATGGATATCATCGTGTAACGATGGGACTTGAAACTGAACCACAAGATGATGTAGAAAAGATTAAATGGTTTAAAAAATATGATGAAGCTTTTGGTACTTTGTGTATGTCAGTATCTTCAAACCTACTTTTTCATATTGAGTTTTCTAAAACACCAAATGAAGTGTGGACCACTTTAGAAACCCTCTTTGGTAAGTAGGATGAGTTAAGAGGTCATCAATTGGAGAACGAACTCATGGGGTTAAGTCCTTCAAATTTTGACACCATACAAGACTTCTTCACAAAATCCAAAGCTATTAGATTGCAATTGGAATAGTGTGGAATCAAGAAGGATGATAAGCAACTAATCTTGAGTATTCTTTCAAATCTTGGTCCTAAATATTTTGTTTTTGTTTCTACATTTTATGCTACAAAATGTGCCCTAGGTTCCACATATAAAATGCCTTCTCTAGATGAATTTGTTGCAGAACTCACTAGGGAGCAAGACAAATTGGTTTTAATGGGTACAATTAAACCCTATAAGTCACATGCCTTAGCTATTAATTAGGGCACAAAAGAACAAAAAGGGTCTAACAAGCAAGACACGAAACAAAAGAACCAAGGAGAGAAGAAGAAAGATCAAAAATTTGTTACTTCAAAAGTAGATAATCAGACCTCTTCATCGAAAAGTGAACAACCTAAGAAGGATAAGGTCAAGTGTTCTTACTGTAAGAGGCCTGAACATGATGAACATAAATGTTTAAAGAAATGAATTTCCACCTTTCACATCTTCTAGAAAAGAACAATATCAAGGTTTCTGATTCAGTCAAACTGAGTTCGTCAGAAGGTTCTTCTAAGGACACAAACAAAAGTAATGGGAAAGGAAAGGGCAAGACCCTAGTTGTTGTTGCTTCACAACTAGAGTCTTAGATCATTGACTTGAGTGCTTCACACCACATGGATTCATTGGAGGATAATTTTACCTCTTTGGAGCCATGTTCTATGCCTACCATACTTACGCGTGATGACACTCATGTTGAAGTGCATGGGAGAGAGTTTGCTGATGTGGGTGAAGGGACATTTGAGGATGCTATTTGTATTCCATATTTATCAATTAATCTCCTATATGTTTATCAAATCACTTACACTTGTTGTGGCAAGCAACTTGAGTTCACTCCAAATACAGTGGTAATTAGTGAAATGCATAATGGGTCTACAATTGTTGTGGGAAAAGTAGATCACCAGTCTAGACTATATCAATTTTCTCACTTTGTTCCTAAATCTCCTTCAACATTCTTACTCACTCATGTAGATGAGGTGAATTTTTTGTGGCATCAACGGTTTATCCACTTGAACTACCACTACTTACAATAGCTTAGTCAACATGACATGGTTTCAGGGTTGCCCTTCTATTTGATTTTCTGATGGAGTTTGCCAGGGATGCATTCTCAGTAAGCATCTTGAGGAGAAATATGATAAAGGAAAAGCATGGAGAGCTACAAATCTATTGAGGTTGGTATATAGTGACTTGGCAGGACCATTTCCACAACCATCTTTTAGCAGGGCTAGATAGTCTTGACATTTATTGATGAATTTTCTAGATACACTTGGGTCTATTTTATCAAACATAAGTCTGAGGTCTTTGATCATTTTATGGATTTCAAAGCTTTTGCAAAGAAACAATCTGGGAAGTTCATCAAGATTTTGTGTATAGATAATGGGAGAGAATATGTTAACAATCAGTTTGAACAATTTTGTGCTTCAAAAGGAATCAACATGGAGCAAACAGTTACATACAGTCCTCAACAAAATGGTGTCACAAAATTCAAGAATAGATCCTTGAAGGATATGGAAAATTGTATGATACAGTCCAAATCTTTGGCACCTTAGTACTGGGCAGAGGCCATCAATTGTGTGTGTTATATTCAGAATCAAGTTCATTACAAAGTTGTGAAGGGAGTAACTCCTTTTCAAGCTTGGACTGGTTGGAAACCCATAGTTAAACACTTTCAAGTGTTTGGTTCTCTTGCATGGGCCCATATTCTAGTAGAGAAATGTAAGGCTATGGATTCACAGAGCAAGCCTTGCATATTTTTTGGGTATCCAAATGATGTCAAAGGTTATAGGCTTCTCCATCCCACCACTCATGAGTTGTTTATTGACAGGAGTGTTCATTTTGAGGAGAGATCTTCTAGTTTTTCTCCTACTACTTCTCCATCCACTATCATATTGAACACTTTGCATCATGATGACAGTTCTTTAGAGGATATTAATCCTCTTAATATTGATGAGGAGTCTTCTTCCTCTACTTTAGATGGTGACAATGATGATGAGGATTCACATTCCTCTTCCAGTAATCATTCATAGGTTGATGATTCTCCTCTAGATTCTCTAGCCTCAACACCTCTTTGGGCTAGACAAACATTGGATTCAACAGGTGATTGGGTTGGTGATCCATCAAACACAAGAAGGACATGGTCATAGTTTTAGTAGGCTCCACATCTCTTCATTGCTTTAGCTTTTGGTATTCCTGAGTGGGATGTTGCAATGCAAGAAGAGTTCAATTCCTTAGAGAGGAATCACACATGGGATTTAGTCCCTCTTCTTAAGGGAATAAAAATTGTTCGATGCAAGTGGATCTATCAAACGAAATTTGCAGTAGATGGGTCGGTTGATAAGCACAAGGCTCACTTGGTAGCAAAAGGATTCTCCCAAGTTCCTGGGATTGACTACTCTGAAACTTTTACACCAGTTGCTAAGATGAATTCCATCCAACTTGTCCTTGCTATAGCTGTAGCACATCATTGGGAAGTTCATCAGATGGATGTGAAGAGTGTCTTTCTTCATGGTGACCATCAGGAGGAAATCTACATGGCCACAATGGTTTGTGTAGAATCCTTCACTTGTGTGTAGACTTCAAAAGTCTCTCTATGGCCTCAAATAGGCTCCTCGAGCTTGGTATGCCAAGATGGATTGTTTCCTTTTGATAGTTGGGTTCAAACAATGTCATTCTGATCCAAATGTATACATTCTACAACAAGATGAGACTCTCACATTCTTGGTTCTCTATGTTGATGACTTATTGATCATAAGGAGTCACTCATCCACCATCAAGGTAGTGAAAACTACTCTACATGACAGATTTTTGATGTCTGATTTGGGTCTTTTTCATTACTTCTTGGGGGATTGAGATCACTCAATCATCTTCAGGCATCTTCCTTGGAAAACTCAAGTATGCACTTGATATGCTCTCCAGATTTTGCATGGATGACTGTAAGCCTGCACCGACTCCATTTTTGTCAGGGGTCAAACTTGAGGCTAAGTGTTCTTCTCCCTTGGTTGGTGGAACTTATTATTACCAACTTGTTGGGAGTCACATCTACTTGACTCATATGAGATTCAACATTTCATATGCTATGGGAATGGTCTCTCGATTTATGCAGGAGCCACATGAGTTGCATTGGAAAGCATCTAAGTAGATCCTTCACTTGGGATTCAGTATGCAGCGGGCATGAATATTGACTTGGTGGGACACAGATTCAAATTGGGTAGGTGAATCTCAAGATTGTAAGTCTACTTTAGGGTTTTACTTCTCATTTGGTTTTGGTCTAGTTTGTTGGTTGAGCAAGAAGCAATCTGCAATTGCTCTTTCATCTATAAAGGTTGAGTATTGAGGGGCAGTTAATTCCACCACTGAGGCTATTTGGCTTCAAAATATTCTCACTAAGTTTAGTATTTCAATTAGAAATCCTACATTCATCTTTTGTGATAATCAAAGTGCAATATAGATCTCAAGGAATCCAGTTCATCATTAGAGGATGAAACACATTGAGATTCATATGCACTACATTAGGGAGTTGATTAAGGAAGGAATAATTAATATTAAGTATTGTTCTACATCAGAGCAGACTGTGAACATCTTCACCAAGCCGTTCACAAAAAGTAAGTTTCTTCATTTGCGAGCCTTACCCGGGGTGTGATAGGTATCTACTTTAGGAGGGGTTTCTAAGTCCTTCATTATACTCTCTCTCTATTTGGGGGGGCTATTCCTCTTCTGGGGGGCTTCTTCTTACAAGGGGATGTCTATGTCCATGGGTACCTAACATGGCTTCATTTGTTGGGACCCATCTTTTCACCCACCTAAGCTATGCTTAAGGGGGGTGTTAGTGTAGGCTTTTTTATTTTCCTTATGTTAGGGGTATTTCTTTTTTCCAACAGATATTACTTAAGCTTCCTTGGGTTTATTAGGAGTGGTTAACATGAGGGCATGTGGAAAAATACATCAGCTACATGTGTCACTCTCTCCCACAAATGGGTAGTTGAGTTACACATCCTCTTTTGGCTTGTTGTGCCACCTCTCATAACCACTATTTTGTTTTTACCTAGGTAGGTTATGGGGTAGTTGGGTTTCTTACCCTCATTTGGATTTATGTGCCACCTCCTTTTTGTCTTCACCTAAGGAGGTTATGCCACATGTTTTTTCTTTTACCAAGTAGGTAAAACCTCCCACCTTTTATGGGTAGTTGAAGTTAATGCACCTCTTGGATGTATTTTCCCTTATTTTTCTATATATTGAGCACTCTTCTCTTACCTTCACCAATTCGACTAGTTCAGTGATTGCTAGGTGAGAGTATTGGGAGTATTCTACATTTTCTCTTGCCTTGTCTCTATTTTTCTCTCATTTCACATTTCTTTTCATTCTACAATTTTGATCTTCAATCATCTATTGAGTGAAGTTGCATGTGATCTACGACCAACATTAGATCCTAGCTCAGTTCTCGCTTCTCACAAAATCTAACATCACCCTATGGGAGACCCCTTGAAGCACCAAAAAGATTAGTTGAATCACTATTAATCAACACAAAATATGAAGTAGACATAACACAACTCATCACGCAACTGATCCATCCTTCTCCAAACCCAAAGGCATTTAGAACTTTCCAAAGAAAAAACCATTTCACATGATCATAAGCTTTGGGCATGTCAAGTTTGATAAACATTGTCTTCTCCTTAGATAGCTCCATAGAACAAATAGCCTTAGCTGCAATGATCACTCCATCCAAGTTTTTCTTGCTTGCCATATAACCTCTTAATCTTCAGAAATAACTTTTCTTAGCTATGGCTTGAGTCTCTCCGTAATTAATTTGGATATGATATTATAGACTACATTATAAAGGGATATTAGCCTAAAATAATCTAGAGAGTTAGCCCCTTCTCTCTTGGGGATAAGAAAAAGGAAGGTAGAATTCATTGCCCTCAACAATTGCTTATTTATCTATGATTCTTTCACAACGTCCAATAAATCAAATTTGATGATGTCCTAAAATTCCTAAAAGAATTCTATTGGGAAACCATTTGGTCCAGGTGCTTTCCCTTTCATCATCTTAAAAACAACCTCCTCAACCTCCTCCATAAGGATGGGGATAATAAGCACCTCATTTGCTTCAAAAGTCACTATATAAGGAATACATTCTAAGATAAGATTTTCTTCCATCTTTATAGTTGATGAGTCCTCAAAGTAAAGCGAAGAGTAATAATGAATAATTTACTGTGAGATATCCCTAAACAAAGTGAGTTGCTCTCCTTGAGAAGACACCAGGGAAGAAATTGAATTACCATGACTTCTAGCTTTAACAAAATTGAACAAGAAAGTCATATTCCTATCTCCCTCCCGAAGCCAGTCGATCCTATACTTTTTTTTTCCAAAAAATATCCTCCCACAATTCCAATTCCACCAAAACCCTCATGACTTCCCCTTCTTCTTTAAGGGAGTCCTTGGTAAGCCCATAATCCCTATTTTTTCTGGAAATGGTGTCCAAATGGTGTTGAGCCACAAATTTTTCTAAAAAAATATTCCCAAAACTCTACCTATTCTACTTCTTAAGTTGGTACTTCGCAAACTAGAGCTTCTTGATAAAGGAATACATAGTTAAACCATGCTCATGCATACCTTTTCTCCACCATTCACTCACAATATCATAAATATGGCTCATGCAACCACATAACTTGGAATTTGAATGAAGGGTTCTTAGAGGCACCCCTTTCTTTTGCATAAACTTTGATAGGCTAGTGATCTGATCCTTTCCAATCCAAGATTTTTGAGTTGGTAATCCAATTGTTGGCAACTCAAAAACTAGAGACTAAAAAAACGTCTAATATCTCAGAGATGTAACCCTCACCACATCTCCTATTGCTCCATGTAAACATGTCATTTCCAGGTTTTATATCTATCCGGTTTAGTAATGTAATATTATATCTAAAAATTAATGTGGATGACTTGAGCTTATCCACACCCTCTTCTTTTCCTCCAAGCTAATGATAGCATTAAAATTGCCAGCCAAAACCTAGGGGAAAAGGAGCTAGGGACCACACATATCCTATATGAGCCTAGATATGGTTTTACCAAGTAGATCCATTAGAGCATAGGCATTGGTAAACATGGAAACTTCCCCAAATTCGAAACTCAAAGCAACCATGGATAAAGAGTTGTTGCTGGAAAGCCACCACAAAGGAGAGATATTATGTGGGTCGCAAAGATAAACAATTCCTCCAGCACTACCTTGAGCTCCAATGTATTGATATTGACCTCTTCCCCACAACTTGGGAGAAACTTTAAACATGTCATCCACTGACAAATTAGATCATTGAATGAATAAAACATCAGTAGAATGCACCTTAATCAGATATCGAACAACCTTTTATCTAGGGATGTTGTTCAAATCCCTTGCATTCTAGGACAAAATTATTAGTTATGAGAGTTATAAAATGGGAGTCAATAGTTTTGACTAAGGTTGAATCCACCAAAGTATCCCCCATTAATTTAATTTTATCTTGATCTTTCTTCCTACCCAACTTGGAGGACTTCCCTAAGCTTCCCTTTTTGAATTTCTTTTGTTGTAGCCCTAATATAGGCACCTATTTTTTTCCTTTACTAGGCTCCCGAGCCTCAACCTTCAGTACCTAATCAATCAAGGCCAAGCCCAATTCTTCACCCAACTCATTCTTCTCAGGAAGAAGTGTCTCACTGAATTTGGTTGGTATCCATTCAAGATTCAATTTGCTCAGTCGCCAAACTATTATGCCTAACTCCCTCTTTGGAGGTAAATTAATCCTCTCTAACTAATGTGGTTTAGGGAGCATCCCTTCTAGATTTTCCTCATATTGAATAGTATCCTCCAGAGCCTCAAACTAGTTATAAGTCACCTTGTCTATCCTTTAGAGTTCTCTTTAGGCCTCTTCCCTTGTTGCAAGGTTTACTTGGGATAAAACCTGCATTATTTTTTCCCCCTCTAACAAGGGTACTTTTCCTTTTTCCTTCAGTGGTGGTTGTCATGATGATGACTTGGCTGAATTTCCATTGGTAGAAGCCCCTGATAAGATTAGTTTAGGACATTTTCTTTACAAATTCCCATACTCATGACATATCCGATAATGAAACGAGAGAGCTTCATAATTAATTTATTGAATAGATGAGGTGGATCCAACCTAATTTCCATCAAATCCAAAAATGGGTTATTTAAATAAATTTCAACACAAACATGAGCACATGAGATTACCTTCTTGTTCAATGTTTGTTGAAATGGACCAACTGATTTTCCCAGCAACAATGTAATCATGTGCAAAATATCATTTCTTTAGAAGTCTAGAGGCAGCGAGGGAAGCCTCACCCAAATCGAGACTCTAGATGGAAGCTCATTTATAGGATTAAATCCTATATTCCAGGGTTTGATGAACAAACTGACCTGATTGTAAAAGTAAGGACCCCCTTCATTTAAACCTTATTTTGATTCACCATGTAGGAGAATACCACTGTAAAATAGCTATTAGCAACTTGCATAACCTCCATGTATCCCTCTGAGTTCTAGGTTCAATGAGCCCACGATTCTAAAAAAGGGAGGGATACATGAATCCCCATAAACTTGCAAATTAAGGCATGGTCACATAGATAGTTGACATCATCAACCACCAAATCTGATTGAATAACTAAAACCAGATGAGTACGATTCCTTTCTAGACATCTATTTGCCTTCAGAGCTCAAGGACCCCCAATTTGTGATGAGCCCCCTTCATATAAAGCATTACTAAGAAAATTCACCACTTTGGAGTGGATTGACGAGGATGGGTCTATCCCTATCAAAACATCAAAGAATGTCATTTTTGCATACCCTCCAGAGTTTGTAGCTGACATTAAAAATAAAAAAGACCCACAAGTAGAAACCATCATCCATAGACCTGAACCTCAATCCAACACCAATATCACCTTCCTTACACCATACAACTTCTACCAAGATACCCCCCATACAACACAACCACAACCAAATAGAAAAGATTAAACCCCCCCACGATCTACAAAAAGCCCCAAATTAGCCCCCATGTAGACAAGGAAAAATTGTGGAAAGAAGGCCAAAAGTAGGGCACAAGTAGAAGGAAGAAGCACCTTAAGCACCTTAACTCTTGCCACCTAGGAAGAAACCCTTAGTCTCAATCCTCCTACGCATGTCATGAACCGTCTCCATCCCTCATCTTATTTTTAAATAAATCATATTTTTATTTAATTAATAAAATCACTATTTTTGACTATTCATCACTATTTACTTACCCCATTCCCAACATTAAATAATTTATCATCCTTTTTCTATAGTCCAACCTTATATATAAATATATTTATTTATCCAAGCCCCTCATCCTTATCCCAAAAATTGAATAAATATTTCCTATTTATTTAATTTTCCATTTTATCCACCTTTCATTAAAGTTGGTTAAAATCAATTAGCTCACAAATCAACCACTTACACATTCCTAACCTTAATTAATTTATTCAAACCTTACACATACTCCAAAAGTGTACATAGGCATGTACCTTTGTACATAAGGTACAAGTCTCTACACATGCGACATGGGTCTTAGTACTCATCTCATGGATCACAGATGTGCCCATACCTCTAAGGAACCTCAAGATACCCTTAAATTCTATCCTTCCACTTCTTCTAAGGGAATCCTCAATTATTTATTTATATTAAATATTAGATCCCTCCACATCCACAAACCACTTGGAGACACTTTTCCTCTCCTCATCATCCCAATCCTCTCAAGTAATGAGAGCCCTTGATCCTGTAAATCAATCCTATCCATCCAAACCCTCATCAAAAACTTTATAAATTGGACTCAACCCAAGCCATTATCACACATGTGACTCCTAATGCAATGGTTTGTTGTTGGAAGGAGCACTCACATACCTCATTATCCACCATCTTGGAGCACAATCACCATGACTTGGTGCAACAAGGGTTTGTATTGGTGAGCTATTTGTATTTGTTCATCATTATTTTTAACTAATCCTTATGCTTAATTGGAGTGTTGCATATATTATGAGTAGGATAGGTTAGCTTAAGTTAACTTTTTCTTATAAGCTTGCATTTTGTATCTATGCATGCTCAATATGGAAATTTTCAATATATACAACCATGAGACTCCTCTTAATATGTAAAAAGTGTGATATGGCCATGTGATTTAGCTCAATATGGAAAAATGTGATCTACTTGATTGTGGTAATGTAATAAACTCTAAATAGTTGTAGGTGTAGAAATAAAAAGTATTCACTTAATTATTCCCCTAATACTTGACATTAATTTATAATAACATCATCCATTAATCATTGATTTCATCATCATTATCAATCTTCATTCATTAAATTACCACTTACTACATATTATCATTTATTAATTAATTATCATTTAATAACTCCCACTTTATCCATTTAATTAAATAATAAAAATAATTTAATTTAATGTGATCTAACTATCCATTTTCAAGCATAAATTCCATTTTTGAATCATCACTTGTCTCCTCTTTTCTCTTCAATCATCTCAACCATCACTGATTAGTTAACTTAGTCTTTGTTTAGAAACTCTATCTTCACTCCTCAATTAACTCTAATTCATTTTAAAATCTTCTTCTTCATCCATTAGTCAACTCAATCTTTGAATGAAAACTTATTGCTCACAATTATCCATCAATTAAATAGAAAATTGCAATATTATCCTCCCATCAATTCAAAATGACAATTTTCTATTTAATAGTTGAGTTAACTACCCAATCAGTTCAATTAATTGAAGTCTTCAATCTTATCCTCATCTTTCAATTGATTTTTCCTTGAAAAATATATAAATGGGATCAATCCTTCATCAATTTCATATCTCACATCTTATGCAAATTCATTATGCTGAAATCTATTATTAGTCAGAATCAATAAAAATCAAAGTGTTATGTTGTTGAGATTTAAGCATCCACATCCAAAGACAAAACAACATCATTTACATATTTTTCAGGTTTGTATTGAGGTTGTAAAATAAAAATTTAGATTTTATTTTTATTTTTATATTCAAATATTTTGTATTTATTATTTTCCCATTTCCATGCTTACAATAGATGTGTAATTTAATCTAAGAACTGACTATGTAGATTATGAGTATTTGTATAGCATGAACCAATATCTAAAATTTTATCATAAAAATGTTGGTGAAAATAAATAACCTCTTTAGTTTATTGCATCTAATGGAGATAAGGAATTGTAAGAGAGAGAAAATAATAAACTAATCAAATCATAGAAGTAATCATATAAAGTATGATGTAATTTAGGTGAAGGCATGTAATAGCCATTATAAATAACATCACGTGGCACACATATAATGAATCTCAAATAATAATAACGTAAGCGCATAAAACATGTGAGGCATGTATTGGTGTAGTGTCATATATTAAGCATGTAAGGTCATAAATTGATGATGATCATCAAGGTAAATTGGTTCTATTAGTATAGGAAAAAGCATGAAGTAAAGATGAACCTAAAGGCTACACAAGGATCATGTAATCATTTCAAATATGTAAGGAAATAAAAAAATGGATGTAATTACAAATAAGTAGGATATGATCATGAAATTTGGTGTAAAGATGAGTGTCCTTAATGTAGGAAATATAGTAAGATAATGCTATAAGCAAAAAATGATAGTAGAAGTGCATGTAATAGAAATGAGATAAGCATAATATTGGAAGAATCAAAAGAATCTTAAAAGGATAGTAATTATTATGGTTAGTTATTTTTAATGTGTGGTTGTGTTTGCAAACAAAGTGCAAATTAAAGCTCCTTAAGGCTATCTCCAATTAGCATAACCATAATTTACAACCTCAAGAGCTAATATTATTAACTTGGTTAAAAACTAAACAAATTATATAAATTAGGAATATACAACACTTCCATATCAATAATTAATAAATTGACTTAGTATTGAAAATAAAGAACAATAAATAACTAGGTTTAGATGCACCTTTGAAATGAGGTGATCTAAATGAAAGTTATTCAAAAATTTATCTTAAAGCTTCCTATGAAATTTGGGGGTCAATAGGCCAAAAGGAAAAAAAGTCACCCTAAGCAAAATGGTCTTGATAGCATTGACCAATCCTAACAGTGAGCATGACAACATTGTCCATGGGAAAGAGCAAGTACAAACTTAAAAATTTCCAAGGAGCTTCTTGATATATTTTCCTAGATCCTCATAAGTGTGCACCTATCAATGGCAAACAAAAGGTGTTTAATTTGTAAAAAGAACCCAAGTTGTCCCAATAAACATGAATAATATAGTGCAAGTTGAAGAATTGGAAACATTTTACTTGGAAAATGGAATGTCAAGGGCCTAAAATTGAGCAAGATTAGTGGCAACAAAATGAGGAAGAATTCTAAAATATTTTAAGTCCTTATCTATAATGGAAACATGAAAATGAATAGAAAACCTACTATTCTTTATATATTAAAAAAAGTGAGATAAAATAAACAAAATGCATTTTTTCTTCACCTAATAAGACTCTAGTTTCTAAGCATAGATGAGCCCCTAAGACTAACATAGATTTGTAACAATAAACTAAAATAAAATTAAAAAAAAACATCAATTTTGAGCTTGAACAAAATAAATGGTGGTTTATCAAGTGGCCCTAACCCTATCAAATAGTCCTATTAAATTTCCATGAGAGGTTATTTAGATGATTTTAAGGGGTATGTTATGTCTAATTTTTTCGTAAAACTCTACACAAAGTTTTGAGACTAACTTTTAAGTGCACTTTTGTGAGAGACAACCTTGCAAAAACAAAGGTTAAGGGGGGATTTGCCTCTTCCAAACCCTTTATGGGCCTTCAAGCATGAATCCATATTGAAATACTACTAAATAAAATTAATTATAAATTATCCATGCTAAAATATCATTCCATATCAAATTATAGTCATGAAAATTAGAGTAATGATGACAAAATGTGTATGGAAACTTGACAAAGCAAGTAGGGAGGGAGAATGGTTTTGGGAATAGGGTTAAATTCAAATACAAGATGGATTTTGGGATTCAAAAGAGGACCAATACAAAAATAGTAAACCATAGGAACAAAGTATTCAAATGAGGCTTTGATATGGTAATGGATTACAACTCTAAAAGGTGTCAAACAAAGGCTTGTGTTCACAAAGGGATTATGTAAAACATATAAAATGGGAAGAATGAATCCATGGTGGATGAATGGTAATAAAAAATTATTGGATAAGCTATGAATTTTGTTTGATGGTAGATTTGAGAAAAAACTAAGTAGAAATGTCAACACACTAAGGAAAAGTCTTCAACAATGGAAATGGAGAGATGGAATAAAGGGTTAAAAAGATGACGGAAATGGAGAGATGGAATAAAGGGTTAAAAAGATGACGGAAATGGGTGTTGATGGA
Source organism: Sequoia sempervirens (assembly GCA_007258455.2). Taxonomy (NCBI): domain Eukaryota; kingdom Viridiplantae; phylum Streptophyta; class Pinopsida; order Cupressales; family Cupressaceae; genus Sequoia; species Sequoia sempervirens. The sequence continues at coordinate 9,849,118 of VDFB02000003.1, forward strand.
TTGGAGGGGTGTGGGGGAGAGTTATGAAGGGGATCTTATAAAATTAAATAAATAAAATTATTTAAAATAAAAACCTTAAAATGAGATGGCTCACCTTGGTGAAATCGTTTGAAATCAACTACCTATTTTCATAGATCATGTCATAGTATTTTCCATCAACAAAATATAAATTATATGAGACTTTGAGGATGAAATAAGACCACTCTTAGAATTTTTGAAGAAATTTTGGGGTGTTTTATATGAGAAAAAATAGATAAAACCATGCAAGCAACTCAACAAAAATTCTATGTAAAAAATGAGGCAAATTTGGTTTTTTTAAGGAGCTTGATTTGGGAATTTAAAGGTGACAAATTAGATAGTGGGAAGCCATAGAAATTCATTATCTTATACTTCAATATTGTGGTAGGAGGATGAAAATTCAAGGTTTCCCTATTAGGTGGCAAAATATGAGCATTATTTGCAAATGGAAATTATGCTCAATTTTTTAGACTCGAGCTCAAAGGGGGCCATCTAGTGGGGGTGGTTCCATTGATTTTGAGCTCCTTAAGTTAATATTAAGGATGGATAAAGGTGGGTTTTTAACATAGGATGAGTCTATAAATAACATTTAATGGTTTAACAAGGGGTAAAGGGAGGTAAATCAAAGGAAAATTAAAGGTAGGGTAAGAACATGTGATAGGATTAAAAATTAAATAAAATGGAATTCATAGGAAATCTAAAAATTACTATGGAAACAACATAGGAGATGGATTTTGTCGAGTAGATATGTAAAGTTGGCTTTTCAATGAATACAAGAGTGCTACCCTCTTTGGTAGCGATTTGCCAAAAAATAAAAAATAAAAAAAATATAGGAGATGGGTTGTTCTCAACATTTTCAAAATCAATTCCAACATTTTCATTTTAAATTTCAACATTTTTAATGTAATTAACATTTTCATTTTCAATTCCAACATTTTCAATGTTATTAACATTTTTCAATGTTATTAACATTTTCATTTTCAAGTCCTTTAAACAAATCTAAACACTTGCTCTGCAACTTTCCGGCTTGCTCATTTTTTTAAATTTATACTATTTTTTTGAGTCTGATTGATTAATTGATGGGCCAGTCAAGTAGGGGCCCCAACAAGGCTCCCCCTTCCAGAGATGTTTTTCCCAAGCCTGGTACAATGTCTGAGTTTACTGCTTCCAAAAATGTTGTTCCCAAATGTGGTATTCCTTCTGGCATCGCTGCACCTTCTTGTGCAGAACTAACAGCTTGTACATCTGGAAAGTCACCTCTGTCACTCCCTTTTGGTTTGGAGTCCTTTTTCTCTAAAGAATATCTAGTTTCATTTGTGGAAAAACTGGTTGGCGAAGGTTCGCCAGCTATGGCTAGGATGAATACAAAATATGTCTCATGTTTAGTAGATGGTCAAGAAATTGATGTTCGTGAAGAACTTACAATTAAAGCAAGGGATGGCCTTGAGCTGTCATTGGTGGGAAAATTATTGGCGTACTGCCTGAATATTGATTAGATATGGAAATGGGTTGCCTTTGTTTGGAATTTAAAAGGAAGTGTTTCTATTAGTGTTATGTCCTAAGGTATTTTCCTTTTTCACCTTTGCTATGTATGAAGATATGATAAAGGTTATCATAGGAGGTCCTTGGGATTTTGATGTTGGTTTTAAGTAATTTCTTTCGTTGTACAAATGGAAACTGAGTTTTGAATCATCTGCTGATCTGGGTGTTGTTGCCCCTACGTGGGTATGCCTACCTGGGATACCCTTAGAATTATTAGATTTAGGCATCTTCAAGGGGATTGCCAACTCCTTTAGTATCCTTCTGATTGTTGATAAGATCACTCAAGAGAAGTCTTGATTGGTCTTTGCTCAGATCTAGGTTAATGTGGTTGTTACTATTGTTTTGCCTACTTGAATGGTACTAAAGTCAAAGTTTGGAAATTGGTCTCAAACTCTAGAATATGAAAATGCTAGAGTGTTTTTCCAATCTTGCAAAAAAATTGGTCATCTCCTTGATACTTACAATAGGAGGCTTCAAAGTTTGGTAAGCGAGGACCACAACCCCTTGAAAAAGTCTTTTTTTCAATCCAACACCACTATTGAGCCTTCGGTTGTTGTTGTGGCTTCTTCAACTACCCTTGAGAAGGAGCATAGTGTAGGTACTAAGGTTTCCTTCAAGGTTTCTACCCTTGTACTAGGTTTGAATATGCAAGCACAGGTTGCTACCTCTAAAGGTATTCTACATGCATTGGATAATCTTGGTGTGTCTCTGGAATTGCCTTGCGAGGTAAGTATGGTAGGGGTTACTTCAAATGACCAAAAACAAAATATTATTAAAGAGCATCAAATTGAGAGGGAAAGGGTTGAAGAGTCCAATCCAACAGAAATACCCCTTGTTGGATTATAAATAAATCAGGATACAGTAGGAAATCCTACTCACTTCCTTGAAGATAATATTGAGTTTATTGAAGAAGGTGAAATCGTCTCTCAAATTGTCCTGGAAAAAGACTCTTTTTCCCTTGCCTCCTCTCCACAGAAACATTCTGGAGACAATTTACCTTGCCTCTACATAAATAAGGAAATAATTTAAAGGATTCAATGGCCCTACTGAGTTTCCCTTCCTCCCCCTCAGAAGAAGTTGATGACGAGGATTAGGTTCAGGAAAACAGTAAGTCAAAAAAGAAAAAGAATCCAGATGTAGGAGGAGGAAATAAGGTAGGTATAACTTCTTAGAAGGAAACAAGAAATAAAGATGTTGTTCATGATGTGGCTTCAGGAAGACAAAATACCTTGGACTCAATTGTGAGGCCAAAGTCTAATAAGAAGTAAGGGATGTTGCTTCCCCTAAACTAACAAAATCAAGGTGATTTTGTTTTTTTGTTTTCCTCTTGGAATATTAGGGGCCTCAATAGTCCCTATAGACAACACTTAGTTAAAACTTTCCCGATGGATAGTAAAGTTAATGTTCTATTGCTTCAAGAAACCAAAATGAAGAAGGAAACTTTTGATAATATTGCTAAGAATATTTGGCCTAGTGCTAACTATGTTTTGAGTGATGTTGAAGGTGCCTCCAGGGGTATTGCCACTCTATGGAATCCTTCTAAACTTAAAGGTACTATGGGATTATCTAGAAAAAAACTATCTTATGGTCTCCTTTGAATAACTTATCACTTTTGAAAAATAGAATTTGATTAATGTTTATGGTCCTAACTCCTGCTAGGACAAACTATTGCTTTTGAATTTCTTTGATGGTAACATAAAGGGCATATTAGAGGACTTTTGGATGCTTGGAGGAGACTTCAACTCTCCTCTTCTTCCCTCAGAAAAGTTGGGGGGACTGGATGATTATTCTGATAGCATGATGGATTTGTTTGGTTTCATTAATTATGTTGGGCTCTTCGATATTCCCTTAATTGGAACTTAGTTTACTTGGTCTAATAGGAGATTGGGCAACCAACTGACTCAAGTCAAACTTGACTAGTTCTTGGTCTCTTCTAACTGGAACATTTCTTATCACTTCACCTTAACCGTTCTGCCTAGAATTGGATTTGATCACAATGCCATCATGCTTAAGTTAAATGTTGATGTTTCCAAAGGCCCATTTCCCTTTAGATTTAAAATTATGTGGACTGTCCACCTGGATTTTGGAACCTTAAATTATAAATGGTGGAATGAACCCTATGTTGGCACCCCTATGTTTTGTTTTGCTAATAAACTAAAAAGGATTAAAAAGAGAGTGAAGGGTTGGAATAAGTTCTCCTTTGGTAATATTTTTGACATTAAAAATTCTATTGAAGACATCATTAAGGAGGTGAAAAATATGATGGAGTCAAGAGTGGTGGATGACGCTACTTGCAATTATGAACACGACCTAAGGGCCCAATGGTTCAAGGTTAATAAATAGGAGGATATTTTTTGGAAACAAAAATATCGCATTCAATGGATTTCAAAAGGGGACCAAAACACCAAATTCTTCCATCAATCCACTATGAAACATAGAAGTAGAAACAAGATCAAAAAACTTAAGAAAGAAGATGGCAGTACAGTGAACAATGAAAAGGAAATTGTTGTTGAAGCCGTGGCTTTCTTCTCCACTTTCCAAAAGGAACCTGATGTTGCTCAACATGAATTAGATGAAATTATTCATGTTATTTGTAGGGTGATTACTGATCAAGATCTTCATGAGATGTCTAAAGTGGTGAAGTCCATTGTTTTATCCTTTGGTGTTTATAAGACTCTTCAGCCTTATGGTTTTCCCTTGACCTTCTTCTAGCATTTCTGGGATATTGTAAATAAAAAACTCCTAAATGCTGCTAGAGAATTCTTCAGATTAGATAGGCCTCTTAACCAACTTAATGCTACTTTCATAGCTCTTATTCCTAAAAAGGAAGATGTTTCCTCTATGTATGACTTCAGACCTATCAGTCTATGCAATACTGTGTATAATTTTTTTTCTAAGATCATCATGTTTAGATTGAAAGCTATTTTGAATAAAATGACAGCCATAAATAAAAAGGGTTTGTTCAGGGAAGACTCATTCTAGATGCTGCTATAACTACTCATGAGATTCTCCATTCTATGGACCTTAGTAAAAATATTGGGATGGTTGTTGGCCTCCTTTAATAGTTTAATAACTAAGCCCTTAGAGCTATGACTTAGAGATTGGACATCTGCACTAAGTAGCTATCTCACTCATCATGAAGGTGCATTTCATTTGTCAACCTAGGGACATAAACTTGAAATGAGTGAGCACTGTATGTGCACTAGGACTCTACTGTAGTCATCCATAAACTAGGAAAGAAAAAATGCTAGAAATAAAATGATGAAAGGAAATCAACTTAAACACTGAGCACAAGTCAACATCTACACTAAGCATTAACCACTGGACTAGAAATGAAGGATAGAAATGGAAATCTCAACAAACAAACAAACAAGAAACTACTTTGTTTTCCTTAGTTGCAGGAACAGTCACAGAACAAAATTTTAGTGGCTACAGGAACAAATAGTTGTTGAAATTGAAACTAACTATTGAACAAAAAATAACTTCTAAACTAAGTAGGTGGAATTCTCACCAAGTGGTCCCCCTTGGGTGAGTCTCCCTTACACTAACTCAAATGCAGCAACTCAAAATATCATATCATTTCTTGAAAGCATGTTTACAACATCTCAACAATATAATTGTATTACTAAAACTAGAAAATGTGAATACAAAATCAAAACATCCAACCTTGTCAAAAGGGGCATCTGACCATTATTTATAGAGAGGAAAACTACTGATTAGCCCTAACTACCTAGGCAGTCGACTCCATCAAAATAGACGGATGCCACTTATTGAAAGCATATAAAAAGATGGAGGAAGTTATGCATGTGCTAAATTGGTCAAAGCAAACTTGCTCCAACGGGAATCTAACACAACGCATTTCCTAAATTTTCTCAACAAACGAATATGATCATTAAAAAGGTAGTTACATTATTTTATTCAAATTAGGAATTTCCCTCCATGAGAGTTTTCCCGCCTTTGACCTCTTAATGATCATCACCTTAACTTTCTTGGTATCTGACCAGCTGGAAAGAGTTTCTCCCACTTGGCAGGCTTCGTTGACATCAACATTTTAGTGGAAACCTGCATAATAACATTAGCACACACAAACAATTGTATATCTATAATTACCTTAGCAACATTCATTCAACCACTTGTAAAATCAACATAGATAATTCACATAGCATAATAATGTCATTAAAAATCACAAGGATAAATTTATGCCCAAGGTCTATGGTTTCAATGAAAATATCAACAACCAAGTGTCAAAGTCTATGATAGCAACAACAAATAGATAATTGATCCTTATCAAAATTGAGCCATTAATTGGGCTCATCATCCCCCCCAACCTAATGTTTTGTTGGTCCTTTAGTAGGAGCACCATTATTTTTCCTAGTTAATGCCCTGAAATCACCAACTGCCAACTGTCCCACATTGGTCTCTGTAGTGTCTGAATTAGGATCCCAATAGAACCCTTGTTTGTTCTCTAGTCTATTCCATCTTGCCCTTTCTATAGCTATTTCATACTGGTAAAACTTATAATCTGGTACAAGCCATAATAGTGTAGGTGGCTGAAATGTTAATGGAAGCCAAAACTGTTGTTTCAACCTTCCAATCTATATGTACTTGTCAACTCTTTTGCATGCTGCAACATAGTTCTATAAAGAGTGGGTTTCAACTCTTTTGGAAGATTGTTCCACCTCTGTGCTAAGTACCCCCTTACTAATTTTCCTGTGGTTTCAGCTACCTTCTCATATTCCTTGTAGGTTTCCTCTCTAACAGGCATAATCCTATTCTTGTAGCTTGGGCGATAGAGAATTTTATGCCATGTTTGGAAAATATCTGCAGGGTTACTAGATTCAACCCTAAGAGGCAAGGGAGTATGAAATTCCCTTTCCCTGTAAGTTCTATACTATTGTCCCCAACTAATTTCATTTTGAATCCAAGACATAAATTCCCTTAAATGGAGGTCTCCAATATATAGTAAGTGATTCCAATCATGGTCATCAGAAAAAACATAATTATGCAGGTATAGTTCATATAACAATTTTTTAACATCAAGAGGGGAAAACTGATAAGCTTGGAAAAATTCATGTGGAGTGTTAAGAGTAGGACTCAAACCCAAAATAATTCTTGGTAGTTTAAAGGAAAGATTTTGCTCCTTCAAGTGTAGGACATACACTCTAGGAGGAGTTCTGCATGCTAGCATTTTGGTATTAAGTCTACCACATTGTCTACCTTTTCCTTCAAGGTAGCAATTTTTGCATTCTTTTCTTCAATCTCTGCATTTTTCTTTTTAATCTCACCCTGTAGCTTGTGTTTTTCCTTTTTCCAATCCTCCTCTTTTCTTTGCATTTCACTCCATAGTTTCAAAGCTACACCATTCCATTAAAAGGCAAGAGGTTTTTCCTACCAAAATCTTCCTTTGCACCAATTCCTACTGTTCAAATAAAACCAGTTGCAGTGATTCAGGTTGTTCATCTTGCTCTGGTTGTAGGAGCTCTGGATTCTCATTTTGTTCTTGTTACAGGGGTTCTTGACTTTCATTTTTCTCTTGATTCCCAACCTGTTTTGCAATGGCAGCAAGTTCTGCTAATCTGATATTTGCTTGTTCCTCAAAAACATATTTTTCTTCAACATTCACCTGCCCCATTAAGGCTTTCGTCTCCTCCCTAGATATTTTTCTAAGCATAGGGCTTCTCTTTGGAGGTACACCAGCTCTGCTAATCTGATATTTGCTTGTTCCTCAAAAACATATTTTTCTTCAACATTCACCTACCCCATTGAGGCTTCCGTCTCCTCCCTAGATATTTTCTAAGCATAGGGCTTCTCTTTGGAGGTACACTAGCAGCTGGATCAACTGGTTTTTTTACTTCTTAGGAGGGTTTTTATCTTTTTCTTCGGCTGCAGGAAGAACAGTGTTATCAACCATTCGTTTCCTAGGGCTTAGTGTTGCTTTTTCTGCCACTTGCTTCTTGGCCTTTCCCTTTCTCATTTCTACTTCTTTCATTTGTGCTTTCTCTCTCCTAAGGGCAACCCTAGTTCGAATTGGGGTTTTGGGAAGAGCATTAATATCAAAGTTTGAGGATGAACTTTCCTCATCTGAATATTCTGACTCAAAAGAACCAATTTCAATAGCTTGCTCAGCTGCAAGAGGATTTGAACTAGGGTTTGCACCAGAGTTTGATACTCTAGGAGTAATTTCAACAACCCTCACTTCCCTACTAACCCTACGAGGTTGAGACTGACCTATGGGACATACATTTTCTGGTCTAAATTGATCAATGTTTACAAATTCTTCCCATGTCATGTTAGACACCTCTTGCAGAGAATTCTCTACTAACAATTTTATTAAACAATGGTGAGAGACAAAATTATCCCTACCTTTTTGCATCTCGGCTGCCATGATTGCAATGAGGTGATACAATACATTGGGCACATTCATTCTTCTTCCATGCCTCATATGGTTCAAGAGCTTGAAGTGTACAGAATGGAGGCAGGACTGCCGGTGCTCACAAATGATATACTTGACAATGTGGATGGCTACTTGTTTCCATGGCTTTGGTAGGGAAGTTCTCTTCGTACCTTGTTTATCCACAACCAATGGAGGGTCACTGGGTTCAATAAATTCAGCCCTGGCTGACCTTGCATCTCTCATAGTAGGGTATTACTCTCCATCGGCAGGTAAGCCTGTTACCTCTACAATTCTCTCCTCAGTAACAATCACCTCTAACCCTTTTACCATTGTCTTCCTCTCAGAGAGTGTTTTTGCAAATTCTTGCACAATTTCCTCATTGTAGCTCTCAAGTTTCAAGAAATAATCCAGCCACCCACAATTTCTAAACTCTGCTAGAGAAGGTGCATCCTGCATTACAACATCATGAATCATGGGTTCATTCCTAATTAGCTGACCTCCCATTGTTTCAATTTCCCGCAATCAAACAAGCACTTCAACTAAATTTCCTTTTCCTGCAATCTCTCTTTGAAAACCCTAACTTCTTCCTGTAATTCTTCTGTAGTGCTGATGCCAATGTCATGTAGCTCACCAATTTACCTTTTTGGGTGACGTTTAAGATTATGACTAGGCAATAAAGAGAAATAAATGAAGGTATTATCAAGAGAAATGGTGATGGTTTAGTGACATTTCACACATGCAAGCCATCATTTCAATTTATCATTCAAATTAGCTTATTTCAAATTTGATGACATGGATGACACATGGACTTGTGAGTTGACACCCCCCCAACCTAAATTACAACATGTGTCCGCACAGGCAGGATGGCAATTATGATTGGACAAGGAAGAGTACAATGTGATACTATGTGAAATATCCACATTAAATTACAGTAATTAAAGAAATGCACTAAAAGTAATTAAGAGATAATAGATTGTCACGTACGTACCTTAAAACATGGAGTTTCTTTGCAAAGAATATGGAGAAAGTACTAGTTACCTTTAAAAAGTACGGTTGAGCAATTAATGTAGTGGTGATGGAATGGAGTGATGGTGAAGTGGAGTGATGGTGGAGTTATGGAAGAGAGAGAAGATAGAGATGGATGGGCGGATGGGTGATTAATGAAGAAGTGGATTCCCACAAAAGTGGAAATCTTTATTATGAAGTGATTGCATGTGTACTTGGATTAGTCAGAAGGAGGGACACTAGGTCCGCTTCTGTCAGCTGCAGGAAGTTCAGAGGTTGGGTGTTGGTTAAATTGCTGCATGAATTCCTCCTTGGATGCTGGCTTATGATACAACCTTAGATGGTGACCGTTGATCAAAAGTTTGAATCTGACAGGGTCAATGGTTGTGAGTTGTACAACACCATTGGGATAGACTTATGCAACTTCATACGGTCCCAACCATCTAGTTTGCAATTTTCCTGCATTATCTTGATACCTAGAGTCATAAAGGAGTGCCCAATCACCAGGATGGAACTGTTTTCCTTTATGTACCTATCATGCCATTGGACCCTTTGATTCTACAGTACCTTAGTATGATGTAGGGTTGTCTTTCTCATCTCATCCAAAGCATTCATCTACATGATTATGTCCTTTTGTGCCTCAGATATGTCCATCCCAAGATCTAATGCAGTCTTAAGAGTCTTGTGCTCAAATTCAATGGGCATCATAGTTGTCTTCCCATACAATAATTCAAAAGGAGTGAAGCATGTGGTTGTATTCCAGGTGGTCCTATAGGCCCAGACAACTTTTGGCAACCTATTTGTCGAGTCTTTCCTATGAATAACCACTTTTTTGGTCATAATTGCCTTAATTTCCCTATTGGTCAACTCAAATTGGCCATTGGCCTAAGGATGATAGGGTGTAGACTTCCTGTGCCTCACATTATATTCACTGACTAGTGCTGTAACAAGGGTTGATGTAAATTGAGCCCCTTAATCAGTCACTATCTCCCTTGGGACCCCATAACGAGTAAAGATTTCCTCATAAAGAAATTTTGCAACCTTATTATCTCTAGCATGCTTCATTGCCTTAACCTCAACGCACTTGTTCACATAGTCAATGCAAACCAAGATGTAGGATTTACCATTTGATGGAGTATCAATGGGACCTACAAAATATAGTCCCCATTTATCAAATGGAGTGATGAATACCTGTGGGTAGAGAGGCATCCCATCAAATTTGGTTGGCCAGCCCATCCTCTAACATCTATCACACTTCCTTGTATACCTGTTTGCATCCTTATGAAGTGTGGGCCAATAATATCCTGTATTAAGGATCTTCATTGTTGTCCTCTTGGCTACAAAATGCCCTCCACATGGTTCATTTTGACATGCATGCAATATATCATATGTCTCATCTTCCCTTATACACCTCCTCATGGCACAGTCTGGTCTAGTGTAGAATAAACAACCTATAATCCATGAGAAAGGAAAGGTTTTCTCAATGAGTACCCTTCTCTCTTTTGGAGAGAAATGAGGAGGAACTCTCCTTGTAACCAAGTAATTGGCTATGTTAGCATACCAAGGTGTATGCACATTGATGGAAAACAAATGTTCATCAGGGAAAGAGTCATCAATGACTTGGGTGTCCTTTGATGTAGTTAGTTTAGAAAGAAAGTCTGCTACAACATTTTTCTTTCCTGGTTTATCAACAATGGTGATGTCAAACTCCTACGTCAACAACAACCATCTTGCTAGCCTACCTAGAATCAAGGGCTTGTTCATGAGGTATCTTATTGCTACATGGTCTGTATGAATGAAAATCTGATACCCTATTATGTAGTGCTTGAATTTGTTAAGGGCATAGATGACTACCAACATTTCTTTTTCTATCATAGTGTAATTGAATTCAGCTCTTTGTAGGTTTTTACTGACAAAATAGATAGAATTCTCAATTGCTCCTTCTTTCTATCCCAAGATAACTCATATAGCATAGTCTGATGCATCTGTATGAATGTGAAAAGGAAGCTCCCAATTAGGGCCTTTGAGTATAGGAGCATGGGTTAAAGCTTCTTTCAAATTAGAGAATGCCTTGTCACAGTCCTCTGTCCACTAGAATTCAACATCTTTATCAGAAGATTGTACAGTGGTGCTACCATTTTGCTGAAATCTTTGATAAAATGCCTATAGTACCCTACATGACCCAAGAAAATTTTAACATCTTTTTGTTTTGCAAGAATAGGTAGATTGGTAATCACTTCAATCTTGGTCGAGTCTACTTGAATTCCTTTTTGAGAAATGTAGTATCCAAGGACTACTCCTTCCTACATAATCATGAAGCACTTCTCACTGTTCAAGGACAAATTATGGTCTTTACATCTCTGTAAAACCTTCTTTATATTCTCTAATGCTTATGCAAAATCAGCACCATAGGTAGTAAAATCATCCATATAAATCTCCATGCAATCATGTGAGATGTCTGAAAATATACTAATGACTACCCTTTAAAAATTTGCAAGTTCATTACACAATCCAAAAGGAAGTACTGAGTAGGAATAAGTCCCCCATAGACAGATAAAGGTGGTCTTCTCTTGATCCTCGGGTGCAATTTGTATCTGGTTATAGCCATTGAATCCATCTAGAAAAGAAAAATATTGCTTGCCTGCAAGGGAATCCAGTACTTGGTCTATGAAAGGAAGGGGAGAGTGATCCTTTTTGGTGGCAGAGTTGAGTTCCCTGTAGTTAACACAAACTCTCCATTTACCTCCCTTCTTAGGCACAATCACCAATGGGGACACCCACTGGCTATCTGAGATGGGGTAGATAAATCCTGCATCCAATAATTTTTGTAGTTCCCCTTTTACAATCTCCCTCAATGCAGGGTTGATTCTCCTTTGTGGTTGCCTCACTGGTGTGCAATCATCTCTAATATATATCCTATGAGTATAGAGCTTGGGGTCCAATCCCTTCATGTCATGGTAGTCCCATACAAATGCATGTTGACGGGTCTTCAACAGGTTTGTTAGGGACAACTGTTGCTCTTGACTCAACTTGCTATTAATATTTAGATGTTTTCCTTCTGATACTTGCACTTGTGTGGTTAACTCTATCATAGCTGCTTCACTAATACTTGGAATTTTTAGTTCATGTGGAATCAATGTATGGAGCATATCAATTGCTGCAAGAAGTTCAGTTGTAGGAAGAGCGGGCAAAAGTGTCTTCACTGAATCTGCAGAACTAGGTTCATGAGTAGATGACTTTTCATGCACCTCACTATGGTTCTGAATTATGTGGGACAACACTTCATCTTCTTCCTAAAGCTACATGAAAGAACTTCTTCCTAACGTCATGAGTCATGCCACTGAATTGAATTCCTCAACCTCTTCTCCAACATGTAACCAAATGGTGCTATCCATGTCATGGGATGGTTGAAAAGGAGGGTAGAGAACAAGCTTTTTGATACTCTTCCCATCAGAAATGGTCATGTCTCTTGACCGTCATCCAATGTAAGAATTTTTTGTGGCCAACCATGGCCTTCCTAGAATAATGGGATACCTGCCTAGTGTAGCTTTAGGAGAAAGGATCATAAAATATACTGGGTACTCCCAAGAGTCTAGAGTTACCACAAGGTCTTCTACTATACCATAAGGTTTAACAATGGAACTATCAGCAAGCTGCAGGACAGTAGGAGTAGGTATCATGTTTGCAACATTTAGTTGCTGTAGGATATCTTAGTCATCACATTTATTGCTGCTCCCAAGTCAATTAGGGAATTCTTGATTTGGATTCCATTTATAATAACTCCTACCACAAGACTACCTGGGTCATTGTACTTAGGAACTGTAACTTTTCCAAGCATGATATCTGCCAGCTATCCTACCACATGAACTATGGTGAGGTCTTTCTTTTTCCTCCCTGGCTTTTTAAGGCATGCTTCCTTGATTACTTTGCCATATATAGGGACATCTTTTATGGCTTGAAACAAAGGTATCTTAACACATATGTGTTTCAATTGATCCAAAATGTCAAAGGTTGTTTCCTCCTTCTCTTCCTTCTGTTTAGCAACCTCTAACCTTTGAGTAAATGGTGGATCTTGGGTAGTCTACTGAACTAGAACTAGAATGGGGACATTCAGAGGCTCCTCTTCTTCCATAGGAAGCTTGGTGGTGATGGGAGTGGAAGGAGCTGGTAAAGTAGTTCCGGAAAGCAGATGGATGTCACACTCACAACATATGTAGGGAATTGATTAGGATCTGTAGAGTATATTGGTTGTTGTTGTGGTTTGTTATTTGGGTTAGGTGTGGGCTGAGTTGGTATCTGAGTAGGTCTAAGTGTGCTTGAACTTGAGCTAGTAGGAGGAGGAATTATAGCAGGCTACTAAGGTTGTGAAGGTGGCTGCATGTAATTGGTTGTTTGGTTTGGTCATTTCTGTCCTCCCCTCTATTGGGATGTTTGCTCCTAGTTTCCTGAAGGTGGCTGCCAATTCCCCTGAAATTGCCGGTAATTCCCCTAAGGTTGTTTCCATTGGGGTGGAGAGTTTTGGTGATTGGGCCAGGTATTTGGAGGGTTATTCCAAGGCTGAGGTGGATATCCTCCATAGTTGGATGGATACGGGGGTTGCCATTGGTTACCAGATGCATAAGAATTGAAATAAGGCCCAACAAAAGATAATGGATCTGGTGGCATACCTTATCTTGGAGCCCATGGTATCCTTTGTGCAATGTAGTAGACTTGATCATCATCACCCTAGATTGGCTTGAACTTAGGTGGAATCTGCTTGTTGTCAATGTTAGCTACCATTTTATATCTGCAGTCCTTCTTTTTTCTGCAATGAAGGCAATATTTTGCCAACATTGCATCTTCCTCCTCATTTTTCTTCTTTGCTTGAAGTGTATCTAGCTGGGTAGCTAGATTGTTTATGATGTCTTGCTTAAAATCTACCAACAAGTGAGTAATATCCATCCTTGAAACTCCATTGGTGGATGATTTACCCATAGAGGATTGGTAACCTCTTCCTTCCTTTGAAGCTTCCCTAGAATAGTTTTGACATATCTTCTTAATATTATCCCAAGGAACTTGGGTGATATCTCCTCCTCCCATCAAATCGAAAGCGTCAATGCAATTGTCATTGATTCCTCTCAGGAAGAACAACTTTTGAGACTCTTCATTGAGTGTATGATGTGGAGATTTCTGTACGAAAAATAGAAACCTTGAAATGTAATCCTCCAAACTCTCATCTTCCTTCTGCTACATCCTAAAGATGTCATCTCCTCTCATGTCACTACCCCTGCAATATTCCTTATACTTCTCATGGAACTTTGTCTTCATGTCATCCCAAGTCTCCACATTATTCCTACCTAAGCTCATAAACCATCTCAATGCAACTTCTTTCAAAGTGGTAGGAAACAACTTAAGCCTATGAGCATCAGTGGTATAGTCATAGCTTCTACAAAGGATATCAAACTCAAACAAGAAAGTATCAGGGTCTTCTATGACAATCCCATAGAACTTAGGAATGACTGAAGTAGGGATATTTTTGAGGTTGTCAACTTCATTCTGATGAGCAATGGGGAATGGAAAAGCTGGCTGGTTAGGTCTGCTTCTATTTGCATCACCCATGCCTTCCTAATGGAGTTCCAAAGAAAATGGGTTCTCAATCAAATTTTGGTCTTCAGAGGAAGTTTTAGAACTGGTCAAATTGGGAAATGCATCAACAAAAGGGTGTGCCTCTTCTTCTTCGCCGTCTCTTGGAAGATTTTGATGTTCAACTAGCTGGAATGGATCAGGGTCATTAGGAAGGAATCTCCCATAAGCATCTCTTCTCCTTCCTCTATGCATGCGGTATCAATTCAGTATCAACCAACTCACACAATGAATTGGTGAAAGAATAATAGGTCATTACTTTCCTAAATGAGGGGTATACTAAGAGCAAACTTTCAGAAATACAACAACAAGAAAGAAACTATCAATGACTCCAAAGAACTTCCTAGTTTAACACCATCCCCGACAACAGCGCCAAAAATGTTGGCCTCCTTTAATGGTTTAATAACTAAGCCCTTAGAGCTATGACTTAGAGATTGGACATCTACACTAAGTAGCTATCTCACTCATCATGAAGGTGCATTTCATTTGTCAACCTAGGGACATAAACTTGAAATGGTTCAACACTGTATGTGCACTGTTGGCAAGAGACACTGGAAATATACTTTGGTGTTGTCATTGATGGAAACCCTAGTCAGTGATTGGATCCACACATCATCATTTACTTCCACCAGTAGAAAGATTGAGGATAGTAAGGAAGAACAGAGCATCCAACTATTTTGTGTTCTTCAATTCTCATGCAGATTTTCTGTTGTTATTTTGAGTTGTGGATCTTATGGGAGGTTAATCAATGTATTTATTGTGTTGTTTGAAATTCTTAGTGCGTCGTATCAAGTTGTATGCAAGTTTGGAGGTTCGGTTGAATATCTTTCTGTTCATCAATATTTTATGGCCGACCCAGATGATTTTAAGTGTCGTGGATATTCAAGGAGTGTCTACTCAAATGTTTTTGTGTTTGATCATCTTGATTTGGGTCCGAGCTAAGTTATGACTGACTTTGTGGGTGTGCATTGAATATTATTCATGATTTGAGCCGACAGTTGTAAATATTCTTAAGTTTTATTGAAGCCGACAAGTTGCAATTAAATTCTTAGTCGCAGATATATATATATATATATACATATATATATGTTCAATTATATCATTTTGTGTATGTAGAAGGTGTGTCGATGCGAGTTGCGAATATCTGAAGGGTGATTAAGTGATTTATGCATAGTTTCACTTGTGTATTAAAGATTTCGTGGTGCAAGTTAGAGGAGAGCAGAGCAGAAGTGCAGAATCAGTTAAAAGGACAAAAGATCAACTACAGAGCCTAATTGAAACTGTAATCAAGCATTTGTAGATGCTATTCTCTTAGTTCATTCTCTTGGATCTAATCCAAATCTTTGTAAGGTAGTGTGCCTTTCTATTTTGAGCAGTGAGATCTAGGCAGTGAGCTTGAATGCAAGTGAATTCTCTTATTGTAAACTTCTTTTTGAGTATACTTAGATTATATTGTGGATTGGCCATCCACCGTGGTTTTCCCCCTAACAGGGTTTTCACGTAAAAAAATCCTTGTGTTATGGTGTTGTGGTTGTTTGCTTTTTGTTTCTACATATTTCTTTTGGTTGAATGTTTTAAGTGGCTTAAAGATCAAAATAAATCTAATTTTTGCACAACACTGATTCACCCTCCCCTCTCAGTGTTGCTTGTTTCCAACAGAGCACTAGGACTCTACTGCAATCATCCATAAACTAGGAAAGAAACAATGTTGGAAATAAAATGCTGAAAGGAAATCAACTTAAACACTAAGCATAAGTCAACATCTACACTAAGCATTAACAACTGGACTGGAAATGAAGGATAGAAATGGAAATCTCAGCAAACAGATAGGAAACTACTCTATCTTCCTTGGCTGTAGGAACAGTCACAGAACATAATTTTAGTGGCTACAGGAACAAACAGTTGCTGAAATTGAAACTAACTATTGAACAAAAAATAACTTCTAAACTAAGTAGGTGGAATTCTCACCAAGTGGGCCCCCTTGGGCGAGTCTCCCTTACACTAACTCAAATGCAACAACTCAAAATATCATATCATTTCTTGAAAGCATGTTTACAACATCTCAACAATATAACCGTATTGCTCAAATTGGAAAATGCGAATACAAACTCAAAACATCCAACCTTGTCAAAAGGAGCATCTGACCATTATTTATAGAGAGAAAAACTATTGATTAGCCCTAACTACCTAGGCAGTCAACTCCATCAAAATATAAGGATGCCACTTATTGAAAGCATAGAAAAAGATGGAGGAAGTTATGCATGCACTAAATTGGTCAAAGCAGACCTGCTCCAATGGGAATCTAGCACAACGAATTTCCTATATTTTCTCAACAAATGAATATGACCATTAAAAAGGTAGTTACATTATTTTATTCAAATTAGGAATTTCCCTCCATGAGAGTTTTCCTGCCTTTGACCTCTTAATGATCATCTCCTTGACTTTCTTGGTATCCGACTAGCTGGCAAGAGTTTCTCCCACTTGGTAGGCTTCGTTGACATCAAAATTTTAGTGGAAACCTGCATAATAACATTAGCACACACAAACAATTGTATATCTATAATTACCTTAGCAACATTCATTCAACCACTTGTAAAATCAACATAGATAATTCACATAGCATGATAATGTCATTAAAAATCAAAAGGATAAACTGATGCCCAAGGTCTATGGTTTCAAGGAAAATATGAACAACCAAGTGTCAAAGTATATGATACCAACAACAAATAGATAGCAGATCCTTATCAAAATTGAGCCATTAATTGGTATCATCAATGGCTTTGAAACTTTACACCTCTAAAGCCCATGATAGATTTTCCTAGTCATTCTTGTTTTCTATCCCATACAATTTAGGTTCAATGGTAGGTTCCTTAAACTTATCATTGCTTGTGTTACTACTCCAAAGTGTTCGATCTTGGTGAATGGGGTTCCTCAAGGTTTCTTCTCTCATGGCCATGGTCTCAGGCAAGGGGATCCTCTCTCCCCTTATCTTTTCATTATCGTGGCAAAAGTATTGGGAAGAAACATCCAAAAACTCCTAGATACGAAGGTGCTAAAAGGTTTTAAGGCTCTTTCAACCCTCCCTCTTGCCTCCCATCAATAGTTTGTTGATGATACTATCCTTTTTGTTGAAGCCTCAGTTGAGGAAGAAAGTCATTGGAAATCTATCTTGAATGTCTATGCTTGTGCTTTAGGTTAGCATATCAACTACAACAAAAGCAAGTTATATTTTTTCAACTTCGACAAGATTGTGAAAGACAAAATTGTCCGCATATTGGGTTTCCAAGAAGCTGCTTTGCCTATTGCCTACTTAGGCCCACCCCTTATCTCTAAGAAACCAAATAGTAAAATTATTAGAACCATATTATTGAGAGAATTCAAAAGAGGTTGGCCGACTGGAATGGAAAACTATTAAGTCAAGCTGAGAAGCTCCAATTGTTAAAAGCCTCACTTCAAAATATTCTGGTCTACTACTTATCCATGTTCAGTACTCTTGCCTTTATTATTGAAAATATTGAACAAATTCAAAAAATATTCTTATGGTCAGGAACAAAGGAGAGAAAAAAATGACATTGGTGGGGTGGGAGAAAGTTTGAGCTCCTAAAAGTGTTGGAGGCCTTGGTATAAGGAGAATTAAACTCTTAAATAAAGCTCTTGCTGCTAAATTGGGGTGGAGATTGCTTGAAGGAGACAAAGACTGGGTTATGATTCTTAAAGCTAAATATCTTAGAAACAAAGAATAGGGTTGCTTCCTTAGTACCTTAGATTTTCCTTATGGCTCTATTTTTTTGGAATCGCCTCTTTAAAACTAGAAGTGTGCTTAAAGTGGGAACTAGGAAGCGTATTGGAAATGGTAATGAAATGGACTTTTGGAAATATGGTTGGAACATTGGGCCCCCACTTACATCCTTTGATCACCTCAACCCTTTAAAACAAAGGTTGATAAGGACTTATGAAAAATAGGTTGATGGTTATAGGTTCAGTATCAGGGTCATGTTTCTTAATCTCCTCCTATAACACAGACACCAGAGTGATTGCAAAATGATGGATCACTTTAAGAGTGAAGCAAGTGAGATGATTCAACTTCCTTTCTAGTGTATTGACCCAAGTCAGCAAAAAATTGTATCCTTGAGCAGTATCATGGTAGAGATGGCTAGCATCCTCCTTTCACTCATAATGGGGAGAGGAGTTTGAGGTGGAATCCTCCATGATCATTTTGTGTAGCTCGAGGAAGTGGCTAGGGACATTAATGTTATCTTCTGCATCCTCATCCATCTTCTCATTACTATTATCTTGTTTGGTTTCATGTTAAGAACTTCTTGAAATTTCATCAATTATAACCTCTAGCCTTTATTTGTTAAGTTTGTAGATCTTCTAACACTTGTGGGCTCAAAACCAACTTTAGGTTCATTAGCAGTTATGTTTTCCTCATCACCAATACCATTAGTACTATTTTCACCCTCCTCATCCTCTGAGTTAGCTTCTTCCACATATAACATGATAGAGTTCTTATTTTTTTCATATATGAGTTTTTCTTCACCACTTGCTTCCTAAATTTTTTGATAGAAGTATTCTTTAACTCACACAACCCCACTGCCGTAGAATTCTAATTCTACACATTATTGTTTTTTCTCTTCTTATTTTTACCCATAGAATTAGGGTTGGTGTTGGGAGTGGGTTGGTTAGCAATAAGATTAAGCTTGCACTTGGAACTAGGTTTAGTAGCATTGGGGGGTTTTGGGGGTATCAACAGGGGGATTAATCTTAGGTTCCTCCTTCAATAAGGGTTGCATGAATAGGTTTAGGGGGCTAGAGCATAAGATGAAAGTGGTAAAGTATCAAAATAAGCTCTTGGTGTAGTGGGATATGGGGTTTCTCGAGGTTTTTGGTAGAGAGCTTGACAACCTCTTTAACAAAAAGTTCAAGAGACGAAAGGAGGAAAAAAGGAAAGCTAACAACCAGGTGGTGCCTGAAATGGTTTAGTAGAGGCATGTGGTAGTAGAAGAAACATTTAATCCTACCCTCAATAGTAACATATTTCATAATCACAAGACAAACCTAGTCCCATAGTGTCAACAACTTACTCCTATCATAACCCGCATGCGATTTGGTGGGGTATTCATTTTCCTTGAAAAATTGACTCATGCTTTCAGTGTCCTAAACTTTAGTGTGCTTCTTCAACTTTTGATCGCTGCATGAGAGGTCGGTCGCTCTAGCGATAACCTCCTCTCTTACCTCAAAGGAAATACCCCTAGTTTAATTTGACAATTGCACCAACCATTGGGGAACTGGATCGATAGGTTCTCATCATGCCCATTGAGGCTTTCCATTGGAGGATCTTGACTACCCTCAACGTAGATGTGCCAAACAAGGGCATCTCTATGAAATTCCTCACAAGAGCTCGACTTAGTTCAAACCCTATCCCCTCCCATACTCTTAGGCAAAATAAGTTGAATTCCCAAGCTAAGATGGCATAAGAGAGCTAAGTGATTGAAGGTTTTGATATTACCAAGAGTATGCAAGCTACCAGTTAAGTCGAGGATGAATAAATAATACCATGTTCCTTCTCGAGAATTGCAATATGAAGTAGCCTTTCTTTTGCTTAGAATAAATGTGATAATATCTTTCCATGTGCCAACTGTCATTTTTGAAGGCCCATCATTGAAGGAGAATAACTTCAAGGATGTCATGAGAAGAGATTTGGTAATAATGATCTCAAAAACCAGATTTAAGTTATAATTAAGTGAAATATTGTTAATAGAGTATGCAAATCTAAAATACCAATTATATTATCATAATTGATATTTGGAATTATAAATTAGAAAATAATATATCATCAAACCATAAGATTTAAACATGAAAATAATGTACATGGAGAAACTATTTAAGGAAAAACTCTACCATAAAAAGGAGCACAAGTCAGTAGTAATCTTTAAATCAAGAGTATATAGTTCAATTCTCCCTTTAATTTAATAGTATTTTAGTAGCGCTTGTGTACCTATAAAATAGCCAATAAAGCTTCTATCCAATGTGTAAAATACATAGATAAGATTTGAGAGGAAACCATAAGTGGATTCCTAAAACCAAGATGACCTAGAACCATGGTATGGTGAAAACCTAATGCCTTTATGTAAAAAATCAATGCATTTGTAAAAAGTGAATGCAAGTCACAACAATATTTGATCGTGCTCCACTTCATGGGAAAACTCCCCTAAAAATTATTCTCCAATATGAAACCACTAAAAATGTGGGACCCACTCAATAATGAAGATGTTCCATTATCTCTTAGAGCCTAGGAAGAGAAAGTGGTGTAAATGAGCACTAATAATTTTGTAACTAACATTGTCATAATCTACCTTCCTCCTTGAATTATAATATAGCTAATATTCCATGTCAACTAAGAGAACGATAAAATAATAATCTCTCAATTACATAAGCATTTGATGGGAATGATTGCAATTGCAAAACCAAGAACACAATAAAAATTGATGGGAGCGATTGCAAAACCAACACAAATATTTGACTTGGTTTTTTAATACCCCCTTCCAACTTATCAATACACCACTATGCTCGAATTAGGAGAAAATTAGACATTTGTAAATTAAAACAACAACAAAGATTACCCCATTGTCTTTTGAAAAGGAAATCAAACAAAGGCATTTACATAGCCAATCACAAATTTCAGATACTTATATCAACACCACTTGAGGCCATGAGAAACATTTACAAAACAAAATTTAAAAGTTGCCTCCTTTTTCATTCATAAGTTTGAATAACAAGAAGTTACCATGACAAAATATGAAGGAAACATAGCCAAGCAACTGTCAGCCTCCAAAGTTGGAAGTAATGAGCAGAAAATAGATATCAAAGTTTAACAATCAGCCTCCAAACTCTATGCACACCGATTTGCTCTTCTACTACACCAATCTTCACTCTTTCTATCGTTGCTATCTTCTTCTTTTCTGTGCTAAAAAATCTCTTCTCACCCTCACCTCAGCGCCTTCCTTAACAGCCCCCAATTTTTGCCACGTTGAGAAGAAGATCTATTTTTAAGGCTGAAAAATGATAAATTTTATTACCTGCGCCACCTCCCACTCACTCCCCATGTTGAAATCTGCCTTTGATGACTGAAAGTAACTGTTTCTTTTAACTAAATTATGATAACTGCCTTCTTTATCCAGCCACATGAGGTGCTCCCAAAAGAGGTTTTGGTTTATATCAATCTATCATCTATATGCCTACCAATTCTATCGATGCAAGGCTCTTGCTTTCATAACTAAAGATGTAACCATTTCTTGCCTTTGTCCCACGTGCCTCATGTGAAAGTTTCATTTCTATTTGCATATTCAAATGGTCTTCCATACTAGCGCTGCCCCACACTTCATACCAAGCCAAAATTTAATAAGAGAAAGAAAACCAAAATTTCAAAAGAACGACGCCCTTGGATCAACATCCTAATGTTCATTCCAAACAAGTTGGAGATGTAACATTATACATTAGGATTACAATTAAATATCACACTATACTAACATTTTCCTACTTGATATTATACATTACAATAAAATAAATGTACAAGGCCTATAATTTATAATGTCCCCATTTTCATGAGCATTAGAGTTTGGAGGATTAGCCTACCATTTGACCCTCGTAGGCTAGTATGGTGGATTAGAGGGTCCAGTTTGGGCGTAATTGAGCTCTTTAGGTGGCAGCTGTCAACGTTTACCTCTCCTAATTGTTGGTATTTTTTGAGGCTAGGTTATTCAGTGGTTTTTGGTTCCGTTTGGAGGTACTTACTATTTATAGTAAGTGGGTTGAGTATTGGAGACCAACCTTACTATTTATAGTAAGGCAGTTGGACATGCAATGAATGCAATGGTTGACTCCTTGGATCAAACAGAATCGAGAAATGATGATTATTTTTGGAGTTACGTCATTTTAATTATTAATAAAGTAATACTTTATTAATAATTAATATTAAAGTGCATATTTAATGTTATATTCTCACTTTAAGTGAATGGGCCCCTTTTTGACTTAAAAACCAATTATTTAAAAAGGTACTTTTGTGTGGGTTATAATTAATGCTTTTTAATGAAGTCAACATCAAAGCGTTTAATATCATTTAAAATGATTATAAAGGCCTTAAAGGGGATCGACCCAATTTGGAGAGTATATATAAGTCACCAAAAGCAAATGAAAAGGGGAATCAAATCATTTTTAACATATATTGGATTTTGTGCTTTTTGGAGAGATTGGCTCTTGAAGGTGGAAACCTAGGGTTTTCAGAATTCTTGGCTTTGGAGAACGAAGATTCTTCATTGTTCTTGCTACCTGAGGGTGTGAAAGATCACTTGAAGGTTGTATCATTGGTAGCTTAATGTCAGAGGCTGCAATTGTGCATAATAGAGGAGATTTCATCAAAAGAATTTACAAGGGTTTTAAAGTTTATCATTGGAGAACAATTTATTATTGTTTATGCCTTCATCTTTTGGCACGTGGGGTTCTATTTGTGTATTTTAGAGGTTATATAGAGTAGATCAGAAGTTTTATCCTGCTACTATAGTGACGCTACAGTACCCACACTACAATAAAATGCTACAGTGCTGCTACAGTAAAATGCTACAGTGTTGCTGCAACAAAAGGCTATAGTGTTGCTACAATATTATGTTGTGGTGTGGTATTTTTGTCAACAATTCAGCAGTGAGTTCCAAAATTGCAGATATATATATTTTCTTAATTGTTGTTGATGAGTTTCAGACTTATATGTAATTGCTATGCATACCGGGTATGATTAAATTGTGTTTTTAAAAGAAGTAGAAATATGATTTTAATTATATATTTTAATTTTCAAGTTATATCAAATTAGAAAAATATTATCAAGCATTTCATTTCAGTCATTCTTCTTTTGCAATTGCACTAGTATTTGTTATTAGCACCTTACCTGACAATATCTCATTGAAAGTCAAAACAAGCAAAAACTTTGAAAACCCAAGAAAAGAAAAATATACAGGCAAAAATTAGAGTTTGTAAGTGTCCACCTAGGGTGGGACACTACATAATCTCCAAATACCAAGAGAATCTATCTTTTCTTATTGGTTTTGTAAGTGAATCTACAACATTCTTTCCAAAGTCAACCTTTTGTGACATTAAATTAACATTCTTCATTATATCATGAAAAAAATGATAGTACATATTATCATGATTGTTAAATGGACATGGCATATGGGATTCTTAGAAAATAGATAGCACTTTGACTATCACATCTAGTTTGAACCAATCTATAATAAAAACCAACTCTCAAACATAGTATTTGTAACCATACTACCTCTACATAGGAATCTGTAGCATTCATATGCTTTGATTTGGTAGTAGACAAGCAACCATGATTTGCATCTTACTCATCCAATTGATATAAATTCTAAATAGAGAAAACACATAAGTACAAGTGGGGCTTTGACTATCCAAGTCACCTTCTCAATCTACATCAACAAAACCTTGTAGTCTAATAACTTTCCCACACAATTAGAACCATGATAACATTATAAATAATCAAAATTTCCTTTAAAATATATTTATACCCTTTTAAGATGAGTTTAGTGCTCTCTACTAAGGTTAGACATAAACTTTCTTGAAACTTATATTTCTTTGGAAATATCCAATTTATTATGAACAAATACATACATTAGGCTACCAAAAACACTAGCATAAGGAATATTATACATATCCTTTACAACATCATCTGACTTAGGAAACACATCCAATGAGATTTTAGTGCCTACAAGAAATAAATACTCACTGATTTGTAATCATGAATGGTAAACTACTATAAAATGGAAATGGTGTCAACATACTTTGACCAAGCCAAATATTTCCAATAGCTTGACCCTTGTTAATTTTGATTCCTGAAATTCACTTTATTACTCCTAGATCCTTCATGTCAAATGCATAAAAAGTTTGTGTTTTAAGATCCCTAACCATTGCCTTGTTATTACTAATAAATATATCATCCATATATAATTTAATAATTAGAATATGATCATCAATACACTTAATATAAACATAGTGATCCTCTTCACTTTTATAAAATCCAACTTTAAAGAAAATGCATCAAAATTTTGATACCAAATTTAAGGCAATTATTTTAGACCATACAAAGATTATTTTAATTGACAAACTATTTTTTCCCTATATCTCAAACCCATCTAACTATCACATGTAAATTTTCTCTTCAATATCTCCATGAAAGTGAGAAATTTTAACATCCATTTGTTCAATCTCAAAATTACAAGTTGTAATAAAGATAATAAGAATCTAATGGAAGATAATTTAGCAACATTAGAGAAAATTTTACTAAAATCGACTCCTTTTTTTAAGTGTATCACTTGGACACTAGTCTATTCTTGTACCTTTCTAATTGATTGTTTATTCTAATTTTATTTTTGTACACCTAGTTAAAACTAACTAGCATCCTTCATTTAGAAAAGCTAACAAGATCTTAAATCTCATAATTATCCAAGACTACAATCTCCTCCTACATTTCCTACATCTAAGAATCACTTTCCTCTAAAGAGATAGCCTTCCTTAAAGACTTTGGTTCATCACCTATACATAAAAAACCAAATATACAATGAAAATATCATGGGCTACACTTACCAATTGGATTTTGTTATCTCATGGACCATCTTAAGGGTAGATTAAGAGATTAATATTGTTCCTTTGTATGCCCATCCTACTCAAAAATCTCACTTGAATCCTCTTTTTCTTCTCCATCCTCTAATCCATCTTCTTCAACATGTGCATATTCATAATTTTTTCTTAGTCTCAAAACACACCATTTTAATTTTAATTGTAAAGAACCTGAAAAACACGCCAAAGTTCCTAAAAATCAATCTCTAGAATAAACCATTTTTTGGGTTTGTGAATTCTAAAGCTTATATCCTTTTATATTCTCATTATACCCAACAAAGATGCATTTTTATGCTTTTGGATCCAAATTATATTGATTTTATTTAAACACATGAAAAAACCTCACAAATAAATACCCTTAAATGTGAAATAAAAGGTTTCTTACCTATCCACACTTTATAAGGAGTTTTGTCAATAATATTTGAGCAAGGAGATCGATTTATCAAGTAGCAAGCAATAATCATAGCCTTTACCCAAAAGCATTGATCTAAATATGTACCACTTAACATACTTTTAGATATTTATTTTAAGTTTTGGTTCTTTATCTCTATAACCATATTTTGTTGCAATGCGAAGGGGGTAGTCTTCTACTAAATAATACATACATATTTATATAAAGTATCAATTTCCTTGGGAAAATATTCACCACAAATATAATATCTCAACAACTTTATTTCCTTATCTTCTCAAGTGCTATTCTATGAGTGCCTTGAATTCCTTAAAATTGGAGAAAAAATAGGTTTAGAATGAAGATAATAAACCTTAGTTTATATAGAACAATCATCAATAAAAGTGATAATATTAAACTTTACCCATAGAACCCACATCCACTAGACCAAACACATTCTAATGAAGGATTTATAATAATATCTTATTTTTTATAAATTCCATGGGAAAAAGATGCTCTATTATGTTTGCTAAATACATAATGTTCATAGAAATCAAAATGCTCATAAGTGTAAATAGAAAATTGTCAACAATCCTTTTATTAATAAGGGTCTAAAGACCTTTTTCACTAATGTAGCCAAAAAATTTCCACTAGAAAATATATTTTATAATTGTGGAGGTATCCAATATAAAAAAATCCTACAATGTGAACCTCTAATAGCCACACAATTTCTTCTCACTAACCTACATCCAAACTTATCAAATATCACATGCATTCTAGACTAATTCAACTTGGATATGAAAAGTAAGTTTCTTGATATTCATAGAATATATAAAAAATTATTGAGTTTTTACCTACCCATCAATAAAACACAACTATACCTACTCCAACTAGCAATTTGATGTGTGTTATTGTCACCAAGAAAAACTTATGCATTATAAGATCTATATGACAATAACCATTGCTTATGCAGATTTATATGGTAGGAGAAACTCGAGTCAATGAGCCAATATCATCACTAAAAGTATTAATGAAAAAACAACGTATCATTATCATCATTAAAAAAATTCTTCATGGAGGAACCATCATATGATTCTTTTTGTTTATACATTCCTTCTTCACATATCATCTCTTTCCATAGTTCCAAAAAAATACTCTACTCTTCCTTGGGGTTTTGAAAATTCCTTTTGAATTGAATCTAGTCAATTTATTTTGATCCACTTTATACCAACCTTTGTCCTTGGGCCTTCTTAAACATAAAATTTATCATTCAAGCCCTCATCTATGTATTTTCTCCTCATTTTATTTGAAATCAACATTGTAATAAGAAAGTTTATCTTTTATCTCTACAACACTAACATTGATAGTAGTCGTTTATAAGCATAAAATATGTTGTGGATAGAGGTTATTCCAAAATATGGGTCGAAGATGATTCTTTAAATATCATCAATTATCTTCGCGGCACTCATCAAGCTAGCTGGAATGTAGATCAATTAATTAAAGATACTATAATCATGTTAAGTTCTTGTGAAGAGACCTGCGTATCTCACATATTTTGAGAAGGAAACTCATTGGCTGATTTTTTTGCCAATGATGCTGTTAGGTTAAATGAGTATCGTGCATGGGAGGAGGGCTCTATCCTTCCTGAGAAAGTGAGGATCTTAATGAGAAATGATGGCATGGGTTGAGTTGATGCGGTGGTATAATTTAATCTTTAGTACCATCTCCCGACTCACACGCTTTGTGGGTTTAGTTTGGATTACTGGCATTTGGTTGTGCAATTATCGCAAGGTTTTTCTTCTTCTGGTGTTTACAAAAATGGGTGGCGATAGAAGTAGAATAGAGCCACACTCTTGTGCGAGCTTGAGGAAGAAAAATAAGCTATGGAAGATTCTCCGTCACGAGAATTTCACGCCTTTTTTAGTGCAATGGGCATGACCCAAATTCCTCAATTTTTTTTTTCTTGATGGCATAACCACAAGCTTCAAATAAAGGGCTTGGTTGTGGAGGTAAATGAGGAGTTGATTGCTATGGTGATTGGGATGCTGATGGTTGGCCATAAGTTTTATAAGGACAAGAAGAGAAATGAGGAAGCAATGGCCCAATTTTTTAAAGATGACAAGCAAAAAAAAAATGATTAAGATGGAATTTGGGGATATGAACACAAGTCCCTCAAGAAGATATGGGCAGATTTGTGGAGGTGATAATGCGCTATGTTACCCTGGAAGGTAGATCTACTGCTATCTTAGGTCACCATTTCAGGCATGGTTTGTTTATCTCTTTTCTATTTTTTTTGTTATCTTCCATGGAAGTTTCTGTTTATTCTCATTTAAAAAATAGGAGGGATCCGGTCCTCCATGAAGGTCTCATTCTTTTAATCATGGAGCATGTTAAGGCTCCCCTCCTTGCCCCTACTATTAAGGGAAAAGAGAAGATTCCAAGAAAAGTTTATAGTTCATTTGGCTTGGATACCAACATTGTAGATGAAGAGGAATGTAATGAAGATGAAGATGATGGTTCCTTGTCCCCTATGACTACCTCCTCAAAAAAGAGGAAGAAGGATAGCCTTAAAAGTAATCGGGTAGCTAAGCGCCTTGTTCTTTCTAATAGTGAGGATACGCAGGTGGGCTCAGATGATTGCTCTCCTAGGAATGTGGATTTGGTTGTTGGTCAAGGAGAAGCCAAAGGTGGAGGTAATGAGGAGGGTTTGCAGTATAATGTGTTGGTTACAGAGGCCAAGGATAAGCCAAGGAGGGCGTCCAAATGCATTGTCAAATTGAAGAACCAGGCCTCGAAAGTTTCTACTAAGGATTCCAAGGTGATTGGTGAGGAGAAGGTTTCTGGTGAAAAGGTGGTGGAAATAGGTGACTCCCCAGTTAATACCTCGCCTAATGTGGAGCTAGAAGAAGAGATTAAGGGTCAAGATGAGGAGGATGCAGAGATGAAGAATGCAAAGCCGAAGCCTCTAAAGGTAAATCTCCTTTTTGAGGACTTTTCTTATCTCAATGATGATTCTACCTCAATGTTTGAGCTGCTGGACACTGGAAATTTTAAGTTAGCTAAGTGGACTCTTCAAGAGTTTAATAAGATTAACATTAAAATAAGGGGTTTAAAGGAAAACTTGAAGAATGTTCCGGAAGGCTTGGTGCCAGACATTCTAATCGATAGAATTGTGGACCTTGAGGGTTCTTTCCATGACTTCAATTCCCTATGTGAAGAACAATTAGCTGGTTTAGAAGCCAAGATTTTGAATACGAATGAAAACATAAAGAAGCTTCTCTATGAGAGCCACATTTCAATGAAAAATAGTGCAGACTCTTTAGAAGTCTTGTTTAGAAAGATTAGTGAGCTCAGGGAGGACCAAGTGTATTTCTCTAAACTAATGGAGAAAGAGCATTCAACCAAAGGAAAAGGCAAAAAAGGTGCAAAAGATGATGGTAAAGGTCCTATTGTTAGAGGGTCTATTGAATGGAAAAAGTCCTTTGAAGCTGAGAAGAAGGAGTTGTTAGACATGATTGAAGTGCACAGGAGCCAAGAGCTTGAGGTGGCCAACACCTTAAGCAGTATGAAACGGTGTTTTGCTCTCTTTTTGACTGCTATCTGTTTTCTGTTGGGTCTCGATTTATTTCCTGTTGTTTTGTTGTTTTGATGTTGTTGGGTGTTGCTATTAGTTTACTATTTTATCTCTCATACAACACCCTTTTTGTCTTGTTTTTTTGGTTCTAGTATGTTGCTGGTGTCTTATGGTAGTTTCTTTTAAGCAACATTTTGTATCTTAAGTTGTAAAGGGTTTTGGGTCCCTTCAAAACCTGTCTTTCCCGTATAATCAAAACATTTATAGTAGCAATTAAATTTTCCCCGATTCAAATAAAGAAAAAATAAGTAAGATACGTCTATCTTCTTCCTCAAGCTTAACATCTACTAATGCTAGGTAAATCAAAATCAAGCTAAGATAATTTAAATATTGTAAACTAGAACCACTTTCCTTCATTTTTAAATAATAAAAAGTTTTCTAGGATACAATTTATTTGTTAGACTCTTGTTATGATAAATATCACATATCCTCTTCCACAATACAAATATGATGGTCTTTGAGACACTCAAGAGGAGAAAATTTATAAAACACAACCAAATGGTCCCTTGCACCTTCTTTTATATCATTTTTATAATATTCTTCATACATTCCATTGGGCTTTCCTTCTTTTGTAGTAGCTTTCCAACAATCCCTCTCTTCTAAACTATCCTCTAACTTTAGATTCCACAACTTGAACCTAGTTCCATTGAACTTGTCAATCTCTAAACAAGAGGTTGAGGCCATGGTTTCATTCACTTACAAGTATACATAATTATTAAAGTTAAAATATCCTTTTGTAAAAAAAATACCCACAACAATCCAAGAAAGGAATCCCCTTCTCAACAAACTAGTTATTTTTATAGAAAATGTTGTAAAATAGGGTAAACTACTACAAATGAAATCTTATTAACAAAGTATGTAAATTTAAAATATTGATTATGCTCATCATTTGATTTACCACAAATCAAATTTTTGGAAGTATAAATTAGAAAAAAAAATAACAAACTATAAAATTTTAGCAAATGACATTAGATGTACATGGAGAAACCCATTTAGTAAAAAAAATCCACAATTAAAGAGAGATAAGTCTATATTAATATTTAGACCAAGAGTACAAAATTAACACTCTTCTCCCTTTGATATAATAACATTCTAGAAAAACATGTATACCTATAAAATAACCCATAAAATTTATACATAATACATATAATATATGAAAGAGTTGAGTGGAAACCACAAGTGGATTCCTAAAACAAAGACCACCCAAAACCATGGTATGAAAAACCAAATGCTCCCATGTGACAAATCAATCCATCTATGAATAGTAAACATAAATCACAAGAATCTTTGACCACTCCACTTCATGGACACTCTCCCCAAAATAATATTCCAATATTAGACCACTAAACATGTGGGACCCACCAATTAATGAAGAAGATGCTCCACACTCTCCTAGTGCATAGGAGTAGAAAAGTGGTACAAATGAGCTCTAATAAATTTACAAGTGTCATTTCCATACTCTCTCCCTTCCTCCTTAAATTCTATCACAACTAATATTATAAGTCAATAATAGAGTAATAATAAAATAATAATACCTCTCACCTACATGGGCATCCAATTACCCATTCCAAGGAAGTTGGAGATACAACATTGTATAGTAAGATTGCAATTAAATATCCTACTATCCTAACAAAGATACTAAAATATAATTAATTTTTTTATATGACTTTTAGGTTTTTGTTAAATGAAAAGGTAATATGTAAGGGGAATGACCAATAGAATTCAAGATCAATAAAATACAAAGGATTGAATCAAATTCAAACTGATCTAAAAGATGGGGAATCAATCACTTTTGGGTTTCCAAACTAAACACTAGACCTAGGTCTAAATACAACTAGGTACAACTAGGTATTCATGTCAAGGGGAAGTAGGAATCTTAGTTAAGAGGATCAACTTGAAGTGATTTTGGTTAATAAGGAATGAATTTATATGCCATCAAATTTATTTTGTATTTCTTTTCTTAACTTTCTTGAATTTTGAATTTTTATTTGCATTTAATTTTTCTTTTATTTTTATTTTTCTTTCTTAAAATTTCAATCTTTTATTTTTGTTATTCTTTTCACTTCTCCTTTTTTATCAATCCCTTTTCTTACACTCTCATGTAACTAGTGAGATAAAAGGGCTCATTAGTATAGGACATAGAAGGAAAGAGAGTGAATTTTGAATTGAAAAGATTGTGATGTTCCTTTTATTAAAATAGATCAACAATAGGTTAGAATATTTGAGATTAAAACTTGGTGAGATAAATATGGAGAGATATACTAGCTATCTTATGAGGTTGATGCCAAATAAGGGGAGGTGAGAATAGTGTAATGGATTAAAATCAATGATTTTACCAAAACAAAATAAGTAGGATAATCAAAGTATGCTCAAGGAGTTTCAAAAAGGAAATCACAACCTAAATAAATATCAAGAAAGAAGTGTATTGATGAATGAGAAGTTACCTATATGACATGCAACTAGGATATCGTATGTAGGATTATTTTTCCTTTCCATGTGCATAAAAATAACATCTACAATTATAATAATATATTATGCATGTAACTATGACCAACTCTAAGTTTAAGCCAACTTGGGTAAAAAATAATAGGACCACTTCTTAAATGGGGAAATAGTTTCATTAGGTTCCTCTTCAAGGTAGTCCAAGGAAATATTTATAGGAACAATTTGATTGTCCTCTTGGAGAGGTGAACTTTCACATCTTATTGTTTCCACTTGTCATAGAACTAGCTTTCACTTGATTGATGGATAACTTAGTAGTTTTAGGCATAAAATCTCTTTATCTTTATCTTCCAACTTAGTAGACACAAAAAAGATTAGAATAATAAAATTCACCCTAACTGAAGGAAAAAAAATTCTTTAAATAAAGTGGAATTGATATACTTCATTATATAAATATGTGGTTGCCCTAAGATCAAGTTAAAAATAGTATCTCTAGTTGTATGGGTGGGGTATTAGGATTGATAATGACAAGGAGAAAAATATTTTTGAGGGTATTTGTCTTTAGGTTGTCAGAAACTCTTAAGATCTCATTGGTGTGGGAAGTATGTGAGTTCTTATACCCCATTCTTTGAAGAATATTTAGGGGGACTACATTGACCACAACCTTGTCATTAATCAAGAATCATTTAGTATAGTTGTCATAAATCTAAACATATAGGTAAAGTGCGGAATCAATCCATATAATAATATTATCACCTAAAGTTAATTCTCTTGTGTCAAATGTGAAAGAAATGCCATTAAGGGAAAAAACATGTGGGTGAAGGTCATGGCTGAATAAAATTATGCTAGATGGCCTATATCTATAGCCCTTAGGAGGGTGATTTTGTGAGTGGGAGAATTCTTAAGAAGATCTAAAATGTGAGAAAAGGTTAAATAATGAGGTTTAATAGGGATGGGGTTAGATTTCATAGACCCATAAGTAACATTAATTTCTTAATATATGTCAAGTGTTATGAGTCCTAATATATCTTGTTCAAGAGAATGAGCATGTGGTTGAGTTCAAGATTAATATTCTATATTTTATGGATGCGAGAATACTTTGGCAAATAGATGTTGATTATTATCAAGGTGTTGTACAAGCTTGTTGTAATTGAGCTACAAGTAGAAATATTATCCTCCTAAGTTTATGAAATTTACAATATAATTAGGGTCATGTTGTGGAGATTATGTATTTTAGTATTTTTCTTTGTTGGTGGAAAGAGAGTGCATCTGCAATATAGGAACACCACCTTTGTTTTTTATAATGCTAGTGCAATATTCTATTTGTATTAGAATATCACTAATTCCATATACCTTCTTTCTACTATCAATAGTTGCTTAGTCAATGCATAAAGTGTTATCTATGGGTTCCTAATAAGTTTGATGGGGGAGTTTTTGAACCTCCTCAAGCCTGTTTATCTTTAGTGAATGAAGAAAAATATTGCAAATTTCTCGAGAATCCATGTAAAAATAACTAGATAAAACATAAAGTAGCTACATCAATTTGGGTAATGAATTAAAAAAATGACTCATCTTGAGATCCTATTATGTTTAAAGGAACTCTATAATTTTATGTTTCAACTATTCATTTACAAATACAAATTAAAAAAATTCTTTCACTATTTGTCAAAATATGTTGATGTAGGCCTCATGTAATGTTGGCAACACAAGGGAAGACAACTGAGAGGGGGGGGGAATCATTTGTCACAAAAATTATACAAATTAAACTTATTCTTAGATTTGATAAATAAACATGAAAGCATAAACCATCACCACATTAGAAACACACATAACACCAATATTTTTTACATGGAAACCCTGTTAGGGGGAAAACCACGGTGGAGGATAGTCCACAAGATTATACCCTATTAAAAGTATAAAGGAATAAATGGGGAATGCACATGCATTTAGACACACTGTCAGGAGCTCACTGCTCAATTACAACAAGGCTTACTGCCCAAAGGAAGACACATTGTCTTACAAAAAGATTCAGATTACATCCACAAGATTTTGAACTGAGAAAATAGCATCTGCTAATGCCTGATTACAATTCCGTTAAGCACATGAACACTTTTTCACACTCTTCTCACTCTTCTTCACACTCTGCTTCCACCTTCGAATGATTAGGACATTATTCACACATCTCATACCTTCAAATGGAATAAAAAATCGCTCATATATATATCCGCAACTAGGAATTATATCAACTCCATGTCGGCTTTAACAAAATAAAAAAATGTATACAAATTGTTGGCCCAAAACATAAATAATTATTAATGCGAATCAACCAATGTCGGCCGCAACATAGTGAAGAGCCATAACAACATCCTCAAACATGAAACACCTCGAACTATTATTCCTCAAAGATCCACAACACACTACAATCACCTTGTCGGCCATGAACATGAAAAACATGAACACACAAAAGAAAATCATCAATCACGAGCACAACAATCAATGCGGACGTGCAACACAAACAGAGCATGATCTAGAAACATCCACGAGCATCATGAATCACCATAGAAGCATCTGTAACAACTCAAGTTACTAGAATCACATTATCTTCTTTCAGGAACACCAACTGAAGCAACAAATAAACTGTCATAACGCAGATACTCATAACTCAATCAAATCTTCATGCAGATCTCTAAAACTTAACATGGATAAACTAGATATAATCGACAAAAAAAAATTTAATCCTCAACCTCTGATCATCAACACATTGAGCTAGCCAACATACTGAAATCCACTGCACTACTAACAACTTGCAACTTATTTTATTACCATTTTCTCAATATCCTTGACATATACAACCTCTAATGTCCTTAAGGCCAATAGTTTTGATATCAATGACAACCACATATCAACAACATTTAACAATCTCCCCCTTTGGAATTGATGGCAACATATGATGTGAAAAACACTATCAATGCAACTTTCTCTTAACACTTTCTCCCCCTTAGGTTTTGACTCTTTTCTCCTCAACTCTTTCACATGAATCTTCTCCCCATAAATTTTTTCACATGAATCTTCTCCCCCTTTGACATCAATGAAAAAGATACATGTCAACAATCATCCAAAAATATGACAAAGATACATTATCTTTCTCCACACAAGCTCTGAACCACATTTCTGAACATCTAACTACTCCCCCTGAGTAGCAGCCACCATAACATCAATCCAGATCAAGATATGACTGTGAAATGCATGGACTGATGCAAATCAATGCATATTAGTTCTAATTAGGAGGGGTAATCACCCCTATCTTTCCTCTAAGATACTCAAAAGTATCCTTAGGAAAAGGCTTGGTAAAGATATCTGCAATTTGTTCCTTAGTAGGCACATACTCCAATCTGACTTCCTTTTCACTCACCTTCTCTCTCAAAAAGTGAAACTTGATAGATATATGCTTGGTCTTTGAATGCAACACCAGATTCTTAGAAATGTTAATTGCACTTGAATTATCATAGAATATAGCAATAGGTTCATCATACACAACTCTGATATATTTCAACATCTGCTTCATCCACAATACTTGAGTACAATTTTTAGCAACAACAATGTATTATGCCTCTACAGTAGATAAGGAAATGGCATTCTACTTTTTTACTTAACCATGAAATCAACTTCTTTCCTAACAAAAATGCATCACCACTAGTACTTTTTTTGTCATTCACATCTCCTGCCCAATTAGTATCAGTAAAAGCACTCAAAGGTGAAACTTGATAGATCTTGGTCCAACACCAACTTAGAAGTTAATTGCACTTGAATTATCATAGAATATAGCAATAGAGCACCTTTGATATATTTCCATCTGCTTCATCCACAATACAAGTACAATTGTTAGCAAGTATTATGCCTGCAGTCCACCTACTTTTTTATCTGAAATCAACTTCTTTCCTTTCAAAAATGCAATCACCACTCTTTTTTTGTCTTCACATCTCCTGCCCACCCACTCAAAGTAATCATCATCTTTAGGACCGCCAAATTTCTATAGGGGTATCCCTTTATCTTTGCTAGAGATCCCTTACATCCTTGCATCACCATACAACATCAGGGTCTCACATCCATGCAATAGGTCTGTATCTAGTCTGATTTTCTTTCAGTGAATTAACATGCCAACTTGGTCACGGCATTATTCACACATCTCATACCTTCAAATGGAATCTCATCCAACTAGGAATCAACTCCAAACAAAATACAAATTGTAGCGAATTGTCTAGTTGAAACACCTCGGGATCATGAAAGATCATCAATCTCAATTATAATTCTTTCATGAATCACCACATAACAACTCAAGTTACTAGAATCACATTATCTTCCAGGAACACCAACTAATAACTGTCAGTACTCAGCAGAGGATAAACTCAGGAGCTTTCCACCAACTGCAACTTAGACATAGTCCTTATCAATGACAACCACATATCAGAAATGTCAATGAAGACTGAATCATAACATTGACATCAATGCATGTCAACAATCATGACAATACAGCAACCACATAAGAGTAGCAAGATCAAGATATGACTCCAAGCTTCAATCACTAAGATACTCAAAAGTATCCTTAGTCTGCAATTTGTTCCTTAGTAGGCACATGACTTCCTTGTGGATCTTGGTCTTTGAATGCAACACCATATTCTTAGAAATGTTAATTGCACTTGAATTATCATAGAATATAGCAATAGGTTCATCATACACAACTCTGATATATTTCAACATCTGCTTCATCCACAATACTTGAGTACAATTGTTAGCAACAACAATGTATTATGCCTCTGCAGTAGATAAGGAAATGGCATTCTACTTTTTTACTTAACCATGAAATCAATTTCTTTCCTAACAAAAATGCATCACCACTAGTACTTTTTTTGTCATTCACATCTCCTGCCCAATTAGTATCAGTAAAAGCACTCAAAGTAAGGTCATCATCTTTAGGATACCATAGGCCAAAATCAACTATTCCCTTCAAGTATCCAAAAATCCTCTTCACAGCTATCACATGAGATTCCTTAGGATCAGCTTGAAATATTGCAACAATGCATACAACATTCATGATATTAGGTCTAGTTTGAGTCAGATAAAGCAATCCACCAATCATGGATCTATATCTAGTCTGATTTTCTTTCAGTGAATTAACATCTTGTGTCAACTTACATCCGGTCACCATAGGTATACCAACCATCTTTGAATCTTCCATACCAAACTTCTTTAGCAATTCTTTCACATACTTGGACTAAGATATAAAGATCCCTTTATCTAGTTGAGTAATTTGCAATCCCAAAAATAATTTCATCTCTCCAATCATAGACATCTCAAACTCACTCAGCATCTCACCAACAAACTTCATGCATAAACTATCATCTCCTCCAAAAATGATATCATCAACGAAGACTTCAACAATCAAATATTTATCATGCTCAATCTTGAAATACAAATTACTATCAACAATACCTTTATTAAATCCAAGCTTCAACAAATACTTATCCAATCTGGCATACCATGCTCTTGGGGCTTGCTTGAGTCCATATAATTCTTTCTTCAACTGACAAACCATATCTCCCTTCAATTGAAATCCATCAGGTTTCTCAACATACACTTCTTCTTCCAGTTCACCATTCAGAAATGTTGACTTGACATCCATCTGATAAACCTTGAAGTTTTTGTAAGCAACATAAGCAAGAAATAGTCTCATAGCTTCAATCCTAACAATAGGAGAAAATTTTTCTTCAAAGTCAATTCCTTCCATCTGAGAATATCATTTAGTCTTGCTTTATTTCTAACAATTTCACCTTGCTCATTCAATTTGTTTCGAAAGACCCATTTAGTTCCAATTACATTTTTGTCCTTAGGTCTAGGAACAAGAATCTATGTATCATTCTTCTCAATCTGTAGTAGTTCCTCTTTCATTGCTTCCACCCAATGTTCATCTTTGCATGCTTCATTAACACTATTAGGCTAAGTCTTTGAAATCAAACAATATTCTTCTGCAATTCTTCTCCTAGTTTGAACACCTTTTTTTTATCACCAATAATCTAATCTTCTGAATGATTTAGTCTTACATACCTTGGATTCTTAGCATGTTCTTGAACTTCAGGCTCTTTGATCTCACTTCTACACTTTCACTAGTTCCTTCCTCTTGATTTTCTTGATTCACCGAAATGATCTGAACTTGATTTTAAGTCTGAACTTTCTTTCCTTTATCTGATCTGTCATTCTGATCATCTGAATCATATCCATAGGTTTTGGATGGTCTATCTATGTCTTCATCAACCTTGACATTAGCACATTCAACTATTTTCCTCAATCTCTTATTGTAGCACCGGTAGGCCTTGCTTTTAGTAGAATAACAAAGAAAGATTCCTTCATCACTTCTAGCATCAAACTTTCCTATATCTTCATATCTTTTGATAAAGCATTTACTCCCAAAGATTTTTAAGTATCTAATAGTAGGTTTATGACCATACCATAGCTCATAAGGAGTCTTACCAGTATCACCTTTGACTTGTACCCGTTTGAGAGTGTAAACAATAGTACTCACAACTTCTCTCCAGTAGATATGAGGAACATTTCCTTCCAACATCATAGTCCTAGTAGCTTCTTCAATTGTCCTATTTTTCCTTTCCACAACTCCATTTTGCTGAGGGGTCCACAGTGCAGATAATTGTCTCTTTATCCCATGCTCTTCACAAAAAGAATTAAACTTACCAGAAGTGAATTCACCACCTCTATCTGATCTCAGACATTTAATCTTCAGACCTATCTCTATCTCAACCATAGCCTTAAAAATATTGAATTTCTCCAGAGCTTCATATTTTTCCCTTAAGAAAGTAACCCACATCATTCTAGAATAATCATCAATGAGTAACATGAAATACCTGTAACCTTGTAAACTTATGACTCTAGAAGGACCACACAAGTCAGTATGCACAAGCTCCAACACTTCATTTGAACAATGTTGTTTGCTCCGAAATGAAACTCTAGTTTGATTCCCTAACTGACATTCCTTGCACATGGTATTAGTAGGTTTTATCAACTTAGGAAGATCTCTCACAGCCTGAGTAGAACTTATCTTGATAATATTGTCAAAGTTTACATGACACATTCTCCTATGCCACAACCAACTTTCATCAACTTGAGCAATCAAACAACTTTTACTAGCAACATTCAGGTGAAAGATATTACCTTTTGTCTTTGTACTTGATGCAATCACATTTCTGGAACTTCCCAATATTCTACACTTTCCATCCTTTAATTGAAAAATGTATCCCTTTTCAATCATCTATCCAACACTTAAGAGATTATGCTTCAAGCCTTCCACATATAGGACATCATCAATATTATGCTTACCATCAAGAGAAATGGATCCTCTGCCTCAGTTACACCAGATTTGTTATCACAAAATCTTATGACACCACCATCATACATTTCCAATCTCACAAATTTACTTTTATCACCTATCATGTGATGAGAGCATCCACTATCAATCACCCATTCACCTTTCTCTTCAATTCTGGCTGCCAGAGCTTTCTCCACATTTGTGCAACTAGCAAATTTAGTAGGGTTGGATCATTTTCCTTGATAGCAATAAATACCCATTCGTCCTCACTTACATTCCCTTTATCAAATTCATCATTTGTCACACCTTCATTAGCAACAGAATAGCACTTTCTTTGAAATCTAGGCTTGTCAGTTCTTGGCTTAGGAACTCTTTCTGGACACCTTGAGGAAAAATGACCTATCTTATTGCAAGAAAAACATTTAATATGCAATTTCCTGTTATACTTACCTTCTCCTCTGGCTTCCCTCTTGACAATAAGTGCTTCAAGCTCGTCTAGTTTTCGCTCTTCTTCAATCTATCTCATTTCCTCCTCATACTTGAACACCTTTCTAGAAGAACTTTCTCCCAGATCATATCTTTGCTTATCTTTTCTAGAGATAGTAGCTTTGAATGCAAATTCTATCTTAGGAAGAGCATCATCAAATTCACTTAACTGAAAAGCAGTAAGCTTACCAATCAACATGTCTTTGATTACATTTGTCACAGTTGGATCTCCTCAATAGCTGTAGCTTTGGCTTTGTATGCAACAAGAAAGGATTTGAGCACTTTAGCAACAATATTTGATTCTTCCAATGTTCCACCAACACATCTGATACTACACACAAGTTCATTCACTCTCTGCATAAAGGAAGTAATGTTCTCATCATCACCCATTCTCAACATTTCATATTTCCCTTTCAGACTTTGCAGCTTAGCAATCTTCATATGTGCATCACCTTCATACAAAGTTTCCAACTTTTTCCAAATCTCATAAGCAGTCTTCAAATCCATTACATTTGTCATCTTGAAATCAGTCAGAGCACTCAACAATGCTTCCTTAGCCTTGATATTGTACTCGACATCCTTAATCTCAGCAGTAGTAGAAGGACCATTATGTGGGATGATATATCTATTCTTTGTAATGTTCCAATAGGGTTCACCAATGCATCTCAGATGACACTCTATTTGAGTCTTCCATAGCGAATAATTAGTTCCATGAAATCTCAGACTATCCTTCTTATATGTCACCATCCTAGATCACCTCAAGCTATTAAACTTCTTCCAAGGAACCTGCTCTGATACCAATTGTTGGAAACACAAGGGAAAACAACTGAGAGGGGGGGAATCAATTGTCACATAAATTATACAAATTAAACTTATTCTTAGATTTGATAAATAAACATGAAAGCATAAACCATCACCACATTAGAAACACACATAACACCAAGATTTTTTACGTGGAAACTCTGTTAGGGGAAAAACCACGGTGGAGGTTAGTCCACAAGATTATACCCTGTTAAAAGTATAAAGGAATAAATGAGGAATGCACATGCATTTAGGCACATTTCCTAGAGCTCATTACTCAATTACAACAAGGCTTACTACCCAAAGGAAGACACACTGTCTTACAAAAACATTCAGATTACATCCACAAGATTTTGAACTGAGAAAATAGCATCTACTAATGCCTAATTACGGTTCCGGTTAAGCACATGAAAAATTCTTCACACTCTACTCATTCTTCTTCACACTCTGCTTCTACCTTTGAATGATTAGGACATTATTCACACATCTCATACCTTCAAATGGAATAAACAATCACTCATATATATCTTCAACTAGGAATTACATCAACTCCATGTCGGCTTTAACAAAATAAAAAAATGTATACAAATTGTCGGCCCAAAACATAAATAATTATTAATGCGAATAAACCAATGTCGACCACAACATAGTGAAGACCCAAAACAATATCCTTGAACACGAAACACCTCAAACTATTATTCCTTAAAGAGCCACAACATGCTACAATTACCTTGTCGATCATGAACACGCAAAAGAAAATCATCAATCGCAAGCACAACGATCAATGAAGATGTGTAACATAGATAAAGCACGATCTATAAACATCCACGAGCATCATGAATCACCACAGAAGCATCCACAACAACTCAAGTTACTAGAATCACATTATATTCTTTCAGGAACACCAACTAAAGCAACATAATAACTGTCAGAACACAGATACTCATAACTCGATCAAATCTTCATGCAGATCTCTGAAACTTAACATGGATAAACTAGATATACTCAACAACAAACTCTTTAATCCACAACCTCTAATCTTCAACACATTGAGCTAGCCAACATAATAAACTCCACTGCACTACTGACAACCTGCAACTTATTTTATTACAATTTTCTCAATATCCTCGACATATACAACCTCTAATGTCCTTAAGTCCAATAGTGTTGACATCAATGACAACCACATATCAGAAACATCCAACATGTAATCCATACTACCAATCCAAGATGATTTCATCAAGTGTCTTTAGAAATATTTTATTTACTAAGGAATCATGATCAAGAAAAAATAGGTGGAATTAATGTATGCTTTGATATGAGTATTAGGATCCTCCCCACCTTTATACTTAGGTAGGTTAGGAAATGGTCTAGGAATGTTAACATATCTAATTGTGTGATCTAAGGGTTCTCTAAAAAATATGAGGTAGATGCCTAAACCTAAATCATGAGTAGTAAGGGGATGGCCTCAACACTAGTGTGTAGGAATAATACAATGGTTGGCTAGTTGAAAATGTGGCTTTATTATTGTGTGACTCATATTTTGGCCAAATCATTTTATATTTTTATTCTTCTTTAAGATCTACCAAGAAAATATTAGGGTCAATTTATTTCAAATGGTTTGGTGGAGGTTATAAATAGTTAAAATTCATTGATACATGAGATGCATCAAGATCTGCAAATGGATTAGTTGAAAAATATGATATGAATTGATGAGGGCGCAACCCGAGACACAGAAAATAACCCACAAATAAGAGACTAAATTTATTATTCAGAGAATGGAACTTCTTACATGCAGAGGATCTCAAATCCCCAAGTTCTACAACATATGCAAGCTACAGAAAGCTACGGAGTAACCCTTTCGCAATATGCGAGCTTGTCCCCAAAAAGTTACCCAAAAATTAGAAAACCCGCCCATAAATAGAGCTCCTCATTAGTTTGGAGCCAAAACAACATTCAAATTGAGTTTAGGCGGTTTGGCTGAAAATTACAACATGAAGTTCAAATTTCAAAAGAGCATTTGCAATGGTAACTTCTAGAAAGTCAACTTGGCGGGCCATAACTTTTGATCCAGACTATCGCAACCGCTCGAACTGGAAAGGTCTCAGGTCAAGAACGCACCGAAATCGCAACACCGATTTTAGCAAGTTTTGGGGCCATCCGAAGCTCTAAGTGCCTCAAATCCTACTAAGGTTTTAGGTGCAACTGGGAAACTAAAACTACAATAACTTTCCACCCATGAACCGAAAATAAAAACCATAAATTGGGAATTTCATTATGATGAAAAGGGTATCCAAAATGTAAAAACATCTAAAAACTAGAAACTTGAAAATTGACTATTTTTGGGTGATGCAAGATTGCCCTTACACCACTGGATGCTCCTGCATCAGACACCCAGGGTAATTTGAGAAGTGACCCACGTCTCGCATTGGTTGAGGAAAACCCAACCGGTCAACTGCCTTAGATAGCCAGGATGAATCTTCCATTGCCTTCCTCTCCATTTCACCTAGATATTCTTCATATTTATTTCTGTACTCCTTCCCACACACTATCCAAGATTTCCTCAATCTCCTCCTCAAGTAGGTGCTAGAATCCCACACTTCCTCCCTCATTAACCCTCTTCTCAACTGCTCTTGTAACGCATCAACCTGTCTCTGGAGCGCTACTAGTGCATATCTTCCACCAGCATCTCTGCCGCCTCGACCACCTCTGGCACCACCACGCCTACCAAGAATCACTCTTGGAGGCATCTTTCTTGACCATGACCCACAACCACGGTCCTGGTGCGAACTGCCTCACGATTGGCGATCTGTCCACACACTCAAGAAAACCCGCTCTGATACCACTTGATGAGGGCGCAACCCGTGATCCGGTGGACATTTTTTAGTGAAAATTGAAGTGTCTCATTTCTCTCCAAAATCAGCACCATCAGAAAGAGCTCGGCGTCCTGATTCCAACGCAACTCGAACGGAGTGAAAAGGAGTCCGTTTGCACAAGTTATAGCCAGTCAAACCTTCGATCAAACTGGGATCAAGTTGGTATCAGAGCTTTTGGGTGACTATTATTGCAGCTATTTGTTTTTTTTTGAATGCTAACGAGATCTAGGATTCAGAAGGGTGAAGGAAAGCTCGAAGACTTTGATCCTGAGATCGGGAAGCGTAGAACATTTCCAAAGATGTCAGTTTCTGGAATGGAGGTTCCTGAAGAAATCAGTGAGCAGGAGTTTCGAAAAGCATTCCTCGAGATGAAGGCAAAGGTGGACATTCTTTTTCAGGAGAGACAAGAACGGAAGGAACGTGAAGAAGGTTCGTCGAAGCAAGAAGATCGTGAAGACAAGAAAGGGAAACATATTGAAGATGGTGGCAAGCAACCAAATCACCCCTTTTCTTCTTCTCCGCCCTCTTCTCCTTCTCCTTCTTCTCCATCTTCTCCTCATTCTATTTCTTCTAATCCTTTCAAGAGTGGGTATAAACCTAAAATCAAATTGGATGTAAAATTTGACTTGCCTAAATATTGTGGTGAACTTAATGCTGAAAAATTGGATGATTGGATTCAACAAATTGAGGTTTATTGTAGAGTCCAAAACCTATTAGATGATGTTGATAGGATCCAATTAGCTACTCTTCATTTAGGAGGTACAGCCTTAACCTGGTGGGAGAGTAAGTCTAAGGCAGAAGTTTCACAACATGGTAGAGTCAGTTTAACTTGGGCAGAGTTTATTAATGCTCTTAAGAAGCAGTTTTATCCCCTAGGACATATGCAGCAGTTAATGATGGATTGGCAAATGTTTAGGCAAGGGAAAGGTCAAACTGTCCAAGAGTACACCCATGAATTCAGGAAAAGGGCTATTGTTTTGAATGTTCCTTTGTATACCCAGGACACGTTGTTGAAGTACATAGGAGGTCTACATTCCTACCTTAGGCATTCCATTTTGGTATTGAACCCTTGTAATTTGGATGAAGTGTCTGTTCAAGCTACAACTTAGAGTCAAGGGGTAAAGGATCTTTCATTGACAAGTTTGATAATGATGTAAAGAAATCTTCTAAGAATGCAGAGACAGGGAAAGGGAAGAAGACAGCTACAGTTAAGAAGGATGAGAAACTTTCTTGCACTCATTGTGACAAGGAAGGTCATGATGAAGATCACTGTTGGAAGTTACATCCCGAACTGAAGCCTAAGTGGGCTCAAAGACGTAATCAGAA
Organism: Sequoia sempervirens; assembly: GCA_007258455.2. Lineage (NCBI taxonomy): Eukaryota > Viridiplantae > Streptophyta > Pinopsida > Cupressales > Cupressaceae > Sequoia > Sequoia sempervirens. The sequence continues at coordinate 9,893,710 of VDFB02000003.1, forward strand.
ATAGAAGGGTAAGGACAAATCCACAAATGTTGTTATGGATCTTGGTTCAGATTCAGATGATGAGACTAAGATAACAGCGATGGGTCTAAAAGGTAAAACCCCTATTTCTGGTGTTTCTGTTGGTAGTTGTGATTCTACTTCTAAAGTTAATGATTTCTCCGAAGATGTGAAAAGGAATGAGCTATTTCATTTAAGGGTTGTTGCTAAGAACAGTAAAATTGATGCACTCATAGATAGTGGATCTCAGGTTAATTTAATTTTAGAAAGTATTGTAAAGAACTTGGGATTAAAAACTACACAACTTAAGAAACCTTATCCACTAGGCTGGATTTGTGAAAATGATAAGTTGCAAGTAACAAGACAATGCATCTTAAGATTCACAATCACTAGTAAATTTGTGGATGAAGTACAATTTGATGTAGTTCCACTGGATATCTGTGGGATAGTGCTTGGAAGCCCTTATTTATATGACAAGAAAGCTATTTTCTACAGGGAAAAGAATCATTATCACTTGTTTAAAGATGGCATTCAGTATATTGTACATTCTCACAAGATTAAGACTGATCGTTATTTTGCAAACACAGGGCAGTTAAAGAGGGTAATTAATGCAAGTAAAGAGTTAACTCTTATGTCTGTCAGTACAGGTGGTTCTACACTTGAACTTGGAGTAGCTAACCAGGGTCAGATGTTGCAGGATGCACTTGCAATACAGCATGAGAAAAGGATGCTTGAAAGCATTGATGAATCCTTGGGTAAAAATGTTCCTGTTGTAAAGGATCGAATTGTTGTTGACTTATTCTCTTTCATTTCTGCATTACTGTTCAGCTTGATGCTAGTCAATTTTTGTTGGTTAGTGGCTACAACAATTGATGTAGATGCTAATGGAAGTGATAAAGTTATGTTTATGTTCAACAATATTGTTGCAGTCTTGATTATGCTTGTGAGTCAGGTATTCAGATGTACAGAGGATATAGGACAAGTGGGGAGGCCAAGTCCACACTTATTGTCAGGATAAATGCCACTTTTGGGGGTCCAAAAGGTCTTCAGTGGGGAGGCCTGATCCGGTGGACATTTTTCAGTGAAAATTGAAGTGTCTCATTTCTCTCCAAAATCAGCACCATCAGAAAGAGCTCGGCGTCCTGATTCCAACGCAACTCGAACGGAGTGAAAAGGAGTCCGTTTGCACGAGTTATAGCCAGTCAAACCTTTGGTCAAACTGGGATCAGAGGGCGTCCAGGAAGCAAAAAAATGGCGTCGTCAAAAGTTGATGAAGTTGGAATCATCGCGAAGAGCTCGTCGAGACGATTCTGGCAACGTTCGTTTCATCGAAATCCGACACCGGAGGCTCAACTTATCGTCAGTCAAAGATCGTGCTATGAAGGGTTGACTTTGACCGTACGGATGCTGACATCAGCATTCCGTACTGTACGAACTATAAGTGGTTGAATCAGAATCTAACACGTGGCTTCCACATCAGCATTGTACAGAACCAATCGGATCGTGACACGTGGCATCCGTACACACAGTCAGCATCGACGTGGCAGGTACAGTTGGCAGTCCAGTCAGCATGTCCTTTCAGCATTCCGTACATGAGTCAGCGCATAGTCAGCATTATACATGGCAGACACGTCAATGCACAGTTGGCAGATGAGTCAGCCTCCACGTCGGATTCCAGTTGGCACATAGTCAGCGGACACGTCAACGACACATCAGCGTTGTCGGCGAATTAAATCTCGCCACGTGGCACCCTCCTGGTGCGGCACGTGGCCTCTCCCACCTTCGTCGGTGTTTGTTGAATTTGTTAACAAAAAGTTTGTTTGGCCCGCGTGGGGCTCGACCTCCATACCTCTCATTCGCGAGAATTCCGGGTAGCCGTTCCACCAAATCGTCGGCCTTACACATATGGGGAAGCCGGTTACTTTTGTTAAGATTCACTGGTTATTTTTGAAAGAAAATGAGCCGCCGGGAGTTGAACCCGCACCGGCCGGGCTCTCAAAAAATTTAGACACCGCTAGCCCATGTGAGCGTTTATGCATATAGATGGCATCGAATAGTTTTGTTAATATTTTTAAAACCGAATGCCTTCATTTTTAAATTAAATCCCTCCAAAATTTCAACAAATAATCCTCCTAAGGATTATCCAAAAATCTTCCATAACAGCATAAGCCCGGAAGTTAAAAAATAAAGGGCTTAGAATTAAATCAAAAATATTAAGGGGATTTTTATTATGGATTTTTATTCAAATATGGGAGATTATCAAAGATTTATTATGTAAAATTGGGAGATTTTTATGTTTTTGGAGAGATAAGGAAAATATTTTGTAATCAATTGGTTAGTATCCAAATTGAGAAAATTTTATGTATTTAAAGGGGTGTGAGGTGAGAGTTGAGTATCCAAGTTTTTTTTCAGGTGACGAAGTCTTGAAGCTGTGGAGATAATCGAAAGAGAGGTCTTGTAGAGATTCCATTCTTGCACGTTAGAGCACTGTTATGCTGCCGAAGTGCTTGGAGAATGATTGTGGTGCTTTGTAATTGATTTTGGAGTTAATCGGATCGGTCTCTCTATTGGAGTGGACCCGTAGACGTAGTCACTTTCGTGACGAACTCCGTTATCAAACGTTGTTTGCACTTCTCTTCTTCTCTCTCTTTCTGTCTCTCATTTCCTTCCTTTCTGTTATAATCACCTTGTTATTACTTTCATTCTGTTATTTCCTTAAGTTAATTTCGATTTAATTAACTTGAAATAATCATTGTAAAAGCATTGTAAAAGTTAAGCATTTAAATACTGCAATCTAGTCTAGATCCTATACAGATCAACCCGAGACACAGAAAATAACCCACAAATAAGAGACTAAATTTATTATTCAGAGAATGGAACTTCTTACATGCAGAGGATCTCAAATCCCCAAGTTCTACAACATATGCAAGCTACAGAAAGCTACGGAGTAACCCTTTCGCAATATGCGAGCTTGTCCCCAAAAAGTTACCCAAAAATTAGAAAACCCGCCCATAAATAGAGCTCCTCATTAGTTTGGAGCCAAAACAACATTCAAATTGAGTTTAGGCGGTTTGGCGCCGAAAATTATAACATGAAGTTCAAATTTCAAAAGAGCATTTGCAATGGTAACTTCTAGAAAGTGCGCCAACTTCGCGGGGCCATAACTTTTGATCCAGGACTCCGATTCGCGAACCGTTCGAACCGTTGGAAAGGTCTCGAAGTCAAGAATGCGCTCTTAATCTGCCACGCCGATTTCGGCAAGTTTCGGGGCCGATCCGGAAGCTCTAAGTGCCTCAAATCCCACTCGGAAGGTTTTTAGGTGCAAATCTGGGAAACTAAAACTGCAATAACTTTCCACCCAGGAACCGAAAATAAAAACCATAAATTGGGAATTTCATTATGACGAAAAGGGTATCCAAAAATGTAAAAACATCTAAAAACCGAGAAACTTGAAAATTGACTATTTTTGGGTGATGGAAGATTGCCCTTACACCACTGGATGCTCCTGCATCATGAATGCTAAATAAGATGATCATGTATCACCTTTGAAATAGGAATGGATTTTTTTTAAAAATTCCCTCTTAACTTGAAATTTACAATGATCGATTAAGGTTAGAAAACCCAAGAAATTCAATAGTAGGTAGGTTTAGTGATAGATGATGCCATACCAAATGATCTCATTAGTTATCTATGTTTTTGAGGAGATAACCTAAAATTTAGAAAGAAAACCATGATAATGTTATTTTATAAACAAGTGGGAGTAATATTCCAGTACTAATTTGTAATTTTTCTATAATTTTCTTTGAATAAATAGCTTTACACTAATCTATGAACATAACCAAAAGATCAAAATTGACTTGTTCATGCTAGGTCAACTAATTATATATGCACCAAAATGGGAACATACACCAAAGAGCACATGTATGGCTTCTTGTGGTCATGATAGAGAAAGATATGGGGAATCAATTGATATATCAAAGTAGAGATTGAAGATCAACACCCAAAGGGTATGTAGGAGAAATTTCAAAAAAGGGGACTATTAATGAGAACTTGTTTGATTAATAAAGTTTGCTTGATAGGTTGATTGAGTTGGGAAATAATTTAATTGTTTGATTGTTTGTGAAATGTTAGAGTATTATTTAAATATTATCAATGTTCCTAATAGTTGGTTTGGTTTACCATGTTTAAGTTTTTTGAGCAATAATTATTTAAAATTGAACATTGAATGCATGTTCTTGGATTATTTGTAATGTTTAAACAATGTTTTGTGTGCTAAAATAATGTAGGAGAAATGTATAGAAAACTTATATGAGGATAAAAGGTTGATAGGAAAACAATGAATGAGCCTTAAGAAAGATAAAATATTAATTTTTAATGTGTTAAATTGTGTCACAAAATTGGATATTGAATAGATAAGCCTTATAAGGATTTTAAGTATATTTTTAGAGTGTTTAAAATATATAAATGTGAAGAAAGTACCCAATATGGTGGGAAAATCATTTAAATTATTTTATGTGGGACATTGGATGATCCAAAATGATGTTTAAGGGAGGCTTGTGTAGAGAAGCATAAATATTTAAAGGCTCATAGTGATTTCCAAGAGGGTTGAATCAATGGATTCCATCCATGAGAGGATGTGTAAAATCCCCTTTGATTGTGTGCGGGAATAAAATTCAAATTCCATTTTTTTTTTGGTAAAATAATAATATAAAATGAAATTTAATCTTATCTAAACTAATAAATACAATTAACTGACTACCTACTAAACCAATCTACAAATACTCTAAGCTATACATATAATATTAATGTAACATAAAAACTTACATACCCTTGCAATTTTACTCTATGTTTTGTGTTCACTTTGATGTCCATTCCCTTAGTGCTTTTGTAGGCTTATTTCAACCCTTGCATTAATATTTTTCCTTCCCATGGTGCTTAAGCCTTATTTCTAATGGTCAATTTTTGATTTCAACTTTGTGTTAGCTCTATGACTTTCTAGTGTCTTTTCACTTTTGAGCATAAATTATCTATACGTTGGTGCATAACATGCATTCCAATGCATCATGCTAGTGTCCCATGATAATTTTCATTTGATGGCCATTTTTGAATGTTTTTTTCACTTTTCACCTTTCTAGGTCAATAAAAACAACTCAAGATGATTCCAAATGACTTGACAATAGATTTATCTTACCTCCTCTTCTCATTTTTAATCTAAAATTTCATTTTAACTCTCTTTTGGATCTCTCTTATTTTCTCTTGGCCCTCTCAAGATTTACACTATCTACAAAACTCTTACAACATTATCTTTTTAGTTCTCTTGTTCTCTTTGGCTTCCTCAAGCCTCTATAGGTGATATTGTTCTTGTTTCTCATTGTTATTATAAATTTAATTTTTTATGCCCTTAATCACATTGAGATTATCACTTCCTATCAATCTTTAATTTTGGTCATTATTTTATTTCTAGATACACTTAGATTAGGCATACATTATTTTTCTATCTATATATCTATCTATCTATCTATTGGTTGTTGTCGAGGTAGAAATACCAAAGTAGGTATTTGACTAAGATAAATCCCCAAACAACCCCAAATACTTTTTTTCTTTTCTTTGTGCTTATAGTTATTGTGAGAGAACTCAACCTCACAGAGGTTTGTGAGTATTTTTTTGTTTGTAAATTTATTTATATTGTTCTTGTTGTGCCTTGCACTAACACCCCATTTTGTTTTCTGAAAAATGGGGGGGGCTCTCTTCTTTTTTGTGTGTTATTTTCTCCCCTTCTTTCCCCCTTTTTCCCTTTATTTTCTATTTATTCCTTCCCCTCTTTCCTTTATCCTTCTTTCTTTCTTCATCTTTGTTTCCTCTTTCTTTTGAGTACCTTGTCTGGTTTTGAGATTTTGGGCTTCTCCATATGGGCATACCATATGGGTCAGGCCTGATCCCTGATGTCTATCTGGTGCTTAGTGTTAGTTGTCACTAGTTTAGGATTTTGTGTGTCGAGTGTTGGTTAAGGCAGGAGTCTGAACTCGAACACCCGACAGTGGCGATGTCTTGTCACCTTGAGTGACGCACTAGTCACATTAATCAGGTGACTTTATTTCACTAAAAAAGTTTTAATGGGAAATTAATGAGGATTTTTGGGGGATGCCAATGAGGTTATAGGCTTGGTATTTATCATTTTATCACTTATCTTGTGCGATTAGAAGTTTGAGAGCTCTGTAACTACTTATGAGGATGTGAAAACCCTTGTGAGTTCTTCCTTTCGTCATTATCATGTGCTATATGGTTTAGTGTTTGCACCGTTAGGGGTTGTTTGTTTAGTGTTTCTTGTGAATGGTGTGTTCTTACCTATGTTCGTCATTGTTCCTCATCATTTTCCAAGTGTGACCATGGTCCCTTTCGATTTTTATGAGTGTCCATGGTGTTTTCTTGGTTTGCGGGTGGGTTTGCTTTTCTGTCATTTGTTTGTGTCTGTTTTGGGTTGATTCGACATTGTTTCTTTTCGTCCTCCTTTTTTTTTTAGTTTTTAGTTGCATTTTTTTGGTTTTCTCCTTGTTTCCTTTTTATTTGTGTTCTTTTTGGTTTATTGAATCTTCCTTCACCCCAATGTTCCGATCGAGGATGTTTTTGGTTCGTCATTCGTCGAGCGTTTGGTCTTGTATTTATTGAGTTTTTTTTCCTTAACACTATTTGAGGAGTTATTGATCAGATGTCAGGCATCGAGGGCTTGAATTATTCTTTAGTCATCTATATAGTAAAATTTATATCGCACCCTTGACGCTCGACAACTGATCCTTTCCTTTCCTTGGGTTTTAATGATGAAAATAATCAGGTGTCAAAGATCAGGTGTTCTAAATGTTAATCATTTATGATTCATTAAAAGACAAGATGAAGCCCTGCTTCTTGAAAACTGACCTATAATCATTGGCAAGGATTATATATTAAGAATTTTAGAGGTCGTTGATCAAACATACCTCTTGATTAACTTCTTATAGAGGTAGATTTTAATCAAACTCCTAATCTTTGACCCCTGAAACCATAAGAGAAAAAGGACTTTATCAAAATGGGGTAAATATATTATATTCAAGCATGTTTTGATGAAGTCTTGAGTGAAATGTTCAAATTCTGAGCCTGAAGTTGAAGAAGAATGTTTAGATGCTGGGAGTTAGGAATAAATCTTACCAAATATTTAGTTCACAAATAAATGTCAAGTAACACTCCTAATCCTTGGTCCCCAAAAACCTTGAAAATATTTTTGGATATTGTTGATTGAGACCTCCCCCTAAAACTTATGAAATGGTTACAAAAGAAGGTTTGACCATGTGCCTGACTCCTAACTTTCAAAAGTATTTCAACATATTTTTGAATGTTGCTAGTTAGAGGTACATCTTAAACAATTAGTTTGTTGCAAGAAAATGATAAACTATACACCCGATCCGTGACTCTCGATAGACCACAAGCAAAGATTAGATTTCCCTCAATAAGGGTGTTTTAACCCTTTCGTAAGATGTAGTGGGTCAACTCGAGGCCTGATCCTTGAAAAGGAGTATTTATCTTTAAACACTCTTTAAACAAGTTATTGTTTCATATTCTAGGTTATCTATTAGTTCATATAACTTGGTTTAAAGATGTGTTGTCCTCAGGATGGATTTATTTTAACACATAATGTTTTTATATGCAGGAGATATGCCACCCAAAGATCCTGCAAAAATGAAGTATGAGTACCGAGGATACCACCCACCTTCGAATATGTTCTCTCCCTACACAAAGACTGGTGACATAGGCCTGTGACATGTAGACATTGACGAGTTCAAGAAAATGATTTATGATGAAGAAACTGGGACATGTGCAACCATTACACTGGCCAACTCAAGACTAGTGGAGGAAACTACCTTCCTAGTGATGGTTCAATCTCCAAAGCTTGTATTGATATGTGCTCAATACTATGATCATAAATATAGAAGGATAATGGGATCAACCGGAGAAGTGGTGCTAGATGTGAGTTTTGATATGATAGAAAGAGTCTTCAGGATTCCTGCTTCACCCAAATATGAGGAAATTGATATGAAGAAATCCATAGAATACTTTGAAAAAAATGAGGCAAACAACATGAACCAAATTAATAGTCAAATGCTACTTAAAGCCAAAAAGTTGGCCCTCAAAATGGCCAAAATCTAACACAAAAGTGAATTCAAGGAGGACATCAAAGACTTGATTGTCCTATTGAGCATGGTATTTGGGTACCCTCATGCTAGGGATTTCTACCCATTGATGGTAAAGTTTATCCTGACCATAAATGATAGGAAAGATACAATTGGTTGGGCCACCCTGATTAGTGACAACATCCATGAGCAATTGAAAATTGTTCTTCAAACATCCAAATTCTATATGACTTCATACTTAGTATATTTATTAGCTGCTCAAGCCACTTTCCCTGGTTTGAACAAAGTAGGTTCCTTCTAGCTTGGGGAGATAACAATCTATGAGAATTATCCTCAATTGTAATTGGAGGATAGTTATACCCATTCCTACATTGTCAACAACAACTTTGTCTATGTAGTGATCAAAGGATTGGAAGGAGATTTCTCTAGGAGATTCTTCGATGAAGCCATGATAGAGCTTCAAAGTTGGGGGAACTAGTATATCTAGTTCAAAAACTTTACATATGTTAGAGTGGATAGATTTCATTGATCCCCATATAAGCTACCAAGGTACCCCTCCAAAAAATTGATACTATTGGAGGTTTTTAGGCAAGTTACATAGATACATAAATTGATAGCCGAGAAGCACAAGTCTGGGTATGCTTTCCCAGTAAAGATAGGAGTATACTCCTATGCCAATATGCAAATTCTAAGAGCGAAAAATACATAATTAGCCAGATACTCCTTACAAATGTACAAGTATACTTGAGGTAGATTTGACCCAATTGGGAAGATCAACAAGGTGATATCATCCATGAGCCTAAGATTGAAGACCATTGGGTGAACTGCGAGGAGGAGTTTGAAGTTAGAATGAAAGATTATTGTCAATTGATAGTACATTTGATTAAGAATTGCATTAAAGCCTAAGTATCTAAGGATCTCAAAGAGAACGAGAAAGTCTTAGATCCCATCTATAGTGGTCATCACATCTATAACCAACCAATATTCAATGAAGATTGTTCAATATAATAAGATGATAAAATTGAGATGAGGGAAACTAATGTAGTAGCTCACTCTCTTAAATGGCTCAAGCATCCTTCTCCAATGATGGATCTACCCGAACCTGCAAAGGTAGCGAAGAAAGAAAAAGTAGGTGAAGGGTCCTTCACGGTAACAACCAAGACTAAAGGTGCATCACCTCCCAAGGTTGTAAGGAAGAAGAGAAAAGAGAAAGAACCCATAGTTGTAGGTTCAAGTGAAGAATATGTGGAGGAGGGAGAAACTATGGTTAGGAGGAAAAGAACTAGAGTGATTATTCAAGAAAGAAATGCTCAGAGAGAAGCTCAAAGAACTTATTCTTCCTCACCTCCACATGAATCCCCTCTACCTTCACCTCCACCTTCTCCAATATCTCCACACGATCCTCCTCCAAATCCACCTCCATTTCATACTCCTTCCCATCCATCCTCTCCACCTCTTGATACTTCTTCACCTTCTCCAACTCCACTTCCACCTTCTCCTCACATGACCTTTCCCCTCATCCTATCTCAGAAGATGAGTCACCTACTCAAGAAGAAGAAGTGTTAAAAGAAGGAGAACTATAGTGAGAATTCCCTATTGAGGGGGAAATTCAAAGGGAGGTCCCTACTAAGGAAACCATAGTTGAAGAGCATGTAGAGCAAGAAGTGAACTAGGAGAAGGAAGCTCCAAGTGAGCGAATTGGGGGAGAAGAGTAAACAAGAGCTGAAACTGAAGAAAGGGAGACTGAGCAAGCTAATTTTGAAGGATCCCAAAATACAAAGATTATCCCTTGTCCCCCAAAATAAGTATCCTCCAATGTGCCTATTTATCTCAATCACACAATTTAGAGGAGAAAAAAGACATATTTAGAAGGAAACTCAGGGCAGAGCTTAAGTATTTTGTCAAAAGCCTTCCAATCTCTAGTAAAGAGAAGGAAAAGGGCCTGAAGGATATCCACAATCACCATGGATGAGCACAAAAACAAAACTATTGAAATAACCACCCCTTTGGTGGATAAACTTGAATAAAAAATGCAGCTTAAGGATTACCATATTCGACAAGTTGATCTGAGAGTACATATAAGGGAAGGAGAACAACAATATCTATAGATGTATGTTTCTACTATCCTGAAGAGGATGGAAAAAGATGAGAACACCAAGGAATATCTCAAAGCTCAAGTGGCCCAATTGATAGCCTATATCACCAATTTTATTGGACTAGTGGATGTAGCAGCTCCTAAGTCCACATTGCAAATTGAAGGGAGAGGTCAAGCAAGCAGATCTTGAAGGATGGATCCCAATAACAAAATAGTGGAAATAAGATTTTTTATCCTTAGCTAACTAAGTATTGAGAAAGTAATAAATTCTTATCACTACATTAGTGATGAAGATAGTCTAGCCCAAAAAATTGAACTGGGTATAGATGAGGAATTATTAGTTTGGGAAGATTACATCCCAACTTCACAAAAAATAAAGGAAAAACCAACAGAGGATCTCCTCAAGGCTACAATAATTGAAGAAGAAGATTAGGATAAGCTTCCTGAATGGTTAAGAGATGCATAACTAAGAGATCCTAAATAAGTACAAGACCAAACTAAACAAAAATAGGAGTCTAGCAGAGCAAGCCATGACCAAGATTCATCAATTTGTTGAAGACCTAGACTAAACATTTTGGGAAACACCTATTTGGTGAGGAATCCCAATAAAATGGTGGAAGAATTGAAGAATCAAATGCAAGGTCAGGTTACTCAAGCTGTGATTGAAAAAATGATGCATAAAAAGGAAAAGCTTCACTCTTTCTAGGAAGAATTGATAGACTTTGTTAAGGTATAGGAATAGATGGAGAATTCTGATTTCAATAAAAAAATAAAGTTTCAATACCACTGGGGCTCACCAATGGAGAAAATGAACGAAGTGATATCAACATTCACTAATAGTTTCTCCAATTAATTAAAGATAGGAATTCCCAATGTTGTTGTGTCCTTTTTGAATATAGTGTTATAGAATTCAATGCCCAACTTATAAAATTAGAATTGACATTGAATTTTAGTTAATTTTAGATATCTTTTTTTTTGCTTAGTTTAAGTTTAGTTAGATGGCAACTGAAACTGGGGCACCTAGTTGACTTTTAGTTATATTTTATGTTTAGCTCAGTTGGATTTGGGGCACTAGAGTTAGTTTCGGTTTGATTTTTGTTTAGATCCACAATTTCAGGAACTTAACATCCTATATAATTTTGATACTGGATCATTTCAAACAATTCAATTTTGATGTAGTTTTTTGCATAATAAACTTATGCATTCTCAGTGTGGGTTTTCCTACTAACTTTGTGAAGATCACATTTTTTGATAAATCAAAGTATTATGCCTATTTTGCATGCGTCTCAATCTGGTGTATTGGTAATGGCATGATTATTCTCTTTTATCTTAGTTGATAAATTAATGGAATCTTGTATGTTTTTTTGGAATTAAGATTTTGTCTCAGATCTGTGCATGTTTGATGACGTTCAGTTATATTTACCTTGAAGATTGCATCATTGTTAATAAAAAATGTGTGAATGATTATTTGCATTGATGATGGTTTGAGAGATTTCGTTTAAACATTCATAATTGATTAATGAAACAAGTTTTATCATTGTCTTTCTAAATTAGGATTCATTTAAATTCCTTCTTGTTACCCTTTTATCTTTTGAATTTTATTTAGAATTATTTTGAAATCATTGAAAAGATTATTAAATTGATATAAATATATTGTAAATCTGAACATGCAATTTGTTTCTTGAACGTTAGATTTGTTATTTCTTGCAATTGCATGTCACTGAGATCATTTCCAGAAAGTCTAACAACCCAAGTCCCTTATTGAAACACATTAACAATGACCACTATACTATCCCACACGGTCAATACCTGACTACAAAGGAACATTGGAGTAGTTTTCTACTTTTGAAGAGGAGCAATAGCTCATTATTTCTTAGCAAGTTGGATGTGATAACACCACCCTCAACAAAATTGGTGCTAGGAGGAGGGCCTGAATGTTAGCTAAGTTGGAAAACATAAACTCCTTTTCTATAGACAAATATCATAGAGTTATTAGATATTATCCCAACAAAGGAGATATAATGAAATTATTTCAACACAGTAAGATAAGGAGTGATAGGGGTAAAAACAAAGGTGGAACTTCAAACACTGTAGCAATAGTGTCAAACTGAGATCTACAGTCCTTACCTATATGTCTAACTTCACCATAGAACATAACTACTGTTGTAACTCTGTAGTAGCAATGACCTTTTTCATAGAAAATAAAATTTCACCATTGATGATGGGGGGACCTCTACATGAATTGCCAAAAATCCTAAAGAAATTTTGTCCCAAATATATATTGGTGAATCCTAAACAAAAAAAGATCATGTGAGAACATTCCAAGAAATTTGTAATAGAGTTCAGATTAGTCACCAAGATGTGGTCTATAGATTATTCCCATACTCAGAGAGTTTTCTTATAACTGGTATCTTAACTTACCTAGAGGAGGAATTACCACATGGAAATATCTTGAAAATAAATTCACCAACCAATTTAAGATATACACAGATCCTGCTATATTATATCATCAGTTTGATTCTTGTAGGAAAGAACCCAATGAACCCATTAGTATCTACTATACAAGGTTCCACAAGACATACAAAAAGTTGGTTTACCCATACCTTATGCCTAAATTAACTACAATTCAAACATACTTCAGATCCTTCAATCCCTTAACCAACTTATTCTTCATAATATTACCTGAAGCTAGTAGATATACTTTTGATAAAATCTATAAAAAATTGATCATATTTTCCCAACAAATGGATCCTCAAGAACGAAATCCTTTTGGAGCATTTCCATCACCAGGTCTACCTAGGATGCCAAACCATATCCCTGCAATAAATAGTGCTTTGAGCAATAATACACCCTTGATGAACCTCATCCCCGATGCTATAAATTCATCTCAAAATTTGTCACCTTCCCAATCAGTGAATCATCAAACCCATAACAATCCTATGCTTACATATCTAGGTTATAGGTAAGAAGTAAACATCACCAATAGGATGGGATAGTTAGGAGGGGCATTTTTAGAAAAACCAAAAACACTTCTGGACTCAAGACAAATGCTCAACTGGCTTATGAATTTCCAGCAATGAAGAAGATATTATCTTAGGTAACCGATGAACTTACCCTCTTAAGAGTCAATCCTACTCATGAAGGAAACAACCAAAACTAGGGTAATAGCTAGAACTTCAACCAAAATCAGGGTAATAATCACAACAGTCAAAGTTTCCAAGGTAGGAATTTCAACTCGCAAAGGTCAAATAGACCTTGGAATACTAGGCCAAACAATGAAGGAGTACCAAACCCTCTAGATAGTGCAAATGTGGTAAAATCCTTAGATACCAATAGTTGTAGGTTCCATGAAACCTTTGATCATACCGAGGCTAACTATCCAAAAAATGTAGAGAGTATCTATAATCATGTAGGGGAATATTCAAACATCTTTTGAAAATATGAATGCAATGATGGTGGATTCTTATGCATTACCAAGTGAAGAAAACTGAAGTCATCGCTAGAAGAAGAGGAATTTACTTTCCCTTTTCAGAGTGAGAATGAACCATAAAATACTGATGCCTTTGCTTTTCAGAAAAATAGAAACAATTATAACCTGAGAAGAAAAAGGGAACCATTAACTGATGCAATTCCACCTAGGTTGGGCCCTACTCCTCCGAATCCCCATGCTAACAATAATCTCATTGCTCCCAAGGGACCTTTCAAAGGTAGTTATAGACCTAGTAATTTACAAATTTACAATCCCCTAACTCGAATGAGGAAAAATACAGTGTGGTAGAAGATTTAAAGAAAATGAAAGCTAATATTTCTATTTACGACATGCTGCAGAACTATCCCAACCAGAAAGATGCAGTACTGGAGTCCTTGGATAATCCCAAAGCTACATCTACCAACATTCCTCAAAAGGGCAAAGGAAAAGCTTTGAATTCTTCAGATGCAATGGCAACAATATTCAAAGGTAAAACTAGAGTCCCTCCATTCTTAAAAAGTGTACGAATGTTTGGAAAGAAATTGCATAAATTTCTAACTAACTCTGGAGCCTCATGTAATGTGATGTTTTACTCCATATGCTAGAAGTTGGGAGTGACCCCTAAGCCTTCCAATAGGGTTGTAGTTCAGTTAGATAAGATAGAGGTCAAAGTCATAGGAGAACTAAAAAAAATGTCCACATACAACTAGCATAAGATCCTAGAGTCCAAGAATACATCGACATACACGTGGTAGACATTCCTGAGATGTATGGAATGTTACTTAGTACAAAATGGACTAAGTTCTTAAGAAGATGGTTTTCCACTGATTTCACCCAACTGTGGTTACCTTGGAGAGGATTGAACAATTAAATAAAAATTGATGTAGAGCCCAAACTAAAACACATGATTTTCTGAGTATAATTCTCCTAATGAAGTAGTGTTCATGAAATTAGACCTAGGAGTATACAAAATGAATGATGTCATGATGATGTCCTTAGCTATTGATAAACCAACAGAGGTAGGTAGTCATGTCAAAGGATTGAAATATTTTGAGCCTTATGGTTTTATTTTCCAAGATTTTTTAGGTAAAATGTATGATAATATGACTAACCTTGGGAATTACATAAATGCTTCTATGCTTTTTTTGCTAGGATGGTGTCAGATTCATAACAAAGACCATTTTGAGCTCTCACACCCTGCTTGCCAATATGCATTAACAAGAGTGAAGATGATACACTATCAAAAGTAGGAGGATATTGACTCAAATGAAGTGATGTCAGATGATTAGATAGAGTAGGATGAATATTCTGAGACCCATGAACATTAGATGTCAAAGGATAGACGAAGTACTGATGAAGATACCTTCAGATTTCCCTCAAGGGCACCTATGAAGGAATAAATCCCTCTACTTGTGAGGGAAATCCCAGATGAATTTAAAGACGAAATAGGGGAAAATCCATATGCTCCTACTCAAAGAGATACTCCTATGAAAAGGGAAGAATCACAATCACTAGTCCCTGAAAAGAAAATAATGTGGAAACTCATATTCAATGGGTCTAAGTGTAAGGAAATGGTGTTGGGATTGAGTAGATCAACCCACAAGTAAATTCATTTCTAGGTGTTTTCAGGTTGCAGTTCACTTGTACGAACAAACCAATCGAATACGAAGCATTAATTAGAGGATTACTACTGTCTCATCAAAAGAAAGTTAAACATATGTTCATAGAAGGCAATTCCCAATTGGTCATCATATAAGTTAGAATTCAATACTCCTATCATGACAAAAGGTTATCCACTTACAGGAATAGAGTATGGA
This sequence comes from Sequoia sempervirens, assembly GCA_007258455.2. Classification (NCBI taxonomy): domain Eukaryota; kingdom Viridiplantae; phylum Streptophyta; class Pinopsida; order Cupressales; family Cupressaceae; genus Sequoia; species Sequoia sempervirens. The sequence goes on from VDFB02000003.1 coordinate 9,909,247, forward strand.
GTTTGATCGAATATTTCAAAGCCTTCAATATAAAATCTATTCCTAGAAGAAAGAACTACATTGTAGATGCCCTTGCTATCTTAGCCAACTCTCTGCAACCTATGAAAGGATATCGTTTGAAGATATTTTCTATAGAGATGATACCTACCCCATCAGTTCTAGACAACATTACCAACTTTCAAGTGTTTGAGGATGATCAATATATCCTTGAATTCATCACTAACTCTAGAATTTTTACTTCCCAAATCATTGATGAATGTGATAGGTATCCGTTTGAAATGGCCAAGGACGACATTAGTAATTTGAAGATCAAAAAAATTCCTAAAGGAATGGTCACTTTGAAAAGAATATTTGACCAAGATAATACAATAAGACCTCAAAAATTTACCCCTAATTCAGGAGGAGGTAAGTGTGGCTCTCATAATCTTGGAGGTGAAGAAGATAAAAGAGAGGCTTTCATTGGTCAGGTCTGCACTACTGAGGAAAGAAATGATATAGTAAAAGCTTTAAAAGAATATAGAGATGTAATCACCCGAAGTTATGAAGAATTGAAAACCTACAATACCTTGGTGATTACTCATACCATTCCTCTAAAGAAGGAAACTAAGCCTTTCAGGTAGAGGCATAATCCTATCAATGCCCTACTTGAGCCATTGATCCAAAAAAAAGTTAAAAAGTTATTGAGTGCCAAAATAATTTACCCAGTAAGAAATTCAACTTGGGTTGCAAATCTAGTACCCGTAAAAAAAGAAAAATGGAGAAATTTGATCATGTGTCAATTTCAAAAATTTGAACCGAGCATTTGAGAAGGATAATTATCCACTGTCCTCACTAGATGAAGTTTTACAAATAGTAAATTGATCTTAGATAATGTCATTCCTAGACGGGTATTCTGGTTACAATCAAGTCATGGTCTGAGAGGAAGACAAATTAAAGACAACATTCACTGCCAAATGGGGAAACTTTACATATCAGAGGATGCCCTTTAGCCTCATTAATGTTGGATCTACTTTCTAGAGAGTGATGGACATAGCTTTCAAGGGATTGATTAGGAAATGAATCATCATATACATGGATGATCTCACCATATTCTCCAAGGACTGAGCTGACCATGTAAGTGACTTGTGTAAGATCCTCCAACGATGTAAGGAATCAGGTATTTCACTAAACCCAAAGAAGTGTATTTTTGAAGTTATTGAAGGGAAGCTCCTAATTCATATATTTTTTGAGAAAGGTATTTCAATATACCCTGATAGGACTGAGTCCATTTTGAAGTTACCATTGCGAAACAGTAAAAAAGAACTAAAATCTCTCTTTGGGAAGATTAACTTTGTTAGAAATTTTATCAGTGGATTTACAAAAATTATACGTCTGCTAAATGATATGCTGAAGAAAGACGCAAAGATCGAGTGGAAAACAAAATCAAAGAAATATTTCCAATGAATTAAAGAAATCATAACCAACATACCTGTGTTGGCTAGTACAAATTACACCAAGCCCTTCAATAGCTACACTTTCTCTTTAGAATATTCTTGTGCTGATGTTATAACTTAGAAGGGAGAAGACAATGATGAAAGGCCAATAGATTTTATGAGTTATCCATTCAAAAATGTGGAAATTAGGTATCCTAACTTAGATAAATAACCATTTTCTCTAGTAAAAGTTGTGAAGAAGTTCAAGCATTACATCTCGAGGAGCAAAGTGACAACCATTGTTCCAGATATTGTGGTTAAGTCTATCATGATGAAAAATGAGCTCAGAGAATGGAGAGGTAAGTGGATGGCTATCCTATAGGATTTTGACATAGAAATTCAACCTATGAAGTTGGTAAGAGGCTAAGGATTGTCAAAAACATTAGCTAGAGTAGATAAAAAATTGGTGTGTCAACAATACACACAACAAGATATTACCTCAGACATATGGTATAAAGATATCATTCACTACATGTTGCAAAAAAAGTACCTGGATGGTATGAAGGTAGCTTAGAGAAGAGTGTTAAGGATCAAAATCCAATCATATATGGTGAAATATGGGACTTTGTACCAAAGAAATTATGAGGATGTCTATCTAATATTCCTGGAAAAAGAAGCTACTCTTTCAATTCTAATGAAATTTCATGATAAATTTGGCACTGGCCATGGTTCAGCTGAAGCTATTGCTCACTAGATATTAAGGGCAGGGTATTGGCTCACTCTATTCAAGGATGCATTTTAGCATGTTAAGACTTGCCATGTATGTCAAACAAGAGTGAGCAAAGAAAGAAACACACCCATGCCTCTACAGCTCGTGTATGAGGTACATCCTTTTTCCTAATAGGACTTGGATCTTATAGGAATGATACACCCCACTCATCTGCAGGTTATATGTTTATTTTGGTAGCTATAGATTACTGCAATAGATGGTCTAAAGCAATCACTTGCAGACAAAGTATGATGGATGTGGTAATCAAATTATCAGAGGATCACATAATGACTAGGTTTGTAATGTTGTTTGCTTTGGTATGTGATAATGGTCCCTCTTTTTCATCAGTTCAATTATTGCAATGGGATTTTTAATGTAAATTAATTCTGAAATATTCATTAAATTATTGCCCCCAGGGTAATGTAGTTGTAGAGTTGACTAATAAAAACTTGATAGGTGTCATTAAGAAACTATTGGACATGAATCTGAAAGATTGGCACTCTCACATCAAGTTTGCATTATGGACTGGTAGAACTAGAACCAAAAATGCCTTAGGGAAATCCCCTTACCAGTTGGTTTATGGTTTAGAACACATATTTCCCATAAATCTCAAAATTCCTACCTTCAAATTCATGGAGAGTTATCTTGAAATAGATGATAAGGTTTAGGTTAGGTTGATGAACCTGCTAGATTTAGGAGAAAAGAAAAATGTTCCTCTCGAGCATGTTTCAAAACATCCAGTTGTAGTCAAACGGTGGTTTGAAAAAATAGATAAAATAAAGTCTTTTAGGATATCAGATCTTGTCCTACTTTGGGATAAGTCTAAAGAAAATAAAGTAATCCATTCAAACTTCGATCGAATTTGGATGGGCCCTTATTAGATATCCGAGATTCTAGGGGAAAACACCTTAGGATCAATACTATGACCAGAGAACCAACCCCATTTCCTGTTAATGGGAAATTCCTCAAACATTATTTTGGATTAGGGAGGGGTGTGCTCCTTCTTGTGAATAGTTAGGGTAGGTTTGTTGTTTGTGGTTCCTTTTATTTTTTGTGTTCATTGTGTCATCTCCTTTTCTTGTCGTTTTTTTCTTTCTTTCTTGTTCTGATTTTTATTTGTTTGTGGGATTTTCATGAGTGTTGTGGGTCTGAACACCAATCATGAATAGGATTCTTGTGGTATTTATATTTTCAAATATTTTTCTTGCTTAAGTTCAAAGTTTACTAATCCCTTATTAAGCTCGAGAGTCCTAGATAGTCTAGTGTATGAAGCCAGTTTGTCTTTGAATTTAGCTACTTGAATCTTACTAGCTGCAAACCTAAAAGAAGTCAAGATTTGGATTAAAGATGGATGGTTATGAAATTTTAACTCAAGAAAATATAAAGATGATTTTTCTTCTCAGTGACCATAATGATTCCCAACCCAACACCAGGTGATAGCTTGGAGAAAAGATTATAAAGAAAATCATGAATGAACTCTCAATAAAATGGGTGATTCAAATAATGTCTACCCAGGCTATGGATGCCTAGCTAGCAGTAGAGCTATGTTTGAGGGAATTAGAGGTATCTTTGTCAAGGATATGGATGCCTAGTTGGTAGTAGAGCTATGCCCATGTCACACCAACTAGATTCTAAAAAAAGATAAAAAAAGAGATATAGATATATACAAAATACTTGAGAGAAAGGCATGATCAAACATTTGTCTTGATTCACAACTCATTTTATTTCATTGATATCATATTTTGAAGGAATAAATCGTGTACACACACTATGAGATTCAAGCATCCTATTGTGACAGGTGAATTGATCAAATACTTAGATTGATATGAACTCCTTTTCTTAATTTTGGGTTCTCAATCCCTTTGAGTTTAATCTTGTTTCAATTTTTTTGAGGAAGAAATACTTTTCAAACATTTTGTTCTTTGGTTGCTATTTGTGTGTTTTTTTCTCTCGTTCTTTCCCCCTTTTTAACTTTGTTTTATTTTTCTTCCTTCCCCTCTTTCCTTTCTCCTTCTTTCTTTCTTCCTCTTTGTTTCCTCTTTCTTTTGAGTACCTTGTTGGGTTTCAGGATTTTTGGCTTCTCCATATGGGCATACCATATGGGTCAGGCTTGATCCTCAATGTCTATCTCGTGCTTAGTGTCAGTCATCATTGGCTTAGGCTTTCATGTGTTGGGTATTCATTAAGGTGAATGTTCAATCAAAAACACCCAATGGTGGCAATGTCTTTTCATCTTGAGTGTCACACCAATCACATCAATCAGGCAAATTTATTTTGTTGACAAAGCTTTAATGGGAAATTAATGAGGATTTTTGGGGGATGCCAAAGAGGTTATAGGCTTGGGATTTATCATTTTATCACTTACCTTGTGCAATTAGAAGTTTGAGAGCTCTGTAACTGCTTGTGAACCTGTGAAAACCCTCATGAGTTTTTCCTTCCGTCATTATTGCATGCTATCTAGTTCGATGTTCACGACATTGGTAGTTGTTTGTTTGGTTTTGTTTGCATGTGGTGTGTTCTTTCCCATGTTCACCGTCGTTCCTCATAATTTTCTAAGTGTGATCATGGTCCCTTTCAATTTTCATGAGTGTCTGTGGTGTTTTACTGGTGTATGGGTGGGTTGCTTTTGTGCCGTTTGTGTCTGATTTGGGTTGATTCAACATTGTTTCTTTTCATCCTCTTTTGTTTTTTCATTTTTTCTTTGTGAATAGTTTTATGGTTTTCTCCTTGTTTTCCTTTTTTTGTTCTTTTTGTGTCACCGAATCTTCTTTCACGTTGATCAAGGATGTTTATGATATTTGATTGAGCATTGGGTCTTGGCTTTGCTAAGTGTTTTTTCCTTAACACCTTTTGAGGATTTGTTGATCGACTGTCAGGTGTCAAGGGGTCGGCTTGTTCTTTAGCCGTCTATATAGTAAAGGTTATATGACATCCCCAATGCCCGATGACTGATCCTTTCCTTGCCTTGGGTTTTAATGATGAACATAATCAGGTGTTCTGAATGTTAATCGTTGTAGTGTAGAAAAATGTATCCCTTTTACATTTTCACACTTAATTTGGACTTAATTGTGCCTTGTTTTGGTGTTGTAAAGTGTAGCCCTTTACACTTTCACACTTATTTAGGGCTCCTTTAATTAATTGAGCTTAATTTTCCTTAATTGGCCCCTTTAATTCAAATCCAATCCTATTTTATTGCATTTTTCAAAGAGGAAACCCGACATTCATTAATGCCTTAACTTAATGCTTTCATTGAGCAATGTGTGTCCTAGGGTTAGGGACCCAAGACCCATTCGCCCATGGGAGAATGGGTCCTCCCTTAGACATAGGACCTAAATTTAAATTATGTTTTTGGCGATATTTTAATGTTTTCAAATCTATATTAAGATGTTGGCTTGTGATATTTGAATTTCAAGAAATTACGAATACATATCTATAAATATAAGGTTATTTCACTATGTTTCATCTAAGATTTTCAAGATAGCACTTTTGAAGCAAGTTTATGAGCACTTTCAAGAGAATTTAAAGATCAATTCAAGGCATTCAAGAGCATATTTATTGAAGTTTTATTGCAGCAATCAAGATCCAATTGTCATATCAAAGTCTTCTTGCATCATGCTTATTTTTGGAGCTAATATGATGACGTAGGTTTCATGATCCATTCAAGTATTCAAAGCATTATTTCAAGTCAAGATTCAAGGTTCAAGATCCACATCCATTGAAGTCATTTTATTCAAGTTGTAGATTTACATTCCAAGGTTTATTTAGGGGTTTGGTGAGTTGTGACATTGAGTTGTTAATTCATCATTCCTTTCATGCTATTTTATTTCATTTCAAGGTTTAATTACCAAAATAGGGTTGTGCTGGCAAGAGACACTGCACAAGTCATTAGGTGTTGTCATTGATGGAAACCCTAGTCTATAATCCTATCCACACTTCAGTATTTGCTCGTACTGGAAGTCAGATTGAAGAAATGGGTTAACTGTCAAAGCTAAAATAGGGCATTTGACAGAATTGTGTACATCAATTCGTATGCAATTTCTTGTTATCATTTTGAGTTGTGGATCTCAGGGATGGTCGTTTGATGTATAAAATTTCTTATCTTTGAATCATAGAGCCTCGTATTGATTGGTGTGCAAGTTAGAAGATCCGGTTTATCGATTTTTAGTCTAACAGTGCAAAAAGGCTGACTTGATGATTGTAGCGTGTTGTGGATCTTCGAGGAATAATTTTTGGAGGTGTTTTGTGTTTGAGTATATTGTTTTGGGTCCTCACTTTTTTTGGCTGACTTTGATTAGTTCGCATTAATAATTTTTTATGGATTGAGCTGACAATTTGTACAAGTTTTATATTTTGTTAAGGCCGACATGTATTTGATATAATCTCTAGTCGTGGATATATATAATTGATTACTTCTATCATTTTGTGGTGTGTTGCAATGTGTTGCGAAATTTAGAAGGATTATAGATCGATTGTTTGCAATTTCACTTGTGTAGAACAAAGATTGGTGATCCAAATTTAAGCAGACAAAGTTTCAAGAGCATAATCCGATAGAGTGTCAAGAATGAGATTAATGTGCTTAATCGGAACTATACTCAGGAATTAGCAGATGCTATCTCATAGTTCATCCACTCTAGTTGTCTATCTGTGATTCTTCTTTTGGGAAGTAAGCCTTTTGTATTTGAGTAGTGAGCTCTAAGTAGTGTGCCTGAATGCATGTGCATTCCCCATTTGTAAACACTTATTTTGAGTATACTCATATTGTGGATTGTCCTTCCACCATGGTTTTTCCCCTAACAGGGTTTCCACATAAAAATCCTTGTGCTATGGTGTTGTGGTTGATTGTCTTGTGTTCTTGCATCTTTCTTTTGGTTCAATGCTATAATTGGTTTAAAGATCAGGTTAATAAAGTTAAATTTTGCAGAACATTGATTCACCCCCCCTCTCAATGTTCCTTGATTCCAACAATTGGTATCAGAGCCTAGTTCCTCAAAAGAAGTTTAATAGCTTGGGGAAGATCTGGGAAAGTGATTCAATGGATTCTGACAGTCTTCAACAACAAATTTTGGTGGCACTAGATGATCTTGATCAGTCCAAATTTGAAGTCTGGGAATTGCAAGCAAGCCTCATGAATGTTGATAAATTCATTCAATCATTGAAAGATAAAATCAATAAGTCTAGAGAAAAGAGAAAGGAACTTTGTGATCAGATCAAGCAGAAAGAGAGTAAAAGCATGGAAGATGAACAACTAAGTCAAGCCTTGAAGGAAAAGACAGAAGAATGTGAAAATCTCACCAAAGATAATGTCGTCCTAAAGCATGAGATGAAATCTATTGTGATGAGGATGACCAAGGAGATTGAAGACAAAAAGAAGAATGAAGAGAATCTTACTCAGTCCTTGAATTTTTTTTTAAGAATGCAGCAAAATTAATGATGGATTCAATCAGTTGGAGCTTGAATTGCAACAATATAAAAACAATGAAGAAGAGCTTGAAAGACAAATTGTTACTCTTAGGGATGAACTTGCTACTACAAATGAAAACAAGGAGAAGTTCAAGACTAGCTCAGCTAAGCTTGATGAACTAATTCAAAGTCAAAGGACTGGAAGTGACAAGCAAGGTCTTGGATATGAGAAAGGAGAAATCTTCAGATCTGTTCAAAGGAAATTTAGGCAAGGAAATCAAATGAACAAAGCTAGAAGTATCTGGTAAGACAACCCAATGCTCAAAATTTCAATGGATATTGTTTTGTTTGCAATAAATTTGGTCATATGGCTGCTCAATGTAGAAGTAGAATGAATTCAAGTGGTCCATCATTCTTAGATCAGTGTTTTAATTGGAGTAAGTATGGTCATAAGTCAATTGAATGCAAAAACATGTCAAACAACTTTTTCAATAGAAATGTCAGATGTTATGCCTGCAATAGATTTGGCCATATTGCTAACCAGTGCAGATCAAGAGAAAATCAATGGAATAATTGATTTGGAAAAAGAAATGTTGTGTGCTATAATTGCAACAAATCTAGTCACATTGCAAGATTTTGTAGAAGCAAGAAGGGTTCGGTAAACAAAGGGAAAAATGTGCAAAAGGATGATAAGGGAAAAGGAAAAGTTACTACAAATGAGATCAGGAATCAAATGAAGAAGACATGGGTGAAGAAGAGTATTTCAGATGCAGGAAATGGTTCAGCACCAGAATCTGGTACTGGAAATTCCTCTGAGAATTAGTTTAAGGCCTCTGTCCTAGGGGGAGTTCTCAAGAAAATATTTTAACCCCCTTTCAATAGTTAGTACCGGGATGTGGCAAATTGCAACGGTTGCATTGATGATCTACAGATGTTTTGGGATCTCTTATGGAGGAAACTTATGCAGAATTGAAGGTCTGTAGAATAATTTTCTTTCACAGACTATGAAAATAGGGTATCTGAAAGACCTAGGGAAAAAGCATTTATTGCGCTAAAATTTAGGTGTACGAATGATAAAAGGCTACTTTTATTCCTCATTTGTCACATAGCATTTTGAGAAGAAGAATTTTGGAGAGCTCTGCAAGTGAACTTTAGCAAGATACAAGTCTAAAGGTGATTCAACGATCAAAGCCTAATCCAGTGAAAGGTATTTATCTGCATAACTTGTGAATTTGAAATTTCTGGAAATGGCTGCTCTGTTGGTTGTTGATATTAAGGATAGACTCCACCCAAAATTCAAATGGCACCCATTCAAATCCATTGAGACAGAACCATTAGGTGCATTTTCTTTCATTATGTATGGTGGTTTGCATATTGAAGATATTAGGGCATATATTCATGCAAATGTTGAAGAATTAGGAAGCTCCCAAATGTTAAATTTGTACACAAATCACATTGTGGGAGAAGATCTTTGTGTAAGGCCTAAATTCAAGACTTTGGAGGAGAAGAAATTCACACAAATTGTGAAGTTTCCCGTGTTTGATGAAAATGAATGGGTTCAGTACATATTAAGTCGAGTGCATGCTGAGTTCATGTGGTTAAGTCAGCCCTTCAAGATCACAAAGGAAGTTATAAGGATTGTTACTGGTCTGAATTCATCCGGTGGGTTGCCCACATTGAAATCTGTAAAGAACCAGATAGTTACTGAGGCAACCGGTTCAATTTTTGATAAGAGAGCCATGACAATTAGTAACATCATTGAAGTGGATGCAATATTTTCCTCTATGGTTATTGGATATAAGATCTATCATTGCAGCTGGGATAACTCTGTATCTGGTACTACAATCTATGCAGCTTATCAAATGGTCAAGGAAAATGCAAAATATGACCTATGTGAGTTACTTCGGGGCTAACTAATTGAAAATTTGGGAAAAATCAAGAAGGACAAGAACTCCTTCAAGTATGGAAATCTATTGCTATGTCTATTCTTCTACTTCATGAATGAAGTTCTGGGAGTTGGAAAAATGCAACGAAAAAGTGATAAACTGGTAGTTGTTCAAATCAAAGACATCTTATACAAAATTGGTGATAGAAAAGCAAGGAAAACTGCTATCTGGGGTTACTTCAAAAGCTTTCAAAGTGAAATGCAAGCAAGGGAAAGGATTCCTACATCTATTGTGGAAAAATATAAGGACTCTATTTGCTTCATGGTTGACATTGATCAGTGCTTGATGGAAGCAACAAAACCTAGAATAGTTTGGATAATTCCTATGGGATATGAGGTTGAAGAAGACATTTTGGAGTTGTATGCCTAACACCTATTGAGAAAACCTTGGGATCCATTAGAAGAAAGGTTTGGTACCTTTGAAGAGAAAGATATGCAAGTGCATGCAAAATTGAAGAAGCCTATGATAATCCGGAAGGTGAGAAAAGAAGAAGCAGTGAGGGAAGCTAGGAGGAAAAGAGAACAAGCCAAAGGAGAGCCTACTAGAACTGAGTCTACTAGTCTAGCAGCATCCTCTACTAGATCTAGATCTACTAGGAGATCTACACTCTCATATGATCCTGCAAAGAAATCAAGCCCAATAAAAGCTCAAGTCAAGACATCTAGGAGAGAAGGAAAGAGGAAGAAGGATAAAAGCACAAGAGTCTATGTTGCAGTTGAAGATGATGAAGAAACTGAATCAGATGAAGAAGTGAGAGAAATCAAGCATAAGGGCACAAAGGCATCAAAAGTCTCCAAGGACAAGCCCTCTGGTGAAGAGAAAGCAAAGAAGAAGGTGAAAATTGATAGATTAGGTATGACTATAGAGGAAGTGGAAAAAGCTTTGATTAAGGATGGTAATCTAAAACCACTTTCTAAATGGTATGACACCTTTGATAGTGCCAGTCAGAGAACTCTTGAGGAAGCCTCAATAAATTATTTGAATATTTTCAATATGACTCTCATAGAAATAATGTCATAGTTACCCAAAGGGCTATATGAAGTCTTGGAAATGAGGAGAGTAAATGCAAGAACTGAAGAAGAACAAATGAGAGAACACATACTTGCCGATCTATGTTCGGTAATGTCAATAGAAGAAATGAAGAAGATCCTCAATGATGCAAAAAGGGATTTTAAGAGAAAAACAAGGGTGAATAAGCTTATGATCAGACAGACTGAGGAAGTGGCCAAAGATACTGAGAAAATTCTCAAGGAAGTTCTATTGAAGAACATATATAATGTTGTTTCTAAAGAAATTCATGATGAAAATGCCCCATCTAGTCCAAAAATTGAAGAAGGGAAAGAAGAAAAAATTGAGGATACTTAGAATCCTCTGGATATGCAAGATACTGAAATTCCCATGGAGACTAAAGCTCATAAAGATGTATCAGTTGAAGAGTTAGAGATTCTTAAAGCCAACCAAGAATCTATGATTGAAGAGAAGAAGGTTGAGGCAAAGGAGGTTGTTGTTGAAGCAAGAGACACTGCAAAGGCAGTAAAGGAGTTTTTAGAAGAACAACATGAGGAGTTTGACCCTAAATTTGTTGAAGGTCCTATCAACTTGGCCACTCTATCTCCTATTCAGAAGCCGAAGGTAGCATCATTTGCTCAGGCCAAGGCAAGGGAGGAGATACTGAAATCTCACATTGAGGATAGTGAGATGCTAAGTCTTGCATCCAGTATCTTGGAGAAGATCATGCCCACACATGTCAAGGACTCATCCAATTCTCCATCCGGTCAGTTGAAGAAGCTTATCAACTTTGTAAGTACTCACTTTGAGTCTCTTAAAAAGTCAACTGAGGATAAGGTCCAGAAAGAATTTGATGCAAACAGGTTCAGTAGATTGAAGGGTATGATTGCTAATGATAAATATTTGTTAGCTACCTGTGTAAAGAACATTCAAGGTGCATTTTCTGAGGGTGGAAATATCTACAAGTCATGCCTATCTTTGTCTAAATTCATTGAGGTCACTAAGAAAATTAAGGAATATGAGAAACAATTAGTAGATATTTCTCAAGCCTTTGATCCTCTAACTATTTCTGTGAGTAAGCAAGAAGGTCAATTCATATCCCTGCTTGAAAAAATTAGAAGTTTGAAGCATGAAAAAGATAAAATTGTTGAAAGGGTATGTGAGCTGAGAGGATTGATTGGTCCTAATATGGAGACAATGCTTAGTGCATTAAAGGAAGCACATGATGCTATGGTTGTCAGTGATCCGACAAATCTTGAGTCAATAGAGATACAATCCTATCTGTTATGTGGTCACATGACTATTTTGGAGAGTCTCAAAAAGGGTTGGGACACTAGTTTGAGCTAGTTGAAGAACAATTTTGCAGATATATTCAAGTTCATGTAAGTTAGAGAAGCATGTTTGTACATATACATAGAAATTTTGTATGATTTTTGGTATGCGGATTCCCATATTTTCCATTGATGTCAAAGGGGGAGAGTTGGACAATGAAAAATGTCATATTCATCTTAGGAGGAGTTGTGATTTGAAGTTTTGAGGATTGCAATGTATTCATGTTGGTACTGATTCCAACACTTAGTCATTTTTCACTAAGTGTTGCCATCAATGCCAAAGGGGGAGATTGTTGGAAAGAGACACTGCACAAGTCATCAGGTGTTGTCATTGATGGCAACCCTAGTCTGTAATCCTATCCACACTTCAATATTTACTCGTACTAGAAGTCATATTGAAGAAATGGGTTAATTGTCAAAGCTAAAATAGGGCATCTGTCAGAATTGTGTACATCGATTCCTATGCAATTTCCTGTTATCATTTTGAGTTGTGGATCTCATGAAAGGTTGTTTGATGTATGAACTTTCTTATCTTTGAATCATAGAGCCTCGTATTGATTGGTGTGCAAGTTAGAAGATCTGGTTTATTGATTTTCAGTCTAACAGTGCAAAAAGGTTAACTCGATGATTGTAGCGTGTTGTGGATCTTCAAGGAATAATTTTTGGAGGTGTTTCATGTTCAAGGATATTGTTTTGGGTCCTCACTTTGTTGTGGCTGACTTTGATTAGTTCGCATTAATAATTGTTTATGGATTGAGCTGACAGTTTGTACAAGTTTTATATTTTGTTAAGGCCGACATGTATTTGATATAATCTCTAGTCGTGGATATATATAATTGATTACTTATATCATTTTGTGGTGTGTTGCGATGTGTTGTGAAATTTAGAAGGATTATAGATCGATTGTGTGTAGTTTCACTTGCGCAGAATATAGATTGGTGATCCAAATTTAAGCAGACAAAGTTTCAAGAGAAGAATCAGATAGAGTGTAAACAATGTGATTACTGTGCTTAATCAAAACTATACTCAAGCATTAGAAGATGCTATCTCATAGTTCATCCACTCTAGTTGTCTATTTGTGATTCTTCTTTTGGGAAGTAAGCCTTTTGTATTTGAGCAGTGAGCTCTAGGCAGTGTGCCTAAATGCATGTGCATTCCCCATTTGTAAACACTTATTTTAAGTTTACTCATATTGTGGATTGGCCTTCCACTGTGGTTTTTCCCCTAACAGGGTTTCCATGTAAAAATCCTTGTGCTATGGTGTTGTGGTTTATTGTCTTGTGTTCTTGCATCTTTCTTTTGGTTCAATGCTATAAGTGGTTTAAAGATCAGGTTAATAAAGTTAAATTCTGTAGAACACTGATTCACCCCCCCTTCTTAGTGTTCCTTGATTCCAACAAATTTGACCAAGGCAAACCCCCATTTACCAAAAGCAAAGAATTTTTCCCTCTTGATTTTTGTTTGCATATTTAGGTGGAATAATCTTGAAGATCTCTTGACGAGAAAAATTGAAGTTGTCAAAGTTGCAAAAGTTGTCATCTCATGAAAACTCACTTCCAGAATTTATTTCTGACTTTTCAAACCTAAAATCTAGACAAATTGAAGGATTCAAATCTATAGTAGACACTTCCATAAGTTGTAGACAAACCCTAACTCAGGACCCAATCACCCCTGGGTGAATGAGTACCAGATCAACTTGAGAAACTGACTTTTGGTAACTGGTACACATCATTTTTCTCTTCTTTGATCTATGATCTGATTTTTGGTTTTGCTTGTTTTTAGTTTCATCTAGCTATTCCAATTTATAGATTGCATTTTGGAGTTGAGTTACTATTTTTATTTTTTCTCCCCAAAGTGTTATTTGACCAGGACCCCTATCTTTGCAAAAAAAGGAAATCTGCAGATTCTCACCTTAATTTGATTCACCTAAGGGTTGTTAGTCAATTTGAGATGGGGATCTCATTTCCTAATGAATTGAGGAAGAATAGGTCCCTAAGTGGTTTGTACCCCTATTTTGATCCACCTAGCATATTTTTCTTCTTTTCAATCATTTACGATTCATTAAAAAACAAGATGAAGCCTCGCTTCCCAAAAACTGACCTATAATTATTGGCAAGGCTTATATATTCAAAGAAATTTTGAAGGTCACTGATAGGGCATACCTCTTGATTAACTTCTTATAGTGGTAGATGTTAATCAACACTCATGATCCCCAATCCCCAAAATCATAGGAGAAAAAGGCCTTTATTAAAATAGGGCAAATATATTACTTTCAAGCACTTTTTGATGAAGTCTTGAGTGAAATGTTTAAAGTATGATACCAAAGTTAAAGAAGAATGTTCAAACATCAAGAGTTGGGAATAACTCTTACCAAATATTGAGTTCACAAATAAACATTAGTAACACTCTTGATCCTCAATCCTCAAAAACCGTGAAAATCCTTTTTAGATATTGTTGATTGGGACTTCCCCCCAAAAATTATGAAATGGTTACAAAATAAGGTTGACCATATGCCCGACTCCCAACTTTCGAAAGTATTTCAACATATTTTTAAATGTTGCTAGTCGGCGGTACCTCTTAAATGATTATGCTTGTTCCAAGAAAATGATAGACTATATGCCCAATCCTCGACTCTTGATAGATTGCAAGCAAATATTGGATTTCCCTCAATAAGGGTACTTTAACCCTTTGCTAAGTTGTAGTGGGTGGACCCAAGGCCCAATCCCTAAAAAGGAATATTTTTCTTTAAACACTCTTTAAACAAGTTATTATCTCATATTCTAGGTTATCTATTATTTCATATAACTTGGTTTAAAGATGTGTTGTCGTTAGGATGGATTTAATTTAATACATAGTATTTTTTATATGTAGGAGATATGCCACACAAAGATCCTACAGAAATGAAGTGCTAATACAAGGATACCACCCACCTTGAAAGATGTTCTCTCCCTACACAAAGATTGGTGACACAGACATGGGACATGTAGACATTGATGATTTTGATTCCAAATGTGATGAGGGTATCTTCCTTGGATATTCTATGAAAAGAAAATCTTGTAGATCTGCTATAAAAAAAATATTGCACAAAATTGTTGAAAGTGCAAATGAGAGGGTTGACGAAGAAAGGTGTCAAAAGGAAATAGTACAAGAAGTTGATAATCAAGAAGATAGTATCAAATAAGAAGAAATAGAGGAAGAAATTGAAAATGAGAAGTTGAACAAAGAAATCCAAAAACTGCATCAAGACCACCACCCAAGACTCCATCCAGATTTGTTCAAAAGAATCATCTAGAAAATAGATCATTTCTAACAAAGATACAAAAATTCAAACAAGGAGGAGAGTAGTTAGTTCATTTGAACATGCAAACTTGTGCTTACTCTAAAAAATGGAACCAAAGAATTTTATAGAAGCAAGTGAAGACAAGCATTAGATAAAGGCTAAGGAGGAAGAAGAGTTTTATCAAATTTGGGACGACCCCTTCTTGGTGGCACCCTAAACTTGGGGTTATGTAATTAAAATTAAATAATTTTTTTGAGGGCCTTCCAAAGTGGGATGACCCCCTAGAGTGGTGCGCACACATTGGAAAATGAAATTAAAAATAAAATAAAACAAATTATTATTAAATAATGTTGGGTGACCCCCTTTGGAGAGTCACCCCTCTTGAGTGAAGAGTCATGAAGACATGCATAAATAAAAGGTTGTGAGAGGATTCGAAGGAAATCAATTCAAGGAATATTATTCATATGAAGAGTAGAAATAAAAAGCTATTTGAGAAAATTTATGAGATGTATGTGAGTAGATTTGTAGCAACAATTTTTTGAGAAGAAAATAAAAATAAGAGAAAGATCATGAAATCTTTATGAGCATAATTATTGAAGACTATATTGCAGATTTATGAGTGGATGTATGGAATATTTGTGAGTAGTTGAGAGGGAAAATCTAAGAAGTTTCAAATAAAATTATTATAGTGTTCTTATGGAGGTTGGAGCCTCCTATTTGAGGAGATCAATAGGTTGTAGCCTATTATTGGAAGACATTGGTGTCTCTTGTTGAGTTGTTGCTCAATGGCGAGGATTACAGTCTCCAATGAGTTGGTGCCTATGAATTTTATAGGAAGATTTATACAAGCAATATTTTGTCATGGTTTTCTCTTGTAAAGGTTTCCACGTAAAATTGTGTGTCTCTTATGTGTGTGCTTAATTGTTAGATCTTGCATGTATGGTATTGCTATGGATGATTCAGTTTTGAAGTAATACTAGTGTGATTATTTAAGTCGCAAAAAGTAAAGTTTTGATCTATACTGTAATGTGTCATACATGAATAAAAAATAAATAAATTAAGACATTAAGAATAATAAAAATTAAATACATATTCAATTAAGTATTTTCCATCATAGTGTCTCATGTCAAAATAATATTTAATATTCATTTCCATATGTCAATTTTAAAAATTACAAGGTTTGAATTGGGCCATCTTGCCACTTAGTCAACTCAATTTACATCATGAAATGCATAGTACAAAGTCAAGAATATGGGATTCCATGTGATCCTCTTCAACTCTCGCCACATCTGGTGGATGACAACATGGTTTAGGTGCTTTTCTGCCCAACCACCAAGCTATGCTTCCCTGGTATTCTTCCAAGCTCGAAGAATTCCCGAACTTGCATGCAATACTTAGGAAGAGATACAATATGCAAGGTGGAATATGGTGCATGCCAAACATCTACATGCATCTCTATCTATGTTTAGAACATGCAAGATCTATGTAAGGAAATGTCAGAGAGATTACATCATAATAGTTAGACCATTCAACATAATGGACTACAAATGTTTGGCCAAGCGTATGATGTATATAGCTAAAAAAAATATAGATTTTGGAAAAGAAAAACCTATCTCTTTGTTAGCCCATTTTCAGAACCCATCCCAGAAGATAACCTCCCACAACATAAGATAACATACATTTTATCTAGGTTTTCAGATTTGCAAACAATAAATCTGGTTTCAACAGTTTTTCCTAGCTGATCTCTCCTGAATCAATCTATCTACTTCATAATCTACATCTGATTCATTTGACTATCTCTACTTAACATGCATTTGCAAGAAACTTAACTAGATTTGACAATAAGCAATCAGATTTTAAACATAATACATGTTTTTGATAATATAAGCAACATTTACAAGTTGGTGTACCCTTTACACAAAAAGCCTGTAGGGCCAAAAAGGAACCAAGTTCATAAAAAAATCATAAAAACTATACTAAAAATAATGGAAATAGGACACAAACACTGCACACTAACAACGAAAACCCAACACAACACATACCTGACCACTAACTGTCCACACTTTCCCATTTATAGATGAGGAGGTTTAAAACATCATCCCCAATCCAGTTGGGACCTTCACCCATAGTATTCTTGTATGCTTCCTCCTTGATGACATCTGAAAGTGTGACGATCGATTTGTGAATCAGTTTAATAGTGAACTGAGCTAGACTATTGAATTTTCATTCAAGTTTAATAACCCACTCCTACAACATGCCGAAGTCCTCATCCTTGTGTTTCTTGCACTGGGTCGCCTCTTCCTCACCAACCCTGGGATTCAAGGAGTGGGTGGAGTCCTCCTTAAGAATCTGGTTCATTTCTAAGAAATGACTATGGCCCTCCACGAAATCTTCTTCCATATCCTCAATAGTGTCTTTTTTTCCTTCAGTTCTATCGCTAGTCTACTCTGAATCACTAGAAATATCATCCATCGAAGCCCCTTTTTTATTCTTCACCAGTCTATGGGACCTCCTCACACTAGTTTTTTATGTCCCTATATCAAAGCTCACGACCACCATGGTTTCACCCTTAGAGTATTTTTCCTCAACACTTTTTCCTTCATTGTTAGTGGCCGACATGTCCACATAGCACAAAGAATTTTTTTTCCCCTTCTTCTTAGCAGTGGGTCTATTGTCCTTCTTGATGGGTTTATTTTTTAGCTTGCATAACCTAGCCACAATCTTGGACTGGGCCAACCCAACCTCCACTTTCTTCTTTTTTGATGGGGGTTTAGACTTAGGCTCAGCATTGGGTTCATTTTTAGGCATGGGGGTTTTCTTCTTAGGACCCACCAAAGCGGTAGGGGAAGGATTATCGGGGGAAAGGTTAGGAGGTTCCAATTCCTCCACACATATAGCTGAGATAGGTTTATGAGGGAACAAGGCCAAATGGAAGTGATAGATCCTAAGGATTATGCCTTGATGCAGCGGCAGGGGAGGTAGAATATTAGGATTGAGAGCAACAACATCATGGGAATCTTTGATCAAAATTTCCAAGGAAGTTAGCAGAAATAAAGGAAAGTTGAGGATCATTTTGTGTTGTAGGTGATTTAAACATGACAAATGGTAAAAGTAAAACACCTTGTATCTACCTTCTAAAGTAACATATTTCATAAGAGCAAGACACACCTTGTCCCAGGGTTTTGGCAATGCCTCATGGTCGAAACCCAACTTCTTTTTAACTGGCTTCTCATTGTCCTTGAAGAAGGTGTTGAGACTCTCCAGGTCTTGCGTTTTGGTGTGTTTTTTGTATTTCTTTCCATCACAGAAGAGGAACTTCACCTTACCGATCACTTCCTCATCCACCTCGAACAAAATGCCACCCATGCTGACTCGCCTATCCTTCCACGAACCAACAAATTAGGCTGAAAATTTCTCATCATGGCCCACAAGACTCTCTAAAAGTAGCGCCGAACCTCCCTCCATATAGATATTCCAAGCTATAGGGTCACTATGAAAATCCTCATAGTTGTCTGGCTCGGTCTTGACCCTATCGTCACCCATCTCGACCCATAGCACACAAGAACTGGCCCAGAGAAACAAAGTTAGCTAGAAAATGGATTGGCCACTAGTGAATTTACCCTTTCTTAAACCATCATTACTTTTCCATTCGGGACATTAAGGCGCAATCAAAGTATATAGAAATTTACATGCTTCTGCAGTCATTCCCAATGACATCAGCTCTGCGAGGCCATAGTAATCCCTTAAGAACCATAAGCTAAGGAAGTAAGCCATGATAATTAAATCTAGATAATTAATACACATCATGCCAAAGGTCCCATTGAAATTACACATTTCCCTAGGCCTTTTTGCTGTGGGGGGAAGATTTGAAATTTTTAAGTACATCTCATAAGATATTATGCTCATCATAAGGTTGATTAAATTGGAATTATGAAGTAGGTTGGTGATGAACATCACATTACACACATTCCTGGAGATTTGATGGGATATGTAGCACATTTGAAAAGATAGTCCGTAAAGGCCAAGGACCCCACCATACATAGTTATGAAATAAAATAACCACTCGACAACCCACTTTAAACTCACCACCTCACCTTCCCTAGTCCTCGTCATCCAAGGTACCAACATGTAGTGCCACCTGTACCCATAATAAATAACATTGTTTACCATCATTGATTGGTTATATTCCTCTGTTTTACAAGGATTAATCCTTGTATATTTTCTGGTAGCACCTCGAGCCTTTTCCAACACTTACATAGACTCCAAGTGGAGCCCAAGTTGGCCAGATCATCAGCCACCTGGTTGCCCTCCCTATAGGTGTGATTCAAGTACTTCCTTTCCAAGTTTGAGACCAAAAAATTTATGTACAATAAGATATCCCTGATGTTCCAACCATGCAACCAACCATGATTAATAGAGTCAATCACAGTCTTAGAGTCCCCTTTAATATGTAAATATACCCAGAGTGACAGCGACCTCGACGCCCTTGAGCAACGCTCATGACTCAGCTACATAGAAGAATGAATGCCAATTCCTCCAACAAACCTAGCAACCAATTTTCCTTGCAGTCCCTTAGAACACCACCAATACTGGCTATACCAGGGTTCCCCTTGGCTGCATCGTCAAAATTCAATTTAAACCACCCAAAACCCGGAGGCTTCCAATCAATGTTTTTTCTAGCTAGGGACTTGGAGTTATCAAAGGAGTTGGTGTCAAGTTTTATGTTGCAATAATTTTCCATTTTTATCTCCCATTCAATAGGGGAAATGTCTGGTGGTTTCCACTTAAACATAATACATGTTCATAATAGCAATATCATGAAATTGTCACAGTACATGCATCAATTTTCTACAAATTTCCATTATTTCCTTTAATCCATCTTTCTTGGAATGAAATATACATTCAGATAAGAAAATGATATAATTTTTAAAGAAGGTATATCACATGTATGTGTATATGCATAAATGAAGTATTTATGCATGTACACATATATGGTCTACTAATAATAACTAAAAATGTGTGTGTATATGTTATTTTTAAAAGAAGGAATTTTTAGAATGATTCATTTACATGTAGATCTTTATTTCTAGAGGAAATAACAACTTATAACAAAATTTCATATTGTTATACAACTTGATCCATATCAGCTAAACTCAAATAATGAGAAAAATATCATTTACAAAGCAGTCATTAGGTTTTAATGTTTCAATGTCATCGTTTTCTCCAGAATTTTAAAAAACCCAAAAAAAAGTGACAAAGTTTGATACAAAATTTGATATTCCATTTCCAACATACTAAAATGATAAAGTTCGGTTGAACAATTCATATTTAAATAGGTGTCATTATGTTCTGAGCAATATGTATTTTAAGGTCGATAAGGACAATATATGTTGTTTGGTTGATATTCATTCTTCACCTATTATCTTACTGTCAAGACTTTTAATTTATCCCATTTGAACACCATTTAAAAACATGGTTTTAAGACTCCATTGGAGTCAAGTTGAGTGCTCAATGAAGTGATCACTCAACCCTTTTTGCATAACTCTTATAATATATATATATATATATACACACATACATGTGTGTGTGAATATATATATATATATTTATATATATATATATATATATATTAATACATCATTTGTAGCTTAAGAAACAATTAATAATGGTTGATAGGAATTACATCAACTAGCCTATAAAGGTTTCTTTAAACTCACAGAGGATATCACTCTACTTCATTCATAGCTCTATGAATCAATTGAATGGATTGTTTGAACAAACATTATATATGCAATGAAGGGAATACTAACATTTAAGGGAATGAGGATATCGTTCCTGGTTCATTCAACTGAACCATGATTAGAATGTACAATGAAATCGAATGATAACATTCAGCCTTTATTGTGCCAATAAATCTAGGCTTGATGCTTATGTATCACTCAACCTTTTATGACCATATTTTGAATGATAAAGATATCGATAGGGAAATGGGATGGCTTTTCTATTTTTGTCCATGATCTAGAAAACATGCATATGATCATAAATGATAACACCTTCGTTCAAATATAGAAGGCTTAGGGCCGACCTTCGAATACATGGAAGGATCTCAAGATAAAGTTTAAACACAGTGCCAAATATATAAGGGGGCCAACCCCTTCAACAAAGGGCCTCCCAAACTAAAATGTTCAGTTCTAGAAGCCACAAACATGTGGCTCCTTATGGATTTACTATGATGGAATGGATTATAGCTCTTAACACTGATACAAACAACCTAGAATCAACTAAAAGAGGATAATCGACCTACTCTAATCAAGCATGGTCTCTTGGATCAATGGAAATGATAGAATTTACTAATAGTTTTGGGTTTGATGGGTTATCCCCTGGCATGCAACATCCCCTCAGTGACATGCAACCAAGAATGTACATGATTCTTACATACAAACTCACCATAAAATAAAATAACAAAACCAATGGTTGATACTATAATAAAAATAGGGTTTCATGAATGAAATTCAAGGTAATATGGCATCCATAGTTGGACACAGAAAAGGATTCGACAATGAATAGATCAACTCCAAACATAAAACATCGACTATCTATTACAAGGTCCCATTATTAGGGAAAACACAACTGAACAATTTTTCCTCTAACAACAAGAAAATCATATGTATAGCTAAGGATTCGAATGAATAGAGAGATCAAATAAAAAGTAATGGAAAGTTTCCTGATAATTTGGCCTTACCTCTGCCTTATCACTCTTGGCCAAAAAATGCATTCAAAGACTTGAGATTTTTCTAAGAAAATCTGCTTTCCCCCCCTCGAATCGATCTCTTCTTTATTTTCGAATATAATCCCCCTTAGTCACACTTTTCCTATCTTTTCTTTGTTTTTTGTGATTCATTCCCCTTCACATAATCTGTGTTTTCACTATATTTGGGGGAGTACAATAAGGTTAGCTGCCTCATTATACAATTAAATCTCCTATGTTTTGGGATTATGGGAAACCCTCAACCCATCAATTTTTAGTTTATAAATTCAAATTTGAATTTGAACGAATATCAACTTGAAATTTATTCATTTTCTTGATAAAATTCCATTTTAGTCATTCATACATACATACATACATATATATATATATAATTCAATTCATCCTCTAGTTATAAATTTTATGGCATATATGTATTTATACAAGCAAGAACACTCCATTAATTAGTGTCTTTTTTTTTCTCGAATGCAATATCATCAGATGAACAAGATAGACAAGTAATCTAATTGATTATTTTTCCACAAGCATATTTGTTTACTCATTAGTCCATTTCAAATAAAGAGTGATTTCAACCATATTGGAATTTCAATGCAAAAGTCATGATTTACAGTGGTGTGTGCATGTTCCAGATTCCATCAAGCTTATTGTTTTCAACTGGCTAAATATTCCTACCTCAACCATGTTCTCGTCTTTAGCCTATTCCTGCATTCACACACTCACACTTGAAATTTTTCATTAGTAACCTTTAACCAATTCTCGAAACGAAAAATATTCCATTTCACATCATAATTTTCATCTTTCTCATTCAATCATAATATCATAAATATATTTCAAATACCATTAAAATCTTAAATTTATCACAAGCCAACTGATAAATTTCATTTTTCCATAATTATTAAAAGAACTTAACATTACTAAATGAAAGAAAATTTTTGAGACGTGACATCCTTCCCCACTTGGAAGAGACATCGTCCCAATGTCTAATTAGACAACATTGAATTAAATATTCCTTTTTCAACATTCAATCATATTGCTATTCAAGAAAAAATATGCAATCCAAAATGCAAGAGCAATAGTATTTTGATGAACATTAAGAATCTATCTAGTAATTAAATGAGGAAAGGAGCATTCTATTTCCTTTGCATCCTCCCAAGTAGCATTGTCCTTAGAATAATAATCCCATTGAACTTTATATTGGACAATATCTCTATTTCACAACTTAATGTTGTGTCCATCCATAATTCTAATGGGCTCCACCAGCACCACTCCTAGATCCTGCACCTGTAAAGAATGTTGGTCAAGTTTATGAGTTGCATCTGGATTATATAGCTTAAGCAAAGAAACATGAAATACATTATGGAGTTGAGCTAGAGCAGGTGGTAGAGCAAGTCGGTATGCAACCGGGTTAATAACTTCCAGCACATCGAAGGGAACCACATATCTAGGGGCCAACTTGGAAGATTTTCCAAAATTAATGGAGCTCTTATGCGACTTGGCCCTCAAGAAGACTTTATCTCCCTCTGAGAACTATTTGAATGCTCTATTCTTGTCGACATAACTTTTTTGTCTATCTGTCGCTTCCTTCGGTTGTCCCTTGATGAGTTTCATCTGCTCTTCCATCTCTTTGAGCAATTCAGGACCCACTATAATCCTTTCTTCCAATTTGTCTCAACTGATGGGTGTGCGACACTTTCACCTGTAAAGAGCCTCGAAAGGTGCCATACCTAAGGATGCATGGAAAGAGTTATTATATGAAAATTCTACTAAAGGTAGATAGTCTTCCCACTTATATTGTTGGTCCATGCAGTACATTCGAGGAGATCCTCTACTACCTAGTTGACTCTTTCAGTTTTCCCTTTGGTCTGAGGATGATATGTTAAACTAAAATTTAGCTTAGTTCCCAAGGCTGCATTCAAAGTTTTCCAAAATCTGGACATCATCCGGGTATCTCTATCAGATATGATAGTCTCTGGGACTTCATACAAACAAAATATCTCTTGGAAAAATTTCTTAGACAAGGTCAACGATCCATCCTTCAGGTTTCATGGAATAAAGTGTGCCACCTTAGTCAACTTAACGACTACTACCAAAATGACATCATGTTGGTTCTTTCTCAATGGAAACCCCTCGATAAAGTCCATACTAATCACCTAGCACTTGTACTCATGTATGTCGTGAGGATAGAGAAGCCCTACTAGATGTACATGTTTAGCCTTGACTCATTGAGATTCCAAGAATTTAGCTACATACTCGAATACATACTTCC
The DNA here is from genome assembly GCA_007258455.2 of Sequoia sempervirens. Lineage (NCBI taxonomy): Eukaryota > Viridiplantae > Streptophyta > Pinopsida > Cupressales > Cupressaceae > Sequoia > Sequoia sempervirens. The sequence continues at coordinate 9,933,425 of VDFB02000003.1, forward strand.
TGAGCTTAGGCCATAAATACAATGATTTCAACTCTACGATCATCTTGACTACTCTGTGGTGTCCTGAATATAATGCATTGTGGATTTCCTCCAAGACCAACTTTTTGAGTTCCCCAGATTCTAGAATATACACTCTCCTCTGGTATCTTAAGATTCCATCTAGTTCAATTTCATACCCATCGTATCGATGGTCTGAAGGGTTCTCTTGTAGAAATTTCTTTATCCTCTCAAAATGATCATCTCTTGGCAAGTGTTGCATCACCCGATACCTTAGATTTGACCGAGTTGAGGTCATGGTTGCTAGATGTCTTCTTCTACTAAGAGCATATGCCACTCTATTCTCCTTTCCTTTAATATACTCAATTCCAAAGTTGTACTCACTAAATAATTCCAACCATCTTCACTGATGTGCATTGATATTTGGTTGGGTGAAGATATATATCAATCCCAGATGATCTATTTTGAGCTCAAATGGATTCCCCAATAGATAATGCCTCCACATCTGCAAGGAATGTACTATTGCAGCCAATTCTAAATCATGTGGTGCATAGTTTGTTTCATGTTGTTTAAGCTTCCCAAAGTCATACACCACCACTTTCCCATCTTGCATTAATACAACTCCTACACCATCTCCCAAAGCCTCCATGATTACTGTGAATTTCCCATTGGGATCTAGTATGGTCAACACTGGGGCTGTCATGAGATTCTCCTTCAGGAGTTGGAAGGCTTGCTCACAATTTCCGTCCATTCAAAATTTTTCCCTTTTCTTTGAAGAGAGGTGATTGAGGATGCAATCTAAGAAAATCCCTATACAAACTTTCTGTAATATCTCACTAGTCCCATAGAGCTCTGCACTTCAGTCACACTTTGAGGTGTTGGCCATTCTGCTATTGCCTAATCTTTTTAAGATCTACAAAGACTCCTTTCGTTGATATGATGCCACCAAGGTAATGTAACTTGTCCTAATAAAACAAGCACTTGGAAAAAAAGATTCTTCTCTTTAAGGCACTATAAAACTATCCTCAAAATTTTATTATGCTCCTTAATGGACTTAGAAAAAATCAAGATGTCATCAATAAAGATAAAGACAAAGCCATCTAAACAATCTTGGAACATGCTATTCATGAGATTCATGAAAGCTGTTGGTGCATCCGTCAGACCAAAAGGTACCACCATGAACTTGTAGTGCCCATATCGACTCTGGAAAGCAGTCTTAGGGATGTCCTCTTATTTTATTCTTAACTGGTGATAATTGGATTTGAGATCTATTTTAGAGAACTTTATTGCTCCCTTTATCTGATCAAACAACTCATCTATCCTTGGAAGCAAATATCTATTCTTGATGGTTGCCTTGTTCAACATCTGATAGTCAATACATAGATGAAAGGTTTCATCCTTCCTCTTAATGAAAATGACTGGTGCACCCCAAGGAGACACACTAGATCGAATAGGCCCCTTGCTCAATAGTTCCTGCAACTGGGCCTTCAATTCAAATAACTTAGTGGTAGTCATCTTATATGGGGATTTGGACTAAGGTTCAGCTCTCGGTACCAGATCAATAGAGAAATCAAATTCTCACTTGGGAGGCAGTTCCATTAGTTCTTTAGGAAATACATCACAAAACTCCTTGAGAATGGGGTAATCATCCAAATAAGGCTTCATTTTCTCAAGTTCGCTAACATGTACCACATAAATGATACACCCCTTCCTTTGAGCCCACTTGAGCTGCATGGCAGAGATCTACCCAAGCCTTAGTGGTCTTTGGATTCCATGAATCTCGTTCGAGTTTCCATAGTCATCTAGACAAATCACCATCTTATCCTCACTGTTTATAATAGACTTATGCTCTGTCAATTAGTTAATTCCCTTGAAATTGCATCATAGGATCCTAAAGGTGCCACATAGAGGTTGACTTGCGTCAGGAAGTTGAGAAGCTCTAACTGACTACTATAGAGACATGAATCCACCCTCTGCTTTGCTCGATTTCCACACTGGACCATCCAAGAATTGGCCACGTGTCGAGGTCTAATGGATAGCTTAGAAATCATTCTTGGGTCAACAAAAAACTTAGTAGCTCTAGTATCAATAAAAATAGAAACAATTTTTCTATAAAGCTTACCCAACAGCTGGATTGGTTAGGCTTATTATTCAAATTTTCTATCTACCACCTCATGGATCTGATGTTGGTTTCTTTCCTTTCATGCCTTTGAATTTTGTGGGAAACTAGAGGCATAATGATCACCTTCGTAGGTGTAGCAACCATCATGAGGCCCTTTCTGACCTCCTGACCTATCTTCCTTAGAGCTCTTTTGCTTATTATCAAAGTTACCGACATTGCTATTGTTGGCCTTCTTATTCCATCCTCCATTGCTTCCCTTTTCTTTCTCCTATGAATCACTTCCCCTCTTCAAATTCTTGATCTAACAGGGTTTGTCTCATTTCTAAAATTTCTTATTCCTAAACTGAGACTTAGAATCTAAATTCTTTCAGAAATTAGATAGCTATTGCAACTTCTATTCTTGCTTGGTGGCCTTCTTGAAGACCTCCTCCATAGTGAGTGGGTTATGTAAGTCCACCTCTGCTCCAATCTGAGGTCTAAACCAAAGTATAAATTTCCATATTTGGAAGTGCTCATCAATCTGGTACGAAGGCACATATTTTAGCAAATGAGTGTTTTTTTCCTAATACTAAGTTACTGAAATGCTCCCCTGAGCTAAGTTCTAGAACTTTGTCATTTTCTTGTTGAAGAAGTGTTGAGGAAGCCACCTCTTTCGAAAATGATGGAGGAACTGTTCCTAGGTGATCTCCCTAAGTTGTAATTTTTTTTGCCATTTCGTTGTCCCACTAGGTAGCTACCTCACCAAAGAGTTGATAGGCTACCCATACAACCTTAGTTTCATGAGATAAATTCCAAATTTCGAAGTACTTCTCCATTTCAATGATCCATGCTTTCGCTTCGTCTCCCATTATTTTATTGTCAAACTTTGATGGAGCCACCATTTTCAGGTCCTTGTGGAGCTCTCCCTTGATTCTAGCTTGGTTATTGACATCAGTCCCTCTATTCCCTTGTGGCTACTCCGCATTCCTTTGATTCTAACCATCTCACATACCTCAGAATTCTCCTTCCAAATGTTCCATCTTGTTTTCCTTTTGGTTTAAGAGGTCGAGGATCCTATCTTTCCTTTCATTTAGTCCTTCATTTTGACCACCACTTGGACCTCCATTCTAGGTGATTACCATGATGGTTCTCGTTCAACCTATGTCACAACTCACATTTAGCGTAACTGTCACAAGTTTTCTATAACTAACCATTCAAGTACATAATTCTAATTTATTATGACATGCAATCTTGAAATATATTCACGTGCATTCATAAAAAGAGTATTTCATCCAAGCTCACAATTTGAACACAAGAAAGACTTTATTTATAATAATATTGGATCACAAAGATCCAGATTATAAAATTTTCTATCCTTACTAGCTGGGCTATTCATCATCAAATAGAGGACACTCTTCTGGGTCCTCGTCAGAGTCTATTACAACCTTCTTAGAAGAGGTAGGATGTGCGCGAAGGAACTCCTTTTCCTATTTAGTTAGAATGGGTGCATTTGGTCCACACCACAAAGGCTATTCTCAAATTGTTGAAGGTTTCTTGGTTTTAAAATTATGATTAGACTCTTCAATTTTCTCGCCCCTCTCTAACTTGAGTTGAGTGAGGGAATGTGCCAAAGTCTCATCATCGGGAATCTCAAGGTGGACCTCTAGTGTTGGGTTCTCTTCAATAGTTTTCTTCTTAGTAGCCCTATTGGTCTTTCCCTTATTTTTCCCTAACTTTGACCTTCCCATACTTGCATTCAATTTAGGTTCATTAAACTCAAAATTTATTTAAGGGTCAACTAACCCTAACTTAGACCACTGTGGGTTCATAGGCCTAGAGTTGAACCCTAAGCTCTAATACCAAATGTAATGTGTCATACATGAATAACACAACAAAATTAAATTAAGAAATTATGAATAATAAAAATTAAAGACATAGTCAATTACTTATTTTCCATCATAGCATCTCATATCAAAATAATATTTAATATTCATTTCCAAATGTCAATTTTACAAATTACAAGGTTTGAATTAGGCCATCTTGCCACTTAGTCAACTCAATTTACATCATGAAATACATAGTAAAAATCAAGAATATGGAATTCCATGTGATCCTTTTCAATTCTTGCTGCATCCAATGGATGAGAACATGGTTCAAGTTCTTTTCCCCCCAACCATGAAGCTATGCTTCCCCGGTATTCTTCCTAGCTCGAAGAATACCCGATCTCACACAAAATACTTACAAGAGATATAGTATGTAAGGTGGAATATGGTGTGTGCCAAACATCTACATGCAAGATCTATGCAAGGAAATGGCAGAGAGATTATATCATAATAGTTAGACCATTCAACATAATGGACTACAAACGCTTGGCCAAGCATATGTTGTATATAGCTAAAAATATATATATTTTGGAAAAGAAAAACCTATCTCTCTGTTAGCCCATTTTCGGCACTCGTCCCGAAAGATAACCTCCCACAACATAAGACAACATACACCTTATCTATGTTTTCACATTTGCAAACAATAAATATGGTTTCAATAGTTTTTCCTAGCCAATCTTTCCTAAATCATTCTATCTACTTCATAGTCTACATCTGATTCATTTGACTTCTCTACTTAACATGCATGTGCAAGAAACTTAACCAGATTTGACGATAAGCAATCAAATTTTAAACATAATACATGTTCATAACAACAATATCATGAAATTGTCACAATACATACATCAGTTTTCTATAGATTTCCATTATTTCCTTTAATCCATCTTTCTTGGAATGAAATCTACATTTGAATATAAGAAAATGATATAATTTTTAAAGAAGGTATATCACATGTATGTGCATATGCATAAATGAAGTATTTATGCATGTACACATATATGGCCTTCTAATCATAACTAAAAATGTATGTGTATACGTTCTTTTTAAAACAAATATTTTTCAAAATGATTCATTTACATGCAAATATTTATTTCTAGAGGAAATAACAACTTCTAACATAATTTCATACTGTTATACAACTTGATCCATATCAACTAAACTCAAATAAAGAGAAAAATATCATTGACAAAGTAGTCAATAAGTTTTAACATTTTTGTGTCCTCATTTGTTCTAGAATTTTAAAACACCAAATAAAAGGTGACAAAGTTTGATATAGAATTTGATATTCCATTTCCAGCATACTGAAATGATAAAGTTTGGTTGAATAGTTCAGATTTAAATAGTTGTCATTTTGTTTTGAGAAATATGTATTTTAAGGTCCATAAGGACGATATATGTCGTTTGGTTGATAGTGATTCTTTATCTATTATTTTACTATCAAGACTTTTAATTTATCCCATTTGGAAACCATTTAAAAACATATTTTTAAGACTCCATTGGAGTAAACTTGAGTGCTCAATGAAGTGATTGATCAACCCTTTTTGCATCACTCTTATACAAGATGTACAAATACATGAATGTATACATATATATATGCATGCTTATGTATATATATACATTTTAATACATCATTTGTAGCTTAATAAGAAATTA